>JAFIRS010000799.1:0-495000 GCA_018342105.1 Gonioctena quinquepunctata
TTTTATTCCTATGTCCTAAAAAAAGGGATATTGTTTTGTGAATAAATGAATCAAAATGAAACATTTTTCTAAGGAACAGCCCATTTCATTCGGCCCAAACAACGTTGTAACCTTCTAGAAAGTGGCAGAACCCCCTCCACGTTTTAAAAACGGTTAATTTTTTCCCAATTTTTCGAGCCCGTAAATTCAAACGTTTCTTTATATCGATCGGATGGACGTTGCTGCGACGATTCTAGGTTTTTAAAAAAAAAACGAATTAATCCAACTCTGGGGGATTTATTCAACAATTTTTCTTATGTTAATTGGTAGCGCACAAAGCGGGGAAAAACATCTTGCGAATAAAAAAAATTTTTGGGGCCTGTAAAATCATGTTGATTCCATCCTTGTTCAGTGTTTTGGGGTATAACATTAAGTAATAAATAACTAATTTTTTTTTATCGAAATGAATGGAAAATTATACAAATGCGGAATTTCAGACATCATTTTTTTTTCGAAGTAATGGAAAGGGCCCCGGCAAGCTCGACGATTGTATGCTGGGTTGTATCGGGTCGGGGGCTCATTCACCAACTTTTCCCCAAAACGGTAATTTGAAACAAACGGACTCGGGGCGCCCTCGGGGTAAAATGAACTGAAACAGTTCCATTGATGCGGACTCACCTGAAACATTACTCGAAAAAATTGCCAACATACTGAATGTAAGCAATTCACGTTTAAAATTCAAAAGAACAGCAATTCTACCTTTCATATTCAACGTTGCAAGATCTCTACCAGAGACTTTTCCGCGCCCATTTTTTTTTGCCATTGGATTCTTCATCAAATCGCTCAAAATTCCAATTTTGAAATAGCGTTTTGTTTACTGACGGGCTAATTTTGGACACAGTGTTTACGAAATTTCCATAATAATCACCTCTGGGCTGGGAATATCCCTTGGAATTTTTGATCATTTTCAGCATCAGTTTCAGTAAATGTGAATGACTAACAGGCGTCTTACCATAATTTCCAGGAAGATTCACCTTTCCTCTTGAAAAATTCCTCCCAGCTGAGACAACACTAATGCATGATGGTGCCCAGTCCTTTTTAGCATTTAGTAATCCTTAGATACAGTATATCCAAATCGTTGGATAGGTAGGGAGGTACGGAACATTGCTGCTCGATCTCTGGATTTAAATCATCCATATTTGCAGTTGGGTTTCTCAAGTCATTAGTTTATTCCACTCCCGTCGAAAATGTTGAAGACCTGAGGAATCGAATTATAGCCGGCTGTGACACAATAAGCATACACCAGGAATATTTGCGTGAATACGACAATCAGTGAGGCGAATAGTTGAATCTTGTATCACGTCTTAGGGGAGGTCATTTGAACATTTTTTGTAGCTTTGCCCTATTTATTAATTAGTGTTATTTTCTGTTATTGTTCTGGTTTAACGTTATTGTATTAGATAGTTCTTGATAATGTTTCAAAGAAATGGTAAATACGCTTAAGATGTTTTATTTATTTTCTTAAAACGCGCTATCGAAAAGAAGGAAGCAAGATTTTTTGTCACAAATTAAATGAGGAATTCAAAAATCATGAATTTGAAATATCTCAGTGGCGTACCATTTTTTGTTTAAAAAATTGAGATCATTACTCATATGCACGCCAATGATGAACATAAAATTCTTAATAGCATGTCAAAAAATGTGCAATAACATCTTTTAAAACTCACAAAATTTCATTTGCATATCTCGACCGGTTTCAGAGCCATAAATAAATAGTCAGTTTTTAAGAAAAACTTTAACACCCGTATCTCGGAAAACAAAGCATTTGCGGACAAAAGTTATATAGCAAACTGTCATTATTTTTTCATGCAGAATCACCCCCTGAAGTTTCTTGCACTTATTCCCTGACACCCTGTATGTATGTTATTTATTTCTGTAAATATGTATTTATTTTATTGACTATTCCAATTCAATTTCTTGTCATATGGAAAATAAATAATAATAATAATAATTATATATTATAAAATGATTTTACATATCTGCCATCAATATGTAAGAAATCAAAATATCCATAATATTATGCATTCCCCATACAAACGCAATTTCCACTGGCTTCCAGTGGTTGCGACTCCATTTTTCTCTATTTTAATTACAAACAGATCCACCTACAGCTCTTGATCGCAGAGGAATTCCGCTACTAAACGAATTCCAGGAATTATTTGAACTCGTTCCCATTTCTTTCACTGAAATTCCCCGCCTATAGAATGCCGGAGATTAGATTCCAAATTTGGATGAATTGACGGGCTTCAAACAACATTTCTCCGACATTGGAATGTTTGTTTCCTTAACAATACAGGAATTGCATCACTGGAGGCATATCAATTTCATGGGTTGGTTTTCAATTCAGACACAAATATATACTGGGATCTAGGATATCATACAGGGGGTTTAACGTCCACCCGCTTACGATTATGCGCTCTACTTGTTTTGTTTTCCTATTACAGTGGAGCCAGGAACCGATATAGGAACATTCTTCTTGACCTCTCTTTCAGACTGGTTAATAAGATCTAGAATGTGTTAATTCTTGCTACGTGTAATGCCACATAAATAATTGCAAAACTTATAAATAATTGAAGATTTCAAAAAGGGTCTAGTTTTTCGCAAATAACTCGACCTAATAACGAAAGAGAAATTAAAAAAACAATTCTTTTTTTTTCTCAGCTCAAGAGCATTTTTATATGAAATATTCTAGAAAGGGGGCACATGGCTCTTTCCTTTCATACGTATCAATGGATATTCTTTCATAGACTTGAATTACGAATTTTTTTGTGATCCAACCACCCCAACCAAAAAGATATGAGAGAGTATAACAGAATTGAATCCAGGAGATATACACAATTTACCTACCATTTACTGAACCTTTCACATTACTTTTCAACCTCTCTCTGAAATAAAAACAGTTCCCTGATATTCTGCGACAGTCTGAGTTGAAACCACTATTCAAAAAAGGTGATGAACATGACAACAAAAACTGGAGGCCTATTACCATAGTTCATAACTTCTCAAAATCCTTTGAAATCCTGCTCAATAAACCACTTTTCAAACACGTCAAAAATCAAATTACTGAGTTCCAACATGGCTTCTTCAAAAGTAGATCAACAACTACAAATCTCTTCTATATTACCCAGTACATTACCAATTCACTTGATAATAATTCCCCGGTCGATGTAATTCATACGGACTTCTCCAAGGCCTTCGATAAGCTTGACCATGATATATTACTCACCAAATTAAATGCCTTCGGCTTCTCAGGTAACTTGAATACGTTTTTCACTTCCTATCTGAAAAACCGCTCCTTCTATGTAGAGTGCCATGGTCATAAATCCATAATATTCACTCCAACATCAGGCGTTTCGCAAGGTTCTGTCTTGGGACCACTTTATTTCAATCTATTTATAAATGATATCATTGAGGACCTCGGAGTCAATTGTTTTCATATGCTGATGATTTGAAATCATATAATAGAATAAACTGCTTAAATGATTTTGACACTTTACAAAATGCCTTAGATAGAGTTAACACTTGATGCAAAAAAATTGCCTTCTGTTGAATGCAAATCATAAGGTAGGATGTAATAATAATAATGTCCATTTGAAAGAATGAAAGAAAGAATGGAACAATTGAAAAGTACAAATAATAAGTACAAATATATGTTGCGACACAAAATTATTTGATTCATTGACAAATAAACTATAGAAACCACAAGGCTATGGCTGTATGTGGTATGTTAACAATGTATTCAGCAATTAAATATGGGAGGTGTATAACAAATTAAAATAATATTAACATAAGTATTATGCACAGCAGTTAAAATAGTATTAGATTAAGGGCAACATTACATTTTATTACATGTTGACATAAAATACATACATATATATTCAAATAAAATTACTTTTTCAATTTTATAGTTTGGGTTTTCATATTCAAGAAGACGTAAAATGCGCTTTGAGGGATTGTCATTAACAATTTTTTCATCTTGAACTTGAATTGGTTTGTTGAATTGATTTTCTTATTTCTATTGGTAGTTCATTGAATAGTTTAGGGCCTAGATATGTAAAACATGTTTGTCCAATAATTTTTTCGGCTCTCGGTATTGCAGCAGAGTTGATTCTATATAAGTGCTCTATTGTTACTTTCACTTGAAAACAGAATAGCATCACTTATAATGCTCCCTCGATCCAATTCTGTACGGGACCTTGGTATCACATTCGATCATAATTTAAGTTTTTTTTTTTTCAACCCACATAAGGGCGAGTAGTTTGCGTCAACACATGTTCACCTCCTACGAGAGATGAAGATGGGTTGCGGAAACTTAGGTGGCTACCTCCAAGTGGTATCGCTGGATAACGGGGTTGACAAGGAAAATCCAGTGGGAATGACCAGAAATGGTCAAAGCCTGCGGATCTCTAAGTCAATCTCAAACCAAATGCCACCACAACATGGCTTAATCCAAGGCGTCAAGCGACCCGTGCCGAGGGATGGATGATACCTGAGCCAGTCAGGCATCACAAACGGAGCCTCTGGGATACATGGCGACCTCCCAGAGTAATTTGCCTTACACCTGCGCAGGGGCACCGCAGGTGTGGACGACCCTTTCCCCATACTCGTGGGAACAAAATGGAAACCAAACCGAAAAAAACAACCCTGGGGAACTTCCAGTTGAAGAAAACCCAACACCGCTGCGGGTATGGAAGTCGAGGAGATTCCAGTCGAATCGCACTCGGCACCAGAAACCGCAAACGAAACCGAGGAGGGATCAGCAGATGGTCAAACACCTGCTGAAAACTCCAGGAAACAGGAAACAGGAAACTCTCTGGAGGCGCGGCAGTTCGCTAAACCTCCAGAAACACCTGCCCTAAGACCGTCGCGTCAGATGTAAATCGTTTACATCTGGCGCGTAAGCTCTCAGGAGCTGCAAGAAGACAGGTGCGGATCGCGGAGGCCAAGGCGCTGGGGAAGAAATTAAACCCAGGAAACGCCGAAGCAACCGACGCGATCCACACCCGAAGCAAAAACTGGCTTCACTGAACGAACTTCCAGCATCGCTGGAAGCAGCAGGCAGCCAGAACTCCGAACAAGAAGAGGGACCGCTCACAGAGAAGTCAACCCTCTTCCACGGAAAGCACTGCAAGGGTGAAGAAACCTAGATCGGACCAACCAGTGGCTGTCTCTGCCCAAGTTAACCCAACTGAGCAGGGCAGCTATAGGGAGGTCACAAGAGGTTTTGAAGATGGCTGTTGCCTGGAGAGTTATCCAGATCACCAGTTATCAGACGACCAAGGATTCTCCTGCGGAAGCAAATTACCGGGGAAATTTTCAAGTGAGCTGGGTAGGTCCGAACCAGGAACGCTACGTCCACAAGGGCGTGCTTTGGGCCTGACATGCTCGGATGAAACCGCAAATCCTGGCTACTTGAGGTATCCCGACTGATACCTGGGAGGGGGCTGTCCTAAAAGTAGGGCTAGCCAAGGACATCCTGAATATCTCCAAGGTAGTGGTATGGATTCCAAAGCCATTTGGTAAAATGGAAACCAAAAACATTCTTCAGCTCATCAAAACCCAGAACATGGGGATAGATACTGAAGAATGGCTTGTCATCAAGAGACAAGAGGAGGCCTCGGGTCTAACTCTTGTCTTTCAAATCGACGAGACCTCCTTGAAGAACCTGCAAGCCAGGAATAAAGCATTCCGGGGCTAACGCGGTAAACTTCAACTGTTAGCCGAACAGGAAATTCCTGATGCTGCGGGCAGTTCAAGCCAACCTGCAGCATAGTAAGGTTGCTACTGCAACCCTGTGCAGAATATTTGCACAGGGCAACACCGACGTGGCCCTAATCAAGAACCATGGCTGGTCAAGGGCGAGTATCAGGCCTCGGAACATCCAAGGGTGCTTATTTATAATCTAAACTGTGGAAACGCCAGATCCTGCATTATTGCCAGGAATGATTTGAAAGTCTTGAATCTGATAGAATTCTGTTACAGGGACATAACAGCAATCAAGACGACCTACATCAGGATGGAGTAGAGGAACATAGTACTAGCCTCCGTCTACATGCCTTATGACTCAACAAGCCCTCCACCATCAGAACAAGTGGAGGGCCTTGGTTAAACCTGTGAGGACCACAAAATCCAGCTTATCATCGGAGCCGATGCAAACGCCCACAACACAGTGTGGGGAGCACCGACACGAACACAAGAGGTGAGTCATTGCTTGAATTTATTGTTCCAGTAACCTGGAAGTATTTTAATAGAGGCAAGGGAGCCAACCTTCGTAACACGTAATAGACGGGAAATCATTGACATCACTTTGGGCTCTTCTTGGTGGTTCGGCACGTCGGCAAATGGGCAGTATCTGAGGAACCTTCAAACTCAGACCCACCGACACATACATGTGGAGATTGGCTATGCCAATGAACCTGCATTTAAATAATGTCGGATCCCAGGAAACCAACTGGCCGGGGTACCGGGAGGAGCTCGGGGCAAAATCTCACAAATTTCAAAATGTCAAACCTAACTCAAATACAATTCATGAAATGAGCAAACCTCCCTAATGTTACAGGAGGCCATAATAACTTCATATCATAATAACTGCCCTTGGAAGGCAGCACCACTAAAGGTACAGTGAGCTGGTGGAACACCGAACTCACATATCTTAGAAAAAAAACGCGCAAACTATTCAATCGTGCGAAAAAAACTGGTGACTGGGAGGATTATTCCAAAACTCTCACAGAATACAACAAAAAAATCAAGGGGAACAAAGAAAGTCATGGAGGAAGTTCTGGAGGACATAGAACAAACCTCAGAAAGAGCAAGACTCCACCGCATCCTTTCCAAAGACCCCATCAACCGTTGGGGACTCTCAAAAACCCAACGGCAATTACACCAACACTGGGAAGGAAACTAGGAACTTTGCCCATACACACTTCCCAGGATCCACTGTCACCACAAATCAAAACCCCAGATAGAAATCCTGCAAACCTTCATTTGAGGGCTAAAAGGGCAGACTGGGAAGTGGCTAAACGAACGGTAACTCATTCAAAAGTAGTGTGGGAATAAACCTTCAAGCCTTACAAGTCTCCGGGCCCAGATGGAGTATTTCCCATACTACTTCAGAGCGGAGTTGAATATCTAGCACCAGAACTGTGCAGACTGTACAGGCTGAGCCTAGCATTGGGATGGCTACCCCAAACCTGAAACGTAAATGTGGTCTTTATTCCGAAACCTGGACGAGACTCATATGACCAGGCAAAGGCATACAGACCAATAAGCTATCGTCGTTTTTCTGAAAGGCTTAGAAAAACTGATAGATAGAGACATAAGGAAACCGCTCTTGTAGAACGGCCTTTACATCAAAACCAACATGCCTATCTAACAGGAAAATCATGCGAGACAGCACTTCATCAGCTTGTTTCAAGACTTGAAGGTCTCTAGCAAACAAAGAAATTGCACTATGCACTTTTCTAGACATCGAAGGAGCCTTCGACAACACCTCCTTTGAAAGTATGGTCTCTGCGGCCACTCGAAGAGGCATTGACGAAACCACCTGCAGGTGGATACACTCAATGCTTCATAATGACTGGTCCAAGCCAACATGTTCGAGGAAACAGAGCAGGTTGAAATTTCCAGAGGTCCCACAGGGGGCATACTTCCCCTTCTGTGGGACATGGTTGTAGACGAACTGCTAATTTCTCTGAATAACCAAGGGTATTACTCAAGGGTATGCAGATGACTTGGTCATCCTCATCAAGGGAAAAGAATACTGAACAACCTCAGAGCTAATGCAAAATGCACTGAGGACAGTAGAGGAATGGTGTAACAAAAGAGCCAAGGGCAAATCCGAACAAAACAACACTAATTCCCTTCACCCGGAGAAGAAACATGGGAATCTCATACCTCTAGACTATTCGGTGAAACATTACAAGTAGTAGAGCAGGTGAAATATCTAGGGCTGATTCTTTACAAGAAACTAACCTGAACCCGCATCTTCAACATGTAACCAACAAAAGCAAGATAACCTTCATGATGTGCAGGAGAGCTTTTGAAAACCTGGGGCTTAAACCGAAAGCCATGCACTGGCTTTACACAGCGGTAATAAGACCAAGAATAACTTATGGCTCACTCTTATGGTGGACAAAACAAATCAAAGACAGGCAAAATCAACCTTGGGAAAATCCAGAGGCTTGCCTGTTCTGCATCACGGTGCAATGAACGCACCCAACAGCTGCAATGGAAATCATCCTAAACCTCGAACCCTTGACACATGTCATTGGAGGCCAGGATGAGTGCATACAATGAAACAAACGAAAAACTGAGAATCCGAACAACTGGACATACCAGAATCACTCATGTAATCAACATCGAAGAACCTCGAAATGATTTCAGATTACATGCAACCCCTTCTCATTCGAAAACCATTGAAAACGAATTGATGAATCTGGGTGGGCCCCGAGTATAGAATCACAATCAACTGCGGACATAGTCTGGTATACAGACGGCTCAAAGACAGTTGAAGGAACGGGAGCAGGAATACATGGGGTAAGGCCAAGAAGGGGTTACATAATACCATTGGTAAATGCTCCACGATATTCCAAGCTGAAAACATGCTATCATGGTATGCATTCGAAGAATCTAGAAAGTGGTTATAGGAAAACACATCTACATTCTATCTGACTGTCAAAGTGCTATCAAAGCACCCAACTCTACACAGATAAAGTCCAAACTGGTCTGGGACTGCCTCCAGAACCTCATCGAGCTGGCAAAAACAACAAGGTCACCTTGATGTGGGTGCCAGGTCATAGAGGCATTGAAGGCAACGTCAAAGCGGACCAGCTAGCTAGACAAGCATCTGAAACGCTATTCCTGGGGCCAGAACCTGCACCGGATTAGCAAAACCGATGCAGGACCCTGATCGACGAGTGGATAAAAGAAGACACCAACAATATTGGGATCAAACTGTCCGGCAAATACACAGCAAAGTCATGGTAGGGCATCCAAACCGGACCCTGACGGCTGACCTTCTGAACCTGAACAGAACGAAGGCTCGTATAATAATAGGTCTGTTGACTGGACACTGCGGCCTAAGAAAACACCTAAACACCATGGGAGTACGCAGGGAAACCGTGGAGTGTAGGCTGTGTGATGAAGAGGAGGAAACAGCCTCTCATATCATCTTCGACTGTGACGCCCTAAGTAGTAGGCGACACAGAACCTTTGGAGAGATCAGCCCGGAAACAGGCATGAATCCGAAGAACCTTATCAACAGGCTTCTTAACCTAATTAAAGGCACAAACCTGTTTGAATGAGGAACCACTGACGACAGAGTGATACAATAGACCCCAGCTGGTCGCAGTGTCAAGGGAAGCTAAGTGCCAACCCTGTCTCTGGCTCGTCAGCCTCAAACCAACCAACCAACCAACCAACCACCCACATAAGAAAATCACGAATGAATGCTCTAGGGCCCTGGGTTTTATTGTCATAAATACTCGTGACTTTACGAATACGGATACACTGCTCCTGTTCAATTCTTATGTTTAATCTGAAACATCTGTCATCTGGTACCCATATTATATGTCCATATGAATAGCCTTCAACGTATCCATATACAGTGCGCGTCAAAATTATGGAACAAATTCGATATTTCGCAAGCCATGTACTTTTGACAAAAATCCTGAAATAGGTCGATTTTTATTTTAAAATGCCGATTTTTTTATGTGTATTCTAAAGAGGTTATGCCACTGGTTTTGACATGGTGACGTAATCGGTAATTTTTTTAAATTGGAACAGATGTCTTGTGATACCTCATCTGGAAGGCCTTTCAATACTGCATTCAATGATAATAATTAATTAGATATTTTTTTACAGGGTGAACAAAAATTAATATTATATTTTAATAAGAGAATAACTTTATATCCAACAAAATAGAACAGTTAAATAAGATGTTCGAAATTCCATCCACCAGTCTCTTGATAATAAGCAAATCTACGGACACATTCCTCTTGCACATTGCGAATAACTTCCGGAGCGATTCTGTTAATTTCGATCCTAATTCGATGTTTCAACTCTTGTGGATTTTTCGGCCTATCTACATAGACCTTCGATTTCAAATAACCCCACAAGAAAAAAAATCCAGGGGCGTAAGTTCTGGAGATCTTGGGGGCCACTCTATCGGTCCGCGTCTACCAATCCACCTCCTAGGAAAACAGTTATTCAAAAACTCGCGAACATCACTTGCATAGTGCATAGTGCACCATCTTGTTGCAACCAAATACTTTCATTTGGTGAGTTAGGATTGTTTGCGTTTGGAAAAATATATTTTTATTATTATTACATTATGATTATGAAATCCTTGTATTGTCATCGGTCCTTGATATGTGTGACAAATTTCAGATTAGAGATAAGTGCCATGTGAAGTGGAATGAATAGAAAAATCGAATTTAAACGGTTTTCTTCACATAAAGGATTCAATATAAATTAAGAGAGGTAGTCTCAGGTGAAACATATTTCCTGGTAATACCACGCAGAACGTTGAGATATTCACCTGAAATCCATGCATACTTCCCATATAATATCAATGGACATTGAGCAGTTTCTTTCTGATAAGCTCGATTATAGTTTAATTTATGTCTGTTACCTAACAATCCGATACCGGTTTCAGGGCATAATGCCACAAACCAGTTGGCAGACGGAGTCAGTAACACCTTAGTACGCCGAAAGAAAACTTAAGCTATCGAAAGAACACCAAATACCTCAAAGGTTCATAAAGATTCTTCTCGTGAGTAAGCCGTCAGCGTTGAGATATGCCGTGAAGGAATGAATAGAAAAATCGTTAAACGTTTCTTCAAAAGGATTCAAAAAATTAACGGGTAGATCTCGGTGAAAACAACTTTTCCGGAATCCCGCAGAACGTTGAAGATTTTCCCAAAACCCCAAAATTAGCATTGTCAATGTTCTTTGAATGAATGAATTTCTTTCAAAAACCATACGTTTATTTGCCTCTCAAATGTCAAAGCAAAGAACTCGGTGAAGGAAGTTCAAAGAACTCTGGCGAAAGGGGACGTAAACAAACCATCATCGATCTGTTAACACCTAGGTACGCCGGAAAGATAACTTAACTGGCGGTACCAGTGATCAAGAAAGAACACTCCGAAAATCTCACTCGATAGTTTCATAAAAAATTCCTTCGGAGGAGTGCTTCAGCATGGTTAAAATAAATGCCATGGGGGAATGAATAGAAAATCGAATTTAAACGTTTTCATAAAGATTCATATAAATTGAACCAAGGTAGATTCAGGTGAAAACCTATTTCCTGGCAATCCGCAGAACGTTGAATGATATTCACCTGAAATCCATTACTCCATATATCAATGGACATTGAATGCAAATGTTCTTTCTGATAAAGCTCGATTATGTTTAATTTATGCCGTGTTCACCTAACCATCCGATACCGGTTTCAGGTTTTGCCTCATCAGTACGGAGTATAACCAGTCAAAGCCAAAGAACTCTGGCTGAAGTGGACACAACGTAAACAAACCATCACGATCTTGTAACCCTATAGTACGCCGGGAAAACTTTTAACTGGCGGTACCTTCAGAAGAAACACTCGAAATTCCACCTCGATAGTTTCAATAAAGATTCTTCTCAGTAGAGTGTAAAGCTCCGCTAGCATAAAAGTATGCCAGTGAAGTGGAATGAATAGAAAACGAATTTAAAAGGTTTCCCATAAAGCGATTCAATATAAATTGAACCAGAGAAAGGTAGAAACTCAGTGAAAACAACCGTTCCTGGCAAAACATGCAGAACGTTGAATGATATTCACCCGAAAATATGATATCCATAAAAATCACGAATTGAGTCAACAGCCTTTTATTTTGTCACTCAATTTTTCCCCAATCTTTCGGCTTGCTCATCAGTACGGAGTATCAATCAGCAAAGTCATAGGCTGAGTGGTAATAACGTAAAAAACTATCGACGATCTTTACCTATAGGATGCCGGAAAAGACGTTTAACTGGCGGTACCACAGCGACAGAAAGAACACTCGAAATTCCTCATCGTTTCTGAAAGATTTCTTCAGTAGTTCAAGCATCAGCATTAGTGCCATGTGAAGGGAATGAATGAAAATTTGAAGCGGTTTTCACATTACAGATTCAATATAAATGAACATGAGAGTAGATTGAAAAACATTTTTCCGGTAATAACATGCAGAACGTTGAATGATATTCACCTGAAATTCCATAGTATCAATGGACATTGAATGCAATGTTTTTCGATAAGCTCGATTATGTTTATCTATGTCGTTAACAACTGCATATTGCTTGGCTCATCAGCGGTAAACAATCAAAAGTCCAAAGAATCTGGTGTGAGACTAACGTAAACAAACCATCATCGATCTTTGAACACTAGTGGTACGCCGGAAAGAAATAACCGCCAGTGACAGAAATTACCCCTTCACTCGATAGGCTTATCAAAGATTCTTCTTCGTCTAGAAAGTTAGAGATAAGTGCCACGTGAAGTGGAAAAGAATAGAAAATCAATCAATTTTAATTGAATCCTTTATGCGAAGAAACCGTTTAAATTCGATTTTTCTATTCATTCCCTTCAAGCACTTTCCTATATACAGACGCTGATTTTGAAGAATGTTTATTAGAACTTTGGTGATTTCGGTTTCTCTCCTGTACCATAGGTTCTTCGTGTTAGAGTTACAACATAGTTTTATCTTGTGGTACTTCGCCAAGTCTTTTGACTTGGAGTGATACCCTGTTGAGGCAAAGCAAACGTATGTTTGGGAAAAATTTAAATAAATCTATTTATGAAATAATTTCATATGAATATTTATGGATATCATGGATTTTCAGGGAATCTTCATGTCTCCTTTTCAAGTTTATTACCTTATCTAAGAACTTTAATTGATTTTTCATTCATTCATTCACAGGAACCTTTATTATTTCTAGCTTCCACCTCAGAGTATCTTATTAAACTATGAGGTGGATTTCGAAGGTTCTTTATAGACCGCAGGTAGTTCTTTCGGGTTTCTTATGTCTAGACGCAGTGGTTTTTTACGTGTACCATTAGCAAGATCGATGGTTGTTACTCTGTACTATAGCCAAACTGACTTTTGGTGATATTCGTGACAGACTAAATAAACTATGGTTTAATGAAACTTCATCAATTCATATATTATATGAAGTTATGAAATAGTAATTCATTCAACGTTCTGGTTTTGGAGAGTAGTTGTTTATGAATCTCCATTTCTGGTAATTTTATGAACTTAGTGAAACCGAATTCATTTTTCTTTATTCATTAATCCTTTTCTAATAGTAACTTGATTTCTATTCATTATTAGCACCTATCTCAATTGCTAGGTTTCACATCCGAGATTAGTTTAAACCTCGGCGGCGATTTTCGAGATCTCGTACTAGGTCCCAGTTAAAGTTTTCTTCCGGTCCTATGTTTAAGATATGGTTTTTAGGGCCAACTCAACGGTTTGGCTTGGTGGTTGACACTATTAATAATGGCTCAAAAGAAAACCTATGTTGTAGTAAAAGAAATTCAGATTTAGGCATTATCAACGTCTGTATTCCACAAGATTGTTTTACGAAGTTACTTTCAGGTAATTTTTTTGTCTTGAAGAAACCGTTTAAATTGATTTTTCTATTCTCCCTTCACATGGCATTATTCACTTTATGCTAGACGTTTTTCATTTCTCGAGGATTCTTTATTAGAAACCTACGAGGTGAGGAGGTTTCATTCTAGTCTATAGAACCGCCATAAGTTTATCTTTTCGGGTACTTGTGTCCAAGATCGATGATGAGTTTTTTTTGCGTACTACGTTACAAGTTCTGACTTTGCTGGTATCTGTCTCATGAGGGCTCTTAGCCTGGCCGGTATCGATGTTAGGTGAAAGCTAAATACAATCGATTTAGAAAGAAACATTTGCATCAATCCATTATATATATGGAATATCAGGATTTTGTGAATATCATTCAAGTTTCTGGTATTGCCAAGTTTGTTTTTCACCGAATATTTGTTTTTATATTACCTTTTTGGAATTTAATTGATTTTTCTATATCCTTAATGGATTTATCTCACTAATGGACGGTTCCTCTACGAGAGGATCTTTATTAGAAACCTATGAGTGGAGATTTCGAGTGTTTCTTTCTGTCACTAGGACCGCCAGTTAAAGTTTTCTTTCCGGCTACCTATAGGTGTTACAAGATCGATGATGGTTTGTTTACGTTGTGTCTCACTTCAGCCAGAGTTCTTTGGACTTTTGGCTGGTTGACTACTCCGTACTGATGAGGGCCAAGAAGCCTGAAACCGGTATGCGGATTGTTAGGTGAACACGACATAAATTAAACATAATCGAGCTTATCAGAAAGAAACATTTGCATTCAATGTCCATTGATATTATATGGAAGTATGCATGGATTTTCAGGTGAATATCATTCAACGTTCTGCGTGGTATTTGCCAGGAAAGTAGTTGTTTTCACCTGAGATCTACCTTTCTCTGGTTCAATTTTATATTGAATCCTTTATGTGAAGAAAACCGTTTAAATTCGATTTTTCTATTCATTCCACTTCACATGGCACTTATCTCTAACTTTACGCTAGACGGGCTTGCCACTCCTACTGAGAAGGAATCTTTTATTAAGAAACCTATCGAGGTGGGAGATTTTCGGAGTGTTTCTTTCTGTCACTATAGGTTACAAGTGTGTACTAGGTCCGCCAGTTAAAGTTTATCTTTTCCGGCGTACCTATAGGTGTTACAAGATCGATGATGGTTTGTTTACGTTGTGTCTCACTTCAGCCAGAGTTCTTTGGACTTTTGGCTGGTTGACTACTCCGTACTGATGAGGGCCAAGAAGCCTGAAACCGGTATGCGGATTGTTAGGTGAACACGACATAAATTAAACATAATCGAGCTTATCAGAAAGAAACATTTGCATTCAATGTCCATTGATATTATATGGAAGTATGCATGGATTTTCAGGTGAATATCATTCAACGTTCTGCGTGGTATTTGCCAGGAAAGTAGTTGTTTTTCACCTGAGATCTACCTTTCTCTGGTTCAATTTTATATTGAATCCTTTATGTGAAGAAAACCGTTTAAATTCGAAATTTCAGATTATTCGGAAGATTGGAAGTGGGTGAATATTTACTTCCAAGATTTTATTACATTGTGAGTTATTTAGTTACAAGTGAAGATAATAAAAGCGTGTTGAAAAATGCAAAATTTTACTTTTTTGATCCAAGGCTCTAATCCCTCAGACTGCCCTGGCAGACTAGTGAGTCAGTGCTCTACTACACCAATGGATCCTTTCCAAATATTAATTTCCTAGTCTAAAATGGAAACAAAAGACAATCACAAATTAATGCCATAATAGGCAAGCTAGTATCAAATAAATGTCAGTTGAAATATCAACAAATATTCTTCACAAATTCTAAGTGAAGAGGTTCTAACAGTAAACTATGGCTACTTTAAGTGGAACCCAACGCATAGAAATTTTAATTTTCATTGGATGCGGAGAACCAGAACTCAGCAAGAGGTATGCGACTTGTTCAATGCGAAATATCCAAATTGACCTATCAGTCGTTCAACAATCAGTAAGATTAAAAAAAAAATCCAGAGAAATTGGTCATGTCAAACATATTCCGAATGCTGGACGTCCTAAAATAGAAGATAACGTGAAACTTGATGTTCTATTGGGTGTAGAGAATAATCCTCACAATACTTCACGACAAATTGCAGCAGACCTTGACATATCCCAAAGTGCTGTATTACATATTCTAAAAGCAGAAAAGTACCATCCATACAAAGTACAGCTACATCAACAACTCACTGATGATGATCCCGATCGCCGTGTGGAGTTCTGTGAAATAATGCAGGATTTGTGTAACCGCAATCCACGTTTTATAACACAAATTCTGTTTCCCTATGAGGCTACGTTTTGCCTAAATGGTTCAGTAAATCGTCAGAATTGCAGATATTGGAGTAGGGATAATCCTCACTGGATGATGGACGGGCATACTCAATACCCTCAGAAAGTCAATGTTTGGGCAGGGATAATAAACGACAGGATTATTGGCCCGTATTTTTTCGAAGGATATCTCACAGGGGAGCGTTACTTGGAATTTTTAATAAATGAACTCATACCTAGCCTTGCCGATATTTTTCCAAACGCCAACAATCCTAACTCACCAAATGAATGTATTTGGTTGCAACAGATGGTGCACCCCCGCACTATGCACGTGATTTTCGCGAGTTTTTGAATAACTGTTTTCCTAGGAGGTGGATTGGTAGACGCGGACCGATAGAGTGGCCCCCAAGATCTCCAGATCTTACGCCCCTGGATTTTTTTTGTCGGGTTATTTGAAATCGGAGGTCTATGTACATAGGCCGCAAAATCTACAAGAGTTGAAAAATCGAATTAGGATCGAAATTAACAGAATTACTCCGGAAGTTATTCGCAATGTGCGAGAGGAATGTGTCCGTAGATTTGCTCATTGTCAAGAGACTGGTGGATGGCATTTCGAACATCTTATTCAACTGTTCTATTTTGTTGGATATAAAGTTATTCTCTTATTGAAATAAAATATTAATTTTTGTTCACCCTGTGAAAAAATATCTAATTAATTATGATCATTGAATGCAGTATTGAAAGGCCTTTCAGATGAGGTATCACAAGACATCTATTCCAATTTAAAAAAATTACCGATTACGTCACCATGTCAAAACCAGTGACATAACCTCTTTAGAATATACATAAAAAAATTGGCATTTCAAAATAAAAATTGACTTATTTCAGGATTTTTGTCAAAAGTACATGGCTTGCGAAATATCGAATTTGTTCCATAATTTTGACGCGCACTGTATGGTACCTACCCTGCTATTGGATTATATAATACTCCTTTATTGTAAAGATTTAATCGTACCTTTCTTGCAAATAGGAGGAATATATCGGACCTGATTTTCCTCTATAAGGTGATACATGGCCAAATAGACTGTAATGCAGCTTTTAAGTATGCTCAATTTTCATATTCCCAGTGTCAATTCAAGGCAATACAATATTTTTCACCTCGAAGAAAGAACTCACCTTTATTCAGTTTATGCAACAATTACAATGACGTCAATGATAGGTGTGACATCTCTTCATGCAGCATTGCATCAGTGAATTTTTTTTAATTTTGATATTTATTTAATAATTTCATCATGTCTCATAACTCCACTCTTCTTGTTTATACTGTTCTTGAACATGTTCGTTCCTGTAATTTTCCCAACCTGTAGATGGATTTCTGGTGGGTGGTGTACAACAAAAAAAATACACAATTTCGATAACCCAATTATTGTGAATGATTCCTACATTTTCACATTATAAAGTCCGTCGATTTGGATCGTAAATGAGTAGGAGAAGGGATTTCTTTCAATTTCCCTCTAAAACATAATGAATAAATGCATGTCTCAAATGAAAGCCCCATGATAAATTCGAGAGCTTCTCTTCGAATTCATCCGAGACGCAACCCCTCGGCAATTTGCCTCGAAAAACCAAAAAACAAAACAAAACTTATTTATCTTTCTCGCGCGACTTCGAATTTGTTAGTCTTGTTAGTCGAAGGAATCAAAGGCGCAACTTCCAACTCCGCCGTCTTCTCGCGGAATGAAAAATATTTGATTTAATCTGTTGTGTAGACAAAGTAATCTACAGCGATGAAAGTACACAAGGAGTCTCGCTTTTGGCTAAATGAGCCAATATGTCATCCCCGCGCTCTCAACGACGCCGAACTTCACTACGAAAGAAAATAAAATGTTTGACAAATAGTAAGCTCGTAAGCAAACATCGAGTCAGGGATGTTTGCTTTGGAGATGACGAGTGGCACCGTTTCCAGGCGGTGTGGCGGCTTAGGGGTGAGACGTACAGGGAGCGCAATTAATCTGATGGAATTTGAAAAAAAAATTGATGAAGGTTATCAAACAAAAGTTCAATGAAAACACCCGTACCCCGGTCAAATAGGGATTCAACTCCGGAATGAGAGACAATAAGCTACAAACTTTGTAAAAATCTTTGTCTCGACATTTAAAATCCTATTTGGAAAGGCTTATACAGTGTGTCCGGAGATGAAACCGACAAAACTTATGGGGTTATAGGGACTGCCAATATGATTGCAAAATGCCATATACAAATGTCCAAAACCGCTTCGTTACTGACACACAGAGTGATTTGTGAATTTAGACAAAAAATTCAATCCGCCATATTAAATACAGGGATTAGCCGATGTAATTTAAATTTGGTACATGAATCAAACTGAGAGGCCTTAACAAGTAGCTTCTTGAACGAAACCAATATCAGGACCGGAATATTCTTTTTTTCCATGTTGAGTTCTTGTAAAAATAACTCACCATGTATAATAATTATCAAAAATCTGAGCTCAGATTCGAAATCTACGGAAAAAATACTACAGGTATTTGTTTGAGGAAGTTTCTAGCACCCTTTCAGTTATTCCGTAATAAATTATTATTTTCAATTTTTTCACTCAAGAAATTAATTGTCGGCTAAAATACCATCAAAAAAACTTGCTAACAAAAAATTAAACCGTCGAAATACGGAACTGAAAAATAAAAAATAAAAAAAACCCTCTTAGTCGCAATAACTGAGCTCCTAAACTTATGTAAGTTACTAATTTTGAGTCGGCGCCAAACAATCAAGCAAATGAATTAGGTAAGGCGTGAAATGATGGCATCGAGTTGCGCGGTTACATTCTGATAATTTTCGTTTGGCGCCGATTCAAAAGCAGTTATTCACATTAGTTTAGGAGCTTAGTTATTGGGACTAAGAAGGTTTATTTTATTTTTTACTTTTCAGTTCCGTATTTCGTCGGTTAAATTTTTTGTTAAAAATTTTTTATTTTTCAATTTTTTGTGGCTGAAATTTACTCATTACTACCAACTTGATTTTTTATTACTTCCAAAATACTTACCCACCTTACTTCAACTATTACCAGTTAAATAATATGATTATCTACTTTTATTATTTGTTGTAATATACATTATTTTTCTTGGTCTGGTTAGTGGATTTCATTACATTGAATATAGTGACGGATGTAGGAGAACGAAAATAATGACAATAGCGATCTGTCATTGTTAACTACATATGTGTGCCAATGTTCACAAGTGAAAAATCAATTATCCCCTATTGTTCTACCCGTAAGGGTGGATAATTCCATTCGAAATCCAAATATGATCAACTATGAGGTATACCCTATCTAATTAAAAAAGAATCATCCAAATCGAAGAACCCACTACAAAGTTATGCCTGATAAAATCGGTTAACGGACCAGAATTCAGAGGGTGAGTGATCAATATCCTTCAATTTGCTACCCTTAGGGGTGGATTTGATCTTTTGAGTTCAAATGGGACCAACTTCGAAGTACACCCTATACACTGGAAAAGAGATCAACTTCGAAGTACACCCTATACACTGAAAAAAGACTTATCGGAATCGGACTTTTCAGTGAAAAGTTATGCGTGGTCATACATAAAAAAAAATATATACGCGTCGACCAGAGAACCTCCTCCATTTTGGTTTCGTCGGTTAAAAATGGGTTAGGCCCGGTCTTTTCACCTCCAGTTATACTAGGAATAAATTAAACAACGGTTGGAATGTTTCTGTTTAACGTTTATTGAATAGCATAAGCACATTCTAACCATTGGTTAGTTTAGTCCTAGAATAACTGGAGGTGAAAGTACCGGGCCTTAATATAATAAATATTTACGAAACCAAGACATAAATATTGTTATGCTCTTTAATTAGTTCGTAGTAAAATTTTATAAAATACTCTCATAACCCAAAAAACCAAAGAATAAATTCGTATCAGTAGCTTAAAATGTTTGTCTAAATACAGTAGGCTTGTGACAAGTGTCAAATCCCGAATTTCATTATGATTAACTATCGTTTAGCTAGCTGTCATTCGCGTTAGTTTTGTTGGTTCATTCATCATTCTAGTGTTTTCAAGTTCAAATATAGTTCTTAGAGTGTGTTTATGATGGCGTTTCATTTCACTAATGAGGAATACGCAGATATTTTATTTGTGTATGGGCTTTGCGAAGGAAATGGCCAGTCTGCAAGACAGACGTCGCTTTCCTAATCGTCGCGTACCACATTATTCAACATTTGCTAAGGTTCTTCAAGGTATTAGGGAAAAAGGAAAAGTTTCATCAAATAGAGGACGGGAAAATTCTCGAAGAAATGATGTTCATCACGAAGAGCAAATACTGGACGCTATAAATGATAATCCTTCTAGTAGCGTAAGAAGAATAAGTAGTCAATTGGCGTTACCTCGTATGCGTGTATGGAAAACATGAAAAGAAAATGGTTTGCATCCATACCACAAACAAAAATGGCCAAAGCTTGAAGAAGGTGATCATATACGACGCATATCGTTTTCTAGATGGACATAGAAGGACCATTAAAATAATTTTATTTATCGACGAGAGCCAATTCACCTGGGACGGAATTGATAATACTAGAAATGTGCATATTTGGGCAGACGAAAACCCACATGGCATTGTTTAGAAAAACTGCCAATACAGATTTCATGTCAATGTATGGTGTGGAATCCTTAATGAGCATTTGATTGGACCTCACGTACTTGACGGACGGTTAACTGGTGATTTTTTCCTGAATTTTTAGCAAGTTTCTATACGCTTTCTTGGAAGATTTCAAATCTGCGATCAGATTATTGATAATTGTTATACTAGGTCAGTTATTCTTACAAGAACTGAACATAAATGAAAACTTTTTAACAAAAAATTAAACCGACGAAATACGGAACTGAAAATTAAAAAATAAAATAAACCTTCTTGGTCTCAATAACTGAGCTGCTGAACTAATGTGAGTAACTTATTTTGAGTCGGCACCAAACAAACAAGCAAATGAATTAGATAATCCGTAAAATGATGGCATCGAGTTGCGCGGTGACATTCTGATAATTTTTGTAAGTACCTAATTTAATGATCTTCGTTGATTGTTCATTAGGCGCCGACTCAAAATCAGTTACTCACATTAGTTTAGGAACTTAGTTATTGAGACTAAGAAGGTTAATGTTATATTTTACTTTTCAGTTCCGTATTTCGTCGGTTCAATTTTTTGTTGAAAAGTTTTTATTTTTCAATGTTTTGTGGCTGAAATCTACTAATTAGTACCTCCTTGTTTTTTTATTACTTCCAAAATACTTGCTTACCCACCTTACTTCAACTATTACCAGTTAAATGATATTATTATCTATCTTTACTATTTGTTGTAATATAAATTATTTTTGTTGTTCTGTTTAGTTTATTTCATTACTTTGTATCCCATTCCATCCTCTCATAGAATATAATGATTGTGACGGATGTAGGAGAACAAAAATAATGACATTAGCGATCTGTCATTGTCAACTACATATGTGTGCCAATGTTCACAAGTGAAAAATCAATTATTCCCTATTTTTCTACCCGTAAGGGTGGATGATTCCATTCGAAATCCAAATATGATCAACTATGAGGCATATCCTATCCAATAAAATAAAAAATTATCCAAATCGAAGAACCCAGTACAAAGTTATGCCTGATAGAATCGGTTAACGGACCAGAATTCAGAGGGTGAGTGATCAATATCCTTCATTTTGCTACCCTTAGGGGTGGCTTTCATCTTTTAAATTCAAATGGGACCAACTTCGAAGTACACCCTATCCGCAGAATTATTGGCATCGGACGTCTCAGTAAAAAGTTATGCGTGATTATATATAAAAAAAATATACGCGTCGACTAGAGAACCTCCTCCTTTTTGGTTTCGTCGGTTGAAAGACTCATTCGATGGAGTTTCATCTGACACTCTACTCATAAATGCTGGTGTTCCGCAAGGATCTATTCTCGCACCAACACTATTTCTACTTCACATCAACGACCTGTTGAAAGCAACTTCATGTCCAGTACACAGCTTTGCCGATGATAGTACCCTCCATACCGCTTCCTCTTCCAGGGCCCCTATATCAGCCCGTGAAACCAGAAATGAACGAGGAAGAAATGTTAATAATATAAATATGGACTTAGCAACAATTCTCGAGTGGGGATCTAATAACTTGGTAGAATTCAATGCAAACAAAAAGCCGATCTCACTGTGCCTAACATAACTTTGTCAGGAGTAACCATACCACTGAAGTCATCCATATCGATGCTTGGTATTACTATCAGCAATAACCTTTCCTGGGAAAATCACGTGAGGTCCATTGCCAAAAGTGCATCCCAAAAACTTGGTTTTTTGTTTCGTGCCAAGAGCTATTTCACCCCCACTCAGCTGCTTATGATCTATAAGGCACAGATCCGACGTGTCCTGGAATACTGTTCCCATATTTGGAGAGCGGCACCTAAACATATCCTGAGGCTATTGGATTCTGTCCAAAAAAGGGCAATTCGTCTCGTCGGTGATGCCTCGCTTACAAACTCGCTCACTTGTCTGGAACACCGTAGAAAAGTTGGCGATTTGTCTCTATTTTATAGATATTTTCATGGGCGATGCTCTTCTGAAATATCAACAATCGTTCCTGCTTTGGCAGTCTCTTCGAGATTAACCCGTCAAGTTCAGTCACCACACCCCTTCGTGGTCACTTTGGAGACCTGCAGAACATCACTTTCCAAAGACTCGTTCATCCAACGAACAGCGAGGCTTTGGAACTCATTGCCTAGGGAGGTGTTCCCCGAGGCATACAACCTCCAGAAATTCAAGAAGAACACCAACTCCTACCTTCTTTCCCTTGGTTCCCACGATGTTCTCTGAACATTACAGGATATCCCTTTTCGTGGGAACCAGAACATAAAAAAAAAAATCCGGTCCTGATACGAATTTATTATTCAGTTTTTTCGGAGTATGAGAGTATTTTATCAAGTTTTACTATGAACTAATCAGAGATAATAACAATATTCATGTCTTTCGTGAATAGTTATATTATATTAACCCATTTTTCATGGTACTTTATCCGTCAATTAATTTCTTGACTGAAAAAATTTAAAATAATAATTTATTACGGAATAACTGAAATGGTGCCAGAAACTTTTTCAACAAGTTCCTGTAGGATGTTTCACCGTAGATTTCGAATCTGGGCTCAGATTTTCGATAATTATTATACAGGGTGAGTTATTCTTACAAGAAGTTAACATGAAAAAAAAATGTTTCGATATTGGTTTTGTTCAGAGGGCTACTTGTTAAGGCCTTTCAGTTCAATTCATGTACCAAATTTGAACCAAAATCGGCCAATCCCTGTTTTTAATATGGCGCATTGAACTTTTTGTCCAAATTCACAAATCACCCTGTATGTCAGTAACGAAGCGGTTTTGGACATTTGTATTTGGCATTATGCAATCATATTGGTGGTACCAATAACTCCATAAGTTTTGTTGATTGGGGTTCGATTTTATTGGGAATTGGTATGTGGGGGTTTTTGGGACAAATATCACGAAGTTTCTGTCCAAATTCATAAGTTCAAGATGGCGACTCCAATATGGCGATGAGTTTTGTGATTGTTGAAACCAGTGTTTCGTTTTATTAAAATATGTTGGTTTTTCTCAAGTAAAACCGTTTTTTACTGCAATGACTGACAGTTATTGACTTGTTGGACAATCTTTATTTTTTATATATCTTGACATTAGAAAATATCTGACAAGTCTATTCAAAACGTTCTATACAGAGTGTACAATAATTAAAGACAACAACATTCTCCCCCCTTGAAATAAAAATATCATTGAACATCTAAAATACATAATTTAACTACTGGTCTTCTATATTCCCCAGACTGGGTCTTCACATCTGCTGTCCTCACATTGCCATCTCGACCAGGATACACAGCAGTCACTCTTCCTTTGGGCCAACAGTTACGCGGGAGGTCACCATCAACTATAATAACAACATCATCTTTCTTGATCGTCTTGGGATCTTTGTAATACCATTTCGTCCTCCTAGTTAATGTTGGAAGATATTCTCTGATCCAGCGTTTCCAAAAAAGGTCGGTATAAAATTGTGATATTTTCCAGTCTTTTCGGGAACACAAGTCGTTTTCTGAAAACTTGCCTGGTTGGTTATTAGCTGAACTAGATGACCCTATCAGAAAGTGGTTGGGAGTGAGAGCTTCATCATCTTCTGCCTCCAATGGAACGTGTGTTAATGGTCGGCTATTTACAATATGTTCAGCTTCAATCAGACAGGTATAAAGTATCTCTTCTTTGGGTGCTCTTTCTTTCAGAATAGCTTTTAATGCTGTCTTAGCAGATTTAACTAGTCTCTCCCAACTGCCATTCATGTGTGGCGCAGATGGACAGCCAAATCTAAAATTTATACCCCTGGTCGACAATTGTCTCAAAATTTCATTCTCGTCCATTTCTTCCAAAGCCTTCTTCATCTCTTTTTCTGCTCCATGAAAGTTAGTTGCATTGTCACAATATATTTTCTTAGGACATCCTCTTCGTCCGGCTAATCTTCAAATAGCCATGATAGCTGAATCAGTTTTCAATGAGTTGGCTAATTCTAAATTGATAGCTCTTGTGCTCAAACATGTAAAAATTACTCCATAACGTTTTTCACGTCTTCTTCCTATGGTTACTTCTATGGGGCCAAAGTAATCCATCCCCGTGTATGTGAAGGGTCTAGCATAACTTTCCAATCTGCAAGATGGTAGTGGTGCCATTTCTGGGGTGGAAGGTTTTGCTCGGTTATTTTTACAATATTGACAGGCATTGAAACAGCTTCTGACTGCTGTTCTAAGTCTTGAAATATGTATTTTTGTCTCAGTTCATTTGCCACCAGATTTTGACTGTGGTGGCCTATTTTGACATGATAATAGTGTATGACTAAACGAGTATAATAATTTTTGGAGTCCAGGATGATAGGATTTTTCGTCATCTCTTCTAAATCTCGAGATGCACCGATTCGTCCTTTTATTCTCAAAATGCCATCAGGATCCAAGTATGGGGATAAATTGAGGATACGACTTGATTTGGAAATGGATTTGTTTTTGTCTAAGTCATCAATTTCTTCAGGGAAATCTGTTTTCTGAACAAATTTCAACCATATCTTTTCTGCATTGGCTATTTCCGTAGCGGTCAATTCTGAAGTAGTATGTCCTGAAATGATGCCCTTGACTTTCTGTCTGAACTTCAAAATTCGCATAATCCATGCAGTGGTCCTGATTAATTTCAACCAAGAAGAAAATCGAGTAATTTCGGGTAAAAAGTCGTATACTGGGGTCTGTATTGAAACTGCTATGAATTCTTTTTTGATTTCCGAGGTATCCATTCCAAATTCTTTAATTTTCATGTTCCAGTTATCTTCATATTCTTTCAAAAATCTCGGACCAGAAATCCACTCATTTTCCGGATCCCAGTCAATTGTTTTTTCATCTCTTGTAGCGTCATCAGCAGTATTTTCTTTTGTCGAAATCCAATTCCAATTTTCAGTGTCTGTCGTTTCTTCAATTTCCGCTACTCTGTGTGCTACAAATGGTTTGAATTTATGGGAAGATTTTGATTTCAACCATCCTAGCACGGTTTTTGAATCTGACCAAAAATATATTGAATCAAATTCAAGAGTATGATTTTCCAAAACGAATTTAGAGAGTCTACTTCCTAAAACAGCTGACTGCAACTCTAGCCTGGGAATAGAAATTGGTTTCAGCGGAGTAATTCTTGACTTGGCCATAATGAATGATAGTTTTATATCATTCTCAAATTTTACTCTTAAATAAGCCACAGATGCATACGCTTTTTTACTTGAATCGCAAAAAATGTGTAATTGGATATTTTTTGCCCTATGAATATTTGGAACATAACATCGCGAAATGGAAAAGTTTTCAATGTTTTTCAATTTCTCTAACCATTGGAGCCATTTCAAGTTTATACCTTCTTCTAATTCATCGTCCCAACCTGTTCCAGAATTCCAAATTTCTCTCATCAAAATTCTTCCCTTGATAGAAAAGTTCATCAAAAAGCCAAGAGGATCAAAAATAGACATTAATGTTCTCAGTACTTCTCGTTTGGTATTTTGCTTTTTTCCTTTAAAAAAATCTTCGAATTTTTCTGATTTTATGGTAAAAGATAGTTTATGCTCATTGGGATTCCAAAAAAGTCCCAGTACTCTTTCGTTAGGTAGTTCTTTCTCCAAATCCAAATCTTTCATTTCTCTGGATCTCAGTTCTACAGGAATCGTCTTCAAAACTTCTCTTGAATTAGTCATCCAATTCCTGATGTGAAATCCACCTCTTCTATGGATTTCTGATACTGATTTTATCAATTCAATAGCTTCCTCTTCACTATCAACACTATCTAAATAATCATCTACATAATGTTGATTGCAGATGGCAGCACATGCTTTCGGAAAATCTTTTTCAAATTCCAATGCATTTTTCCGCATGATGAATGTAGCTGATGTTGGTGAAGAAGCTGCCCCAAATATCATAACGACCATTTCATATTCCTTAAGTTCATTTTCTTCCCTCCACAAAAATCTCTGTGCACTCCTGTCTTCTTTCCTAATATGAATTTGATGAAACATTTCTCTTATGTCGGAAGTGAAAGCAATATTCCTTTGACGAAATTTAAACAAAATGCCTAGAAGATTGTTGAGGAGGTCAGGGCCTTTCATTAAAAAATCATTTAGGCTAATATCATTCACCTTCGCGGCAGCATCAAAAACAAATCTCATCTTACCGGGTTTGTTCGGATTCGTTACCGCAAAATGGGGCAAATACCAAATAGGGCTATTTTTCACATTTATTTTGTCATTTTCTTCGAGTCCTCTAGCATACCCCTTCTTAACCTTCTTCTCTATTTTCATTTTTTCCAAAGTAACCCAATTTCCCATTTATTTTCTGCTAATCTTCTCGAAGTTTTTTCCATTATATCCAGTGCCCTTTTGTCTTCTTTCGACTTGAATTCTCCAAGGTTGCTGGATTCTCCTAAATCATCAAATCTGTAAGATTGTTTTACAAGTTCATGTAATTCATAATCTGAATTTGAAATATGAAGAGTGATATCTTGTCGCCCTTTCACATAAGAATTGTTTCCATGAAGGACCCATCCTAATTTTGTTTTCGACAAAATCGGAGCATTTTTGCCGTTTTCGATCACTTCCCGTGCTATTATCAAATCAATGTTATCTTGTCCCAGTAAAATTTTGGGTTTCGCGTTTTTATAGGAATGAATTTGAAAGGGGGACAAATACTTCCATTTTTCTGATATGAACTTCGAATCGACAGATTGTAGAGGTAAATCAAGATTTCTCATAGTTCTGACATTTTGGATATGAAATTCATCATCTTCAAACTTTCCTCGAATTTTCAAACTTACCCTGGTAGAATCTATCTCTTCATTTGTTACAGAGTTGGTCCATCGAATCTTTAAGGGATCCGTCGTACCCTGTAACCCAATTGTTTTAGCAAGATCATCGCTCAAGAGAGTAACGGTCGATGCTTCATCGAATAACGCGTATGTCGAATAATCCCCTTTTGGTCCGCGTAAAACAACAGGAGCTACTCTGAGAAGGACCTCCTTTTCACGGACTTCCTTGAAGTGATGACTGACCGTTTCAGAATTTTGAATTTGCTCGATATTTTCCACTATTGGAGTTTCCATATGTAAAAGATGGTGGTGAAATTTATCACACCCGTTTTCATTACATTTTCTTTTCTTTCTGCACATAAACATCTGATGTTTTGAGTTTAGACAACCAAAACATACTTTATTTTTCCTGACCCATTCCCATCTTTTTTACATGACAACTTCTTGAAAAATATGCAATTTTCAATTTTATGATTTGTTTTTCTACAACAAGAGCAAGAGATTTCATATTTTTCTGTATTGTTTGATGTCGTCGCACAAAATTGCTTTTTTCGTTTTTCGCAGTCAAAATCAGGAAAAGATACAATACTAATAGCATCTGCTATATTTGAAAGCCAAGAAGAAAACTGAGAAATACTTATTTCGTTTATTCTATATTTATTTGTATTATTAGTGACTTCTTTGCCCCATTCCAACTTCAAAGCAGGCGTTAGTTTTGCTATGATCTCGGATAAAAGCTGGGGATTCAACAAATGAGATTGACATTTCAAATTTGACAATGTCATCGTCAAATTCTGTACCAGATTCGAAAATTCTGTAATATTTTCTACTTTGTCTTCCCGTAAATTTGGAAATTTCTTCACTGTCATGATCAAATCTTGAATGATGTATTCCGGCTTACCAAAACGTTTTTCTAAAATATTAATTATTTGATCTACTTCGCACGTAAAATTGAGCAGCGCTTGCACCGAATCTCTTGCTTTTCCACGTAAACATTTCTGAAGTCTAGTAATATTTTCAGAATGAGAAAAGCACATACCTTCGTAGTATCTCTGAACTGAGAGATAAAATGCATCCAATCCTTTGGATCTCCCGAAAAAATTGGTAGATCTCTGCTTACCGATTGCCTAGCCATAAAGTGATTCATTCCTCGCCTGTTTGTATCAAAATAGTGATATCTGCTCATAACATCATTATTGACTTCGGGACGTTCATCAATTGACCTAAAATCACAATTAAATGAATTATCAGATGGCGCAGTATCTACCCATTGCTGTATTTCATCATATTTTACTCTCCTTCTTCTAGAAGTGTCTTCAGAAATATTTTCCTTTATATTTGAAAATCTTCCAACACTACACTCTCCACCCCTTTCTGAATATCATCCAATTCAGCCAACCTGTTGAGCTCTAACTCTTTCTGGATCAAATTCTTTTCGATTTCCAATTCCTTCTTAGCGATTTCTGCCAATTTTCTGTGCGCTTCCAACTCCGCCTGAATATTTCTTCTTCTCACCAAACTTGTTGAGGTTGTTCTTGTTCCCTTTGATGTAATTGACTGCTTTTCATGATTTCCATTTTCTCTTGCCATTTCGTGTTGTTCTCTTTGTGATTTTGGAACTCCTTCGTCTTCGTTTCCAAGTCTAATTGGTGGTATCCCCTTGGTTACCCGACTACTTCTCCTCAGCTCTTCAATGGACATTATTTCCTCGTTGGACTCTTTAGTTTGCTCGAAGGACCATTAATGTTGAAACCAGTGTTTCGTTTTATTAAAATATGTTGGTTTTTCTCAAGTAAAACCGTTTTTTACTGCAATGACTGACAGTCATTGACTTGTTGGACAATCTTTTATTTTTTATATATCTTGACATTAGAAAATATCTGACAAGTCTATTCAAAACGTTCTATACAGAGTGTACAATAATTAAAGACAACAACAGTGATTATAGCCCGATTCCAATAAAAATTGGTATGTGGGGGTTTTTAGGGTCGGAGATCATGATTTTTTTCACGAATCCAAGATGTCGACGAGTTTTGTGATTATAGCCCGATTTCATTTAAAATTGGTCTGTGGGGATTTTTGGGGTCGGAAATCATGATGTTGTCGTCTAAATTCATGATTTCAAAAAAGCGGCTCCAAGATGGCGACGTGTTTGTCCGATGCCATTCAGAATCGGTATATGGGTTTTTTTGGGGTCGGAGATTTTTGGCAGAATTCATTAAGATTAAGGATTTCATGAATGACTAAAAAGGATGGGAAAAAAATTATAAAAAAAAGTTGAGAGGTGTCAAGGGACACCCGGATGGAACGAAGTTCCTTTCGATTAATTAGTGAAGGAATTGTAATAATTTTTTTTTTGCGCTATAATATTTTTTTTGATTATTAACAAATATAATGTAATATAAACTCAATCAGTAGGCTCAATTTTAGTACATACGCATTGATATTGTAATATTAAAATATAATTTGCTTTTAAATTTATTGAAGTTTTGACGCGTACACTTGCTAAACACACAATAATGGAGAGATTATAACGCGTAAGACTTGGTTAGCACAATAGTAAAGAGAGGTTATAATGCGTACTTGCTAAAAATACATAAGCATTTATTATTGTCTGTATAAAATCTCTACTTACCTAACTCCATCAGCAATATCCGGAACTTGTGCAGAAACACTGTCAGGATTCATTATTGTTATTATTTTTGATTATAATTTATTATGTACAAAAAACCTGTATACACTCAACAAAAATAATCGTCGCGACACCACACTGTTCAATGCGAAATAGAAAGACGAAACGAAAATAACTGGCTTGCTTTCTATAGGAGAGAGAGAGAGAGAGAGACAGACAGAGAAGCACGCGCACGCCGCACGGCTTACAACTACAGCAGAAAGTGTCGTTACAACTTTTGGTCTTAATTTATTCCGTCTAGCCCCCTTTCGCAACGCGCGATAAGGAACTTCGTTCCAAAAATTAAACAAGCCTTTATACAAATGCACTAAAAAGGAAAACATAATTTCTTTAATTTACCCAGGTTATTCTATGACAAACAATCAAAGAAATTATTTCACCCCTTATGACACATAAATAACATGTGTGAATCTATATATGGCAGTTTTGGATTTTTTTTTCGATTGAGCATGCTGGCTTTCATCAAAAATGTTATCGAGTTTCATGAATTCCATAGTGCCTTAGCCGGTGATTGTTAGACTTTATGGGGCCATCTTCGTTATGGGAATACTTTGAGAATAATGAATTATTACAAAATCAATCATTTGCATATTTCCTAATCGAAATCGCCTTTTATTCTCACCGTGAGGTAAACCATTCCTGAACGAATTCACAATTGATCTTGTTTTCATCGTACATCAATATTTTGCTGGAGGACCAAGTCAATCATAATTAATTGGTGTTTGCCTACATTATACAGCATATAATTAATCTTATTAATTCGGAAGGTTTCAACAAGGGGGAATTACTTCGGCAATATCGGCTTACGAACAGTTCAGCTGTTGCTGGTGATTAGAAAATTTGGGGTAACGATGTGTTTGTATCGAGGAAGGCCCTGGCCATGCGAAATACGGGGTGATTCAGGATGAGGATCTCTATAACTGTATGTATGGAAAACGGGTGTAGGTATAGAAATAAATAATAGTTTAAAAACTAAAAAACACGCTTTAATAGAAAACTAGACTAAAATGTAGAAAATAATTTTAAATGAGTTTGAAAGAAGAATACAGCGATTAACAACAAATTTATTTAATCGTAAAAAAGGGGTGCTTGATGTCAATTGCTGTTAATATTTCATGGAATGATATTGGTAAAAGTAGATTCATTATGAAAATATCTTAAAAAGCACCCCACGCTTTTTACGATGAGATATAGTTGTTCTTAATCACTGAAGTCTTATTACGAACTCATTGAAAATTATTTTCTACTTTTTAGTTTAGTTTTCTATCAAAGCGTGTTTTTTAGTTTTTAAACTATTATTTATTATCAACTTTTTAGTTTTGTTTTCTATTGAAGCGTGTTTTTTAGTTTTTCAAACTATTATTATTATTATTCAATTTTTTCAACTATTATTCTCCAATTTTGAATAGAATCGGACCATAATCACAAAACTCGTCCACCATTTTGGAGCCGCCATCTTGAATCCTTCAATTATGACGAAATAATCATAATATCCGACTCCAAAAACCCCCACATACCAATTTTGAATAGAATTGGACCATAATCACAAAACTCGTCTGCCATTTTGGAGCCGCCATCTGGAATTTTCCCCAATTTTTACAAAAGAATCATAAATTTGGACCCCAATAACCCCCTACATACCAATTTTGAAGCGAATCGGACCATAATGACAAAACTCACCATTTTGGAGCCGACATATTGAATTTTCCAGTTTTGACAAAAGAATCATCATCTCTGACCACGAAAACCCCTAGATACCAATTTTGAAGCGAATCGGACCATAATCACAAAACTCGTCTGCCATATTGGAGCCGCCATTTTGTTTTTTTTCAAACACAAATTTCTTAATGCATTGTCACCGGAATTATGTACACCTGCCAAATTTCAAATCATTCGTGCGTCTAGAAGTGGGTCAAAATCGCGCCCAAAGGAGTCGGTTACAAACAAACAAACATACAAGTGAAGCTAATATAAAGCGTGTGATAAAAATCGTGTGTCAGTAACGAAGTTCCTTAAGTTTTTTTTCTCTTCCGATACTCTTTCTGACGCTGAGCATATGATTTCACTATTGTCTGTGTAATGTATATAAATAGTAAATCGGAAACACTCGAATCACATGTACATTAAACGTATGTAAACAGTAAATACTTGTATCAAGTTATACAATTCCATAAACTCACTTTTCTAAGTTAGTATTAAACATACTTGCTGTACTTTCCATTTCTCGAATCTCCACTGCAAAATTGCAATAATGAGACGCATGATTTAAAACAAAAAAGCAATATATATTTTGTACTTTGCTCCGAAATCTTACATGCGCAATAGAAATATTCGATTCCACATCGCTCATGTGCTACAAATACCCGAATAATTCAAAAGACCCAACGGAGCTGCCGTTAAGCGGGGGACTACCAAGCCAGAGGTCTGGGGTTCAATCCTCAACACGACCATATTTTTATTTACATTTTATGTTTGATGTAAGTACTAACATTGCAAGCAATTTCATTTCTCGATTGGCAAGGTTTTCTTCAACTCCGAATATATTTCGATAAGGAAATTTAGTTTTTTATACTTCTACATTTTCGTCACGTGAGGAAAAAGCGTCATGCTGCCTCTATGGTTCCAAACGATCCAATAAATCAATCGATATCTAGGTAGCAGAATGTATTGCCATCAGTCTCATGTATCCACAATTTTGTGTTTCTTTTTCTCAATAATTTTTCCTTTGAAAGTTGACGTTTCCTATTTCATCACATTTAATAGACGAGATCACTAATTTCTGGAAAAACGATAGCTCAGTTGGTAGGGCGTGAGACCAGTTCTCTTGAGGTCGTGGGTTCGAATCCTACTCGAAGATGGTTTCTTCTGGAATTTAAAAATTTGTCTGCAATGCCACAATTTCCTTTATATTTTCTACATATATGTACAGACATTAAAAATTTCACTCTTATATATAAGTGATATATACATATATATAAATATATATACTGGGTGATCCTCTGAGGTGGTTCACCCCTATAACTTTTTTATTATTGAAGATAGAAAAACGAAATTTGGGGGTTGTGTATTATAGTTCAATTTACATTTTTTGACATATTAACTTGCTTTGCCGGACTTCCGGTTTGACCAAAAATGACCCCAAATTTCTATTTTTAAATAATACATCCTATATGTTTTTACTTATTTCGATCGAGAATGACATTCTAAATTCAACAACATCTCACTGGTCAATATTTGACAAACAAAGTTATTTTTATTCCAATTTTTATTTTTCGATCTAGAATGCCATTCTTGATCAAGTATCATGGGAAAAATACGATTCTGAATTTTTCCACTCATTTTGGTTTTTTCAAATGGAAAGGGGGTGGCTCGTCGGCTTTTTGTGAAAGATTATTTTCTAACGAATAATTTGATAGCACACACTTCCACTTTATTTTCACTCTTTTTCTGAATAATTGAAAGAAGCGATCATACCTAATAACAAATAATACGGATTCGGTATACTTATGCACTAAGTCCTGTTATTCTAGTTATCCGTGACAATCAATTGAAGCTGTTGCTAGGACTACCTAAACATATAGGCTAATGAATATGATGTCACTTTCAAAAATGTATATGTTGCGTAGTTTATAATTTGAAATGGAAAATTATACTAGAAACGAGAAAATTGACACGTTGCTAATTTACGGAGAAGCAAAAAATAATGCAATTGATACAGCTCGCATTTATGCTCAGAGATTCCATAATCGTCGCCAACCCACTCGGCATTATTTTCCAAAACTTGAAAGGAAAATGCGGAATGAACCAGAAGCAAATGCCAATAACTTCATTTTGTGTCTGCGAAAAAGAAGTAGACGTGTTCTCCTATGTTGAAGTGAATTGTACGGCGTTAATTCACCAAATTGTTTCTGAGTGTGATATAAGTTATTCGTCCGTTTGGAGAATTATTCACAAATATAATTATCGATCATTCAAGTACCAACTACACCAACATCTTTACGATAAAGACCACAACCGAAGATTAACTTATTGCAACTGGTTTTTGACTAAATACAGAGAAGATGTACGTTTTCCATTTAAAATTATTTATTCAGATGAAACTCGATTCACCAACTTGGGTCTGTTCAATCTGAATAATAAAAGGTACTGGTCTCAAACAAATTTACAACTGATGCATGAAGGAATTTTTCAAGGGCGATTTGGTTTCAATTGCTGGATGGGTATTATCGGAGGAAAACTTTTGGGGCTAAGAATTTTCGACGGACAACTTACTGCGGAAAGATATCTACAGTTCCTTAAAAATCAAATTAATTTCATTGAAGATTTGCCACTGGCTAACCAAGTTGATATCTATTTCCAACACGATGGAGCGCCACCTCACAATTGTCAAGTCGAAAGAGAACATCTGAATGACACCTTTCCCGAAAAATGGATTGGCACTTATGGACCTATTCAGGGGCCTGCGAGGTACATTCCCAAGTTGTCATATTTTTTTATAATGTATTATTTCTTTTCCATATTCTAGATCACCAGATTTTACCTCGCTAGATTTTTTCTCTGGGAGACAATTAAAAATCAGGTGTATAAAACAGCATCAGCTACTTGTGAAGAACTGAGTATGAAGTAAGGGTGGCATTCCAGAACATCACTGCGGAATAATTGAAAGAGTTGAACTTTGCCGTGATCAAGGAGAAGGTCATTTTGAACATTTTGAACCCAATATGCGATCTTTGAATAATTTTTAATACGACTGTGATGTCATAAGCCTCATAGTCGTATTTTTCCCATGTAACTCGATCAAGAATGAAGCGATTTACACGATCCATGGCATTCTAGATCAAAAAATAAAAATTGGAATAAAAATGACTTTATCTGTCAAATATTGACAAGTGAGGTGTTGTTGGATTCAGAATGTCATTCTCGATCGAAATAAGTAAAAATATATAGGATGTCCCATTTAATAATCGAAAGTTGAGGTCATTTCCGGTCCAACCGGAAGTACGGCAATGGAAGTAAATATCCCAAAAAATGTAAATTGAACTATAATACACAACCCTCAAGTTTCGGTTTTCAATCCTCAATAATAAAAAAGTTTTTATTTTTGGTAGTACTTTCACAACTGCTCTCTTTCGTACAGTGGGAAAAACCTGGTTCGTCAAGCAAAAATTGACAATGTGAGTAATATAAAGAACGATATGAGGGCAACACATCTTTATTAGTTTACGATTTAGGAAATCGTAACCCATTGCACTCGATTTCATTTTAGAGACTGTTTCGAAAACAAATGTATCGTGTACTCTTTCTCTGGTAAATCAGGTTTTATCCAAATTTGAAAATGGCGAAAAAACGATCAGTATTCTTTTTGACTTGTCACGTGCATTTGACACCATCAGTCATCAACTTCTCCTCGATAAACTTCATGACATTGGAGTTCGCGGCCAAAGTCTCAAATGGATGGAGACTTATCTGACTGGCAGGTCTCAATCTGTTAAGGTTAGGCTCAAATCGGGAATATATCATTCTGATAATCGTAACATCTTAACAGGTGTTCCCCAAGGTAATGCCCTGGGTCCTACACTCTTTCTCTTATTCGTTAACGACATCTCCAATATTAATCAACAACATTGTATTGTACAGTTTGCTGATGACACGTCCTTCATATTGAGTTCTGCTTTATGTGAAGGGTTATCTGACCAGGCAGGTACTGCAGTTGCAAATATGCTTAATTACTGCTCCATAAACGGCCTCGCACTAAATAGTAACAAAACAAATACCATTGTTTTCTCGCTTAGAGAAATAGATTGTAGTATATTGGTTAGAGCAAATACTAAATCTATTGTACAGAAACAATCAGTCAAATTCTTAGGGTTGAACATTGACTCCCAATTATCCTGGAATGATCATATTGACTCTATTTCTAATAAATTATCCAAACATTGTTTCGTTATTTGGAATCTTAGGAATTTTGTCCCCATTAATATTTTATCAAGCTACTACTATGCCTATGTCCACTCAAGTCTGAATTATTGCTTAGTCTGCTACGGTAACTGCAGTATTGATTTCGCAAAAAAAGATATTAAGAACCATGTGTTTTAAAAAATATGATGATTCTTGTAAGCAGTTATTCACCGAATTACAAATTTTAACTGTGATATCCATGTATATTTTGAATTGTGTCACTTACATTAAGAATCATTACCCCAAGTTTCAGAAAGGGATACCATCCGCATAGCCGCTGGGTCTTAGACTAAATTATAATCTGATAATTCCTGTTCACAAATTAACATCTGTATCAAATGGACCTCATATTAGGTCTATAAAAATATTCAATAAACTTCCAATATTCATTAAGAAAATGTCCAATCCCATCAATTTCAAAAATAGCGTTAAAAGTATTCTCTTCAAAAATGCCTTTCATTTGGCTTGTGGCTCAGTGTCACGAGCGTCGGTCTTGTGTCAACTGTTTCCACCTGGCGCGGGTTCGATTCCCGCAGCTGGTGAAACATTTTTTCAAGGTCCCAAGAGTGGTTTCGGATCCCACTATAAAAGGTAAGGTCCCCGTGATCTTAACTCGTACAAGTTTTCATTAACTTCTGAGGGTTGGTCAAACAACTAAGAAAGCGGTTGAAAACAATTTTACAATTTTTTACAATTTCAAACTGATCTGGCTGCTTGACATCATGATTGTTTGCTTGTTTACTATTTTACTGTTTATACTATATATTTTTTTTAAATTGTTTCATATGATTATCTCCTACCAATACTATTGAATTTTTTTTTGTACATTTAATATATATATATATACATATATATATATATATATATATATATAATATATATATATATATATATATACATATATATATATATATATATATATATATATATATATATATTTTATAACATGTATATTCCATATTTCCTCACTTGATTTTTTAACTCCTATTTTTACTTGTGTATTTGACGATTTCCAAGCTTGTAAAAAAGTCTCAGGAAAATAAAGTATTGATTAATTGATTATCAACCTCACTGAATGCGAAATCGAAATAATCCAGTTTTTTATTTTTATAAAAGGATAAAAGTTCCGGCGGCCCTCTAGAAGGTATAAAGTTGATGATTTTTCAAATTGACTGGAATATGTCGTTTTTTATCAGGTAGAAAATTGTTATATTCAAAAATTTTCCAAAAATATTTGTTATTATGTTTATAGAATTCACTAGTGAAGTAAGCCTTTTTCTCCTTCGCCATCTTCCAATTGTTACTGCAAAATGTACCAATTTCCAATAAAATGCCACACTATAAATATACAGAACTTTGCTGTCAAAATGTCAAATAAATATTCCAACCTCACATATTCATATAATGTGCCGGAATTCAAATTATGCTCATGCGCAGTGGTGTTTGAGCACCCGTTTGAATGGTTGAATTTTCAATATCTGAGGTTAAGAAACGCTTATGCCTTAATATATTTTGGAAATTTATAGTGTCTCCCGTGAGCTCCTCGATTATTTCTTTGAATTTTTATGATTCAACACATTGGACTGAGAAAAAAAAGGTTGCTGATTAAGTCTAGCAAGATGAAACCGATTTTGACTATGAAGATACATAATAAATTCCATAATTATTCACTTGAATGAATTCCAAATGATACATTATGAGTTTTCAAGGCAATTTTACCTCTGCACTCCATAAGACTATTCGGGTATTTCAAAAAATGATTCTATATGGAGGAGGAAATGCATCAGGTGAAGCCACTATATATCCAAAGACACAATAACGCGCCTCTTGTAAGCGTTAGAATGCCGTCGATCCATTAGCGTATACGAGGCGTGCATTTTATGAGAGGAATTATGGATTTTAGAACTTGTACGGTTTCTCCACTTTACTGTTACTCAATTACCAACGTTTTAAGTCCCAAAGTGTCTTTGAGTCCCCCTCATTGTTGCTTGGAGTTTGTGTAAGTACGTACAACCGCGATCGCGATGCATGGAAGTGAGTTTCTGGGGAAGAGGGTATTCATCGGCAAAATCAACGGTGGAAAAATTTACGGCGTGAAGTATAGTTCTCAATTACTGCGTAGTGGAAGATGAAAAGAAAATGGTTAATGTAGTCAGGAACAAAAAAAAACCGTTACAAATCAGTACAGTCGGTGTACCGAAAATTTTAATATGGAATTTTGAGTAAACCCGGTAATACTTTATGATATTATGTCCTCCTCAGACTCACGATACACATTCGATTACAAAACTTTAATTACTCATGTTGCGGTACTCATTGGATTAAGTAAGCTTGAACCACTATTGACGTTGTTATTATTTATTGCACTGTTCTACAGGTCACACCCAACTTCAGAACAAGAATATGATATGCTTAAAAATGAATAAAATAATTTTTACACTGAGATAATTACACAAATCCAGCAGAGGTGAAAATGTTTAATAGTAGGGATAAAACAATAAAAATCATCTAGCTGACAACAATAGTGTTATATTGCCAATAAGTAAAAGGCAAATTGTAGAGTGACATGATGGCAACTCAGGCTTTTCATGCCAAGCAAGTCAAGCTAATTAAATCCTGGGCAAAAACCGATTGGTGAATGAACGTTATTGGAATATTCCAATTTTGAGCTGACAAAAACAATGTTTTCGATATGGCTGGATAGGAAAAAACTCACGCTATCAAGTTGTCGTGAAATCAACTTCCAATCATATTTCGTTTATATTCTTACCACTTTTAGTTAACATTATTACCTGTATCATATTAAATTTTTGGAATCATTTACCACACAGAAAGCGAGATATAAGGCTTCAAAGTTGCAACGTTTAACACGTAATCCCTATAGTGAGCTACCGCGGACACCACATTTTAAGGCTTAACTAAAAACTCTCCATTCAGATCTTTTTAAAAAACTAGTATATTATTGAAGGGTACTTAAAAATTTTTATAAAAAAAATTTAAGACGCGTAGTCATACAGTTATTTATTTATTGTTATAAGAAGTTTCTGAATTATTGCGTATGAGAAGTGCAAGATGGTGAAGGCTGAGAATCGTGGCAACGCCTCAAGCGATCGCTCGTGATTCAAATGAACGAGAGCGCGAGGGTCTTGCTGTTTTGAATTGAACTGTATTTTGGAACGCACATATTTATGAATAATAATTGAGAATAATTGCGTTAATTTATACTGATGCATTTCAAACATATTACAATGGGAATAGATATAAAATAAAATGTAGTTTTAACGGCAAAAACAGTGCATACATTTTATTGTATTCATACATTTGTACAACAATTACAAAATTAAATTTAAAAAACAAAAATTATTCAGATTTCTAACAGGCTAATAAAATATAACGTATAAATCTACAAAAAATATAAACAACAATGAATGTAATATTATTTATTCTTAACTATTATACTAAGTAATCATTTGATTGACTAAACATTTATTTTTAATTCATTAATGATTTTAGTTAATGCTTTTCTATTTTTAGTAACTCTAGGTTTTCCATTCTCCAATTTTTCAGTCATGTGACTAATCACAGCTTCTTCTCCTTCATCGTGATACATTCGTTTCAGAAAATGGTATGTTATTGATTTGTTGAAAATATAAACAGGATGTTCATAAAATCAGATGTGGAATCATCTGCGTCAATGTTACGAATGATTTCTGGTGAGTACTCTCTTTTGGAAACATTCTTCTTTGCCTCATTCATCTTTATGAGTTCTTAATTAGGACTGGAATAGAAAATCAAATAACTATCTAAATGAAAATGCAAATTTTCAATTTCAGATTTTTTCTTTTGAGTTAGGGCCTTTTCAGAATATCTATCAGATGTAGTTCAATGTCCAGCGTGGCTTTAGCCGGGGAAGTAGTTGTTTTCTGTTAGACATTCACAAAAAATAACTTCATTTTAATCGTGGATTTTTCAATTCACAGAAAAATCTTTCTATCAATATTCAATTGAGAATGTTTCCCTTTTCAACATGGTATGTTTTATTTTGTTGAGCAATTTTTTCCAATAAATCCCGTGATATAACATTTTTAAGGCACTTAAATTGGGTAAACTACGAGATATTCTTTCGTTCTCAAGTCGCTCTGAAATATATTTTCTATATGATTTCATGTATGTTGATAAGTTGACCTTTACCAAAAAAAATAATTTGTATAATGTGTACATCATAGGTACATCACTTCGTGGAAATCATCTGATATTTCGTTTGGTATTAAATCTTTGGCTAATTTTGAAAGCTGGAACATTCCTAGCGAGTAAATTTGGAGTTGTAGATAAATTTAGAAATTCTTTAAATGCTACCAAACAATCTACTAAATTTTGTGAATCGACTTGTACATCATTCAAATATAATTGTCCAGAAATTGTACTCAATCCCGTAATTTTTGTCGCCACAGGATTTATCTGCTTCGTAGGGCTAACATATATATTAAATTCTCTATTTTCACATTTGGCGGCAATTTGTAAAATGTCATCAGTCATGCATAATCCAGATGTTTCTAAATCAAAATAAACAATGGAATAATTTATTGATATTGATTCGATGTTTTTTAATAATAGTGATGATGCTCCTGATTCGTTAATTCCAATGTTTGGTTGATATGTTACTACTTCTGACATTTCCTTCGATTTTCTCAACATTTCCCTTTTTTGGTCAATTCAACTCTGCGCAACTTTTTTTCTCTTGATGTTGGTAAATATGGCAGGTCATTGGAGTGCAGTATCATTCAATCAATATTTATTTATTTATTTATTTATTTATTTATTGAATAATATCCATACAGGCCTATCGACCTAATTACATGAATAGTGCCTGTAAATTAGCAATGTATGCGGCACACATGCAAACTTAACTAAAATAAACTAAATATTCTAAATCATGAACAAAAATTAACCTAGGGGTTCGAGGGGCTGAATGCTCAAAAACTTTCATACAGATACATTATTTATAAAATCCAGTATTAGTTTTCGAAATCTATTAGATGTTAAATTCCAGTCTAATGTGATTAGCGAGTTGATATTATTGGCCGTGCGAAGCATGATTATGAGAGGAGCCCTCGCGGATGTTGAAACTGAAGGTATATGAAACATTGTTTGAGTTCGAGTGCGTCTTGAAGGAGCGTTGAATGGAATTAATGACACAATTTCAGGAGAATTTGCTAAGTTGTTCATAATTTTATATATAGAGAATTAGGTGATTTTCTGAGTCTATTTATACTTTTTTCAGGTACATTTTGATCAGATTTGAATCACATTTCTCCAATAATTTTCAGGAATAGATTTGTTTCATCGGATTCCGTAAACCACTATCTCTGTAACCCTTTCGTGCCCATACATAATAATGGTCGGATTTTTGAATTTTTTTCAATGTTTCTTGGAAAATATGATTGTTTTATGCTCTTATGAATTTTTTCAAATTTTTCTTTGAAAATTTACAAAATTTTGAAAATTCGGACATTTTGGTACCGCCAGGAATCAGGTAGGTACTTTGGATTCTGTAAAGTACCGTCAGGAATGAAAACTCTGTTTGAAATAGAATACTTTAATTTTGCAATGAATATAAACAATCGTTGAAATTAAAAAGTACTCATAGGTCGCCCATATCAAATGAAATAATGAATAAATCAAACGTGAATTCAAGTATTCATTTCATGGTATTCCATGAAACAGTTCTTATTATTATTACAGCAAAGAAAAATACCACAAGTTGTACATTTTGAATGATTTATTCAAAGAAAGAACAACTCTCTCCCCCAATCCAAAATTTTTAAACTCTTTCTCCATCTGCTCATTTTTTCTCTGGTATACTTGGAAGTTTGATATATAAGCATTCTGATCTGCCACACACCAAAGCTAATAACCCCTTTTGATGGGTTTCATAGGATTGTACTGTTTGGGGGTGCTCCTCCCTTTGAACAGAATCATGCTCTCATCTATGCTGATACGTTGAGTTGTTCGATATAATGAGCGAAATCTACGATTTAGAGTATCTACCAATAATCTCAATTTATATGATTTATCCTTGTTATCTGGTGGTATTCTGGAATTGTCGTTGCAATGAAGATAATGTAGAATGTCCTCAAACCTATTTCGGGTCATGCACTGTCCCACAAGAGGCACATTCAGATCTGCGATCATACTCCAATAGTTTTTCCAAGCAGGCAATCTATGATATGCCATTAAAAAATTGATTTCAAGAAAAGAAAGCAATTCGTCCTTCGAAATGTTGAGATTATATTTATTATGCTGAGTAGCATATAAGTTTGTCTGAAAAACAATTGCCTCCCCTAATACATGCATATATACGTCAGTTGCTGTGTGACAATTTAGAAACTCTGCCTCGTTTGGACCTACTGGCATTGAATAGCATCCAATTCCCTCTTCTTGTATCTGTTTTTTCCATTTCCTTGCAGGAACATTTATGGGAACCGTTACTGGCAAATTTAATGCTTCGTTTAGAGTTGTACTTCTACGTGTCATTTTTGTCTTCATTTTCTTATTCAAACGTTCGTCCTGCTGATCAGATTTCTTTTTTTCTCATAGATTGAATTTCACTCGTGCTGGCTGCAATATTTTCATCTGTTTCGGTATCATTTCCATATTGGCTATTTGCAGCATCATGACATTTCCTTTCTATATTGGTATCAGAATTTGTCCCATCAATATTATCAGCAGGTGCGGTTATTCCAGACTCTGCAGCAGTATTTTCAAGTTGAACGATTTCAGTCTCATCAGTGTAAAAAATTGGTTGACTTGTGTTAGCAGTTATTTGGTGATCAGACGTGATTTCATACAAATCATCATCTTCCTCTTCATCTTCAATATCAGTTACTTCTAAGTTGTCGAGAGGCAGGTCCTCGAATAATATTCTGTCGGCTAATTCTTGTAATTCTTTTTCAGTAAGTGGCTTTTTGAAAAGCCATGGTATATTATCTGGTTTAGAATTGCTCGCCATAATTCCTGACGGTACTTTGGGGGATCTGTAAATAACGATCATTTTTCAGACAAATATTGTCGAAATAAGTCTAGTAAACATGTCAGTGCATTCATTCAATATCTACCACCAAGTTCTTGACGCCAGAATGTATCTAAAATATTTCACGTAATAATTATTGAAGTGTAAAACTCACCTAATCGTCGAAAGTAACCTCCACAGTACATGCACGCACTCCAACAGGTCTTATGGCGCCCATGCCCGAACACTGCCATCTACGATGGTTTTGATTGGCTTATGACACTGGACGCTATGATACCGCCAGGAAGCGAAGCAGCGGAATGAGTGTGTAATTATTATATGGAAGTTTGAAAACAGTACGACCGGAGAGTACCGTCGGGCACTAAAGGGTTAATGAAAATTATATAAATATACATACAAACACACTCCTATACGCCATTCTGCGTTCTTTACTATTGCAATAATTTTCCTCTCCTATTTTCTTTCTAAAGTAGAGAGGGATTCTCAATGCAATGTATATACACAAAAATGTACTTCAGAACAACCCGTTTTATTTATGAGCCCACTTCGACCCGACAGCATTTTTATTATAACCCAGAGAGCTAGTAAGCCAAACCCGACAACATTAACAAATAGGCGAAGTTCGAGCGCTGTGACGGCCCCGACCTCTCACTATTAATCAAGATGTTATTATCATATTACAACGCCTGTGACACCTATCCAGCAAAGACAATGTCTCGGGAAAAAGTGACCTTGTCTTTGACTAATAAGATGAGGGTTGGATAGTTACAGTTTGAGCAGAAATGATGGAGTCAGAATGGCATGATTTCTATGTATTTGAGCCGGAGAATGTTTTCTTAGAGGAAATTGCAGGTATTCATTCATAAAATATCATATAGTCCGGTCAATCTAGACAATCAAAGGTGCATAAAATCACAACAAGCTGAAAATCAGTAAAATTTTTCAAAACGTAATTATAAATAGAAGTTTCAAGTTCCCCGTCATTCCCGTTTATGAAAAAAATTTAACTCGAGGTCAAAGGTCAAAAAAAATGAGTTGAGAATTTGAAATTTCCATTTATAATTATGTTTTGAACAATTTTACTGATTTTCAGATTGTTGTGATTTTATGCACCTTCACTCTCATTTTTTGGTCTAGATTGACCGGACTAATAGCTATTTTAAATCTACTGAAATTGTATTTCATGTAGTATATGCTAGATCTGGTATTGGAGTTCCTGATAGCGCTTGTAGTGACAAGGTATCCAGTTTCAGGACATATCTTGAAACACCGACATCTCCAGCAGGTATTAAAACTTTAATAGTGCATTTCCGGTCCTGAACTATTTCACAATATCGAATTTCACATTCGAAGAACTTTATGTCACCCTATTTTGAACAATAACAGAAAACGTCACTCTCACGGAAAAAGTGAGGTTCTGTTTATCTATCCATGATCTGATTTATTATTTTTATCCGTGAATATTTGTTTGATTCACCCTAGTATAAGTTATTTCTCGTAGGCCAGGTATTTTAAGTCTTCCTGAATAAAGGAGATAATTGCTTTTTGATATTTTGTTGTTTGTTCTTTCACAATGATCAACAAACATACCTACGACCATTGAATAACTTGAGTTTGACATATCAAGTACTGGCTAAATTGCTTTGAACCGGCTATCTGAGATAAGGGCGTACCAACTGTGCTAGCTGTGGTGAGAAAAGGAATAAAAATTGTCAGCTACGTGACGAGAGAACAGTGACGTTCGTTGGCAATTATTATTACCACATACAAATTATTATACTGGGCAAAAATATCTATCTATATCATATCAATTTGGTTCACAAAGAATAGCAAAAATCATTAGCTTCATTCATTATATAAAAACAATTTAGATTTTTCAATTTATCAAAGCATAACAATTGGCACCCAAAACGCAGTGCAAAAATATTACAATATATATATATTTCCAAATTCATCATTACATAAAATGCGCCAACGCGGTGCACAAAAAAAAATATTAATTATAATAATAATAAAATATATATATTTCCAAATTCTCAATACATAACAAAAGGAACCCAAAACGTGGGGCAAAAATAAAAACAATATATATTTCCAAATTCTCATAACATTACGAGTGGCGCACAAAACGTGGGGCGAGAAAAGGCAAAGTAAGGGCAATATATCATTTCTTAATATTTATCACAAGTAAGGGCAAAATAAAAATATGGATTTGAGAGATGGTAAGAAAGTTGGTTTGGAAGAAGGTGCAGAAGGTAGAGAGAGAGGTGATCAGGAAGAAGGAGAGAGTAGTAATGTGAGAGAGATAGAAATAAAAAGTGAGAGTACAGAAATGAATTTGACAGAGAGTCAGTTTCAGAAAATGATGCAGCTTATGGTGAATCAAATTAATGAAGTCAGAAAAAAATATGGCAGGTATGGAAAAAAGAATGAATGAAAAGTCAGAAAAAAATTCAGCAAGTATGAAAAATGAACTGAAAAATGACATGAAAGAAAATTCAGCAAGGATGGAAGAAAAAATAGAAAGAATAAATGAAAAGTCAAAAAAAAAAAATGAAAATATGGCAAGTATGAAAAATGAAATGAAAGAGCAAATAGAAAGAATGAATGATGGAATGAGAGAAAGTATGGGAAGAATGGAAGAAAGAATGGAAGAAAGAATGGGAAATATGAAGAATGAAATGAAAGAAAGTTTGTCAAATGAAATAAGTACACTATCTCATAGTTAGCGTGGAAACGTGTGCATATCATGACGATAATAACTTTTACAATTTTTTGAATCGTTATATATCAGAAACGGTGGCTCGTAGAAAAAAAGTATTGAAACATTTTTTATTGATAATTTTATGATCTATGTCTGAGGTACTTTTATGATAAAACTTACCGTTTTGCTGAAAACCGCGAAAAACTAATTTTTTTGACCTTCAACCTCGAGTAAAATTTTTTCCATACACGGGAACGATGGGGAATTCGAAATTTCCATTTGTAATTATGTTTTGAACAATTTTACTGATTTTCAGATTGTTGTGATTTTATGCACCTTCACTCTCATTTTTTGGTCTAGATTGACCGGACTAATAGCTATTTTAAATCTACTGAAATTGTATTTCATGTAGTATATGCTAGATCTGAAGGTATATTCTGGCTGAGTACTTCCTTATTTTGTGAAGGGAATGAAATTTTAAATTTGAATAGAACTATTTTAATGAAAATATAGTTTATTTACGAAAATACCATATACAGTGTCCGTCATGAAGTTGGCTACATATGGGGAAAAATGGTTATTGAAATTTCTGAAAAACTCTAATGACGGTTCGTTTCTGCGTGTTTGACAACTGAAAAATCCGTTGCGACTTCAGATTTGGCGAGAATTTTGAAAAAGTTGTCTGTGGTGCCGAAAAATGGGTCAAATTGACAAGATATCGAAAAAATGTATTGAAAAAATGAGGATTCAATGAACCAGATTGAAAATAAAATCTAAAATACCATTTTTAACCGACGAAACCAAAAAGGAGGAGGTTCTCTAGTCGACGCGTATTTTTTTTTCATGTATGACCACGCATAACTTTTTACCGAGACGTCCGATTCCGATAATTATTTCAGTGGATAGAATGTACGTCGAAGTTGGTCCCATTTGAATTCAAAAGATGTTATCCACCCCTAAGGGTAGCAAAATGAAGGATATTGATCACTCACCCTCTGAATTCTGGTCCGTTAATCGATTCTATCAGGCATAACTTTGTACTGGGTTCTTCGATTTGGATGATTATTTTTTATTAGATAGGGTATACCTCATAAATGACCATATTTGGATATCGAATGGAATTATCCACCCTTACGGGTAGAAAAATAGGGGAAAATTGATTTTTCACTTGTGAGAATTGGCACACATATGTAGATGACAATGGTAGATAGCTATTTTTGTTCTTCTACATCCGTCACAATATTATATTCTATGAAAGGATGGATTGATATAATACAAATTAATGGAATAAACTAATCAGAACATCAAAAATAATTCATATTACAACGAATAGTGTTGGAATCAGAAACTGAATATCGCACATTGCGAATTCTTGAAATCATCTTTGTTCTGTGAACTGTTCCGTTCTGCTGTTCCATTTTTCTTTTCTTTATATATCAACAAAAGTAGGGTTGTCAGATTGACATATAATTTACCTGACATCATTTTTCTGTAACGATTTTATTTCATTATATCAATAAAAGATTATTAAACTTGGAAAATCCAATTCAATACAGTCCATCAAATATATGACGATCAAAATGATTTTCCATTCGCTTGGAGTAGCAAATAGTGAAAGTAGATAATCATATTATTTATCTGGTAATAGTTGAAGTCAGGTGGGTAAGTTAGTGTTTTGGGAGTAATAAAAAACAAGTTGGTAGTAATTAGTAGATTTCAGCTACAAAATCGAAAAATAAAAACATTTTAACAAAAAATTAAACCGACGAAATACGGAAATGACAAGTAAAAAATAAAATAAACCTTCTTAGTCTCAATAACTAAGCTCCTAAACTAATGTAAGTAACTAATTTTGAGTCGGCGCCAAACGAACAATCAACAAAGATCAGTAAATTACTTAAAAAAAATATCAGAATGTCACCGCGCAATTCGAAGGCATCATTTTACGCCTTACCTTATTCATTTGCTTGTTTAATTTTTTTTTTTATGTTCTGGTTCCCACGAAAAGGGATATCCTGTAATGTTCGGAGAACATCGTGGGAACCAAGGGAAATAAGGTAGGAGTTGGTGTTCTTCTTAAATTTCTGGAGGTTGTATGCCTCGGGGAACACCTCCCTAGGCAATGAGTTCCAAAGCCTCGCTGTTCGTTGGATGAACGAGTCTTTGGAAAGTGATGTTCTGCAGGTCTCCAAAGTGACCATGAAGGGGTGTAATGACTGAACTTGACGGGTTAATCTCGAAGAGACTGCCAAAGCAGGAACGATTGTTGATATTTCAGAAGAGCATCGCCCATGAAAATATCTATAAAATAGAGACAAATCGCCAACTTTTCTACGGTGTTCCAGACAAGTGAGCGAGTTTGTAAGCGAGGCATCACCGACGAGACGAATTGCCCTTTTTTGGACAGAATCCAATAGCTTCAGGATATGTTTAGGTGCCGCGCTCCAAATATGGGAACAGTATTCCAGGACAGGTCGGATCTGTGCCTTGTAGATCATAAGCAGCTGAGTGGGGGTGAAATAGCTCTTGGCACGAAACAAAAAACCAAGTTTTTGGGATGCACTTTTGGCAATGGACCTCACGTGATTTTCCCAGGAAAGGTTATTGCTGATAGTAATACCAAGCATCGATATGGATGACTTCAGTGGTATGGTTACTCCTGACAAAGTTATGTTTGGCACAGTGAGATCGGCTTTTCTAGAGAAAAGACAAGCTTGTGTTTTGTTTGCATTGAATTCTACCAAGTTATTAGATCCCCACTCGAGAATTGTTGCTAAGTCCATATTTATATGATTAACATTTCTTCCTCGTTCATTTCTGGTTTCACGGGCTGATATAGGGGCCCTGGAAGAGAAAGTGGTATGGAGGGTACTATCATCGGCAAAGCTGTGTACTGGACATGAAGTTGCTTTCAACAGGTCGTTGATGTGAAGTAGAAATAGTGTTGGTGCGAGAATAGATCCTTGCGGAACACCAGCATTTATGAGTAGAGTGTCAGATGAAACTCCATCGACCACTAGATGGAGAGACCTGTTTGAGAGAAAACTAGCAAGCAGAGAACACAGCTGAGGGGGCAAGCCATAAGACGGAAGCTTGGCGAGGAGTCCCTGGTGCCAAACTCGATCGAACGCCTTGGAGATATCTTATGCCACAGCTAAAGTTTCTCCATACTTTTCAATAGATAGCTGCCATATATGTGAGACGTAAGCGAGCAGGTCACCAGTTGATCTCTGATGGCGGAAGCCATATTGCCTATCGTTGACAATTCCTGAGTCTTCCAGATATTTCATGAGCTCGATGTTGATGGCTTTTTCCATGACCTTTGAAATAATAGATAGCAGTGCGATAGGTCTGTAGTTGCTAGGTAGGGCCTTTTTGCCTTTTTTAGGGACTGGCTGTACTCTTGCAATTTTCCAATTGGACGGAAATACCCCCAAATTGTAAGAGTGGTTGAACAACTTGCAAAGAACAGGTGTTAATTCGGGGGCACATTTCTTGAGAACAATCGGCGGGATTCCGTCAGTTTGGCGCCGACTCAAAATTAGTTACTTATATTAGTTAAGTAGCTCAGTTATTGAGACTGAGAAGGTTTATTTTATTTTTTACTTTTCAGTTCCGTATTTCGTCGGTTTAATTTTTTGTTAAAAAGTTTTTATATTCCTCTACCCTTACTAAGAAACATTATAAATTTCTCTTTTATCTGAAAACAGCTTTAATAACCTAAATCACATAAGTTTGGGTCAAAACTAATCAAATATTTGTGGAATAGACATTTTGCTGGAGATCAATTATGAAAACACGATTTAGTCTTGTCACTGGGTGTAGTCATGCCCTGTATATTGATGCACATGAGCTTATTCAATATTCTCAACCCCTAAATAAAATTCAAACCAACTAATTGAAAATTAATAATACATTATTTATCCTAATTCAATTTAGTATTGTTTAGGTGGATGTGGAATAATAAAAAAACCTCAATAAACAAACAATGTAGAAATTCTCAATATTCTACATGACCACCAATGGAATTGTTCTGGTAAACATTTCGCGGTGAACATTTTTCAACATAGTTCTGTTTATCAGTGCTGCACAATTCTTTATACAAATTTCTAAATGTTATACATTTCGAAATGGGCGTTGTTTATGAACATTGCTTTTCAGGTAAATGAATCACATGGTGTTAGGCCAAGGATTACCAGAATATCGACCTATCCACTGCTCACCAAACTCATTGTTCAACCACTCCCGCACTTCATTCGTAGGATGAATAGAAGCCCCATCTTGTTGAAAAAATAAACGGATCCGCTCTTGTAATGTTGGGGTTGTCGATAAATGTATCGTCATTTAAATTTTGTCTAAAAAAGAAGGAACCTACAATTCGCTCATTTAAAATTCCACACCATACATTCACTTTGAAACTATATTGGTCCTTGGCTTCAATAATAAAAATAGGATTATGATCTGCCCACCATCTACAATTTTGAGAAATGACGACACCATTTGAGGTAAAAGTTGCTTCGTCCGAAAATAGCACATTTTTCGAAAAATCACGATTGTCTTCTAACATTCCCTAGAACCATGCACAAAAATAATACCGAGCATCATAATTCCTGTGTCGCAGTACTTGCACAAATTTTGGTTGTATGGGTTCTATCGTTCATTGTATATATTCATGATTATACTCAATCTGATTTTGTGGAATAAATATAATGATATAATTATTGAAATAACATATGAGGTTCTTATTCAAATAAAGAATATCTCCTGGATGATCCCCGCTTTGGTGAGCGTCATACAATGCGAACAAAAGTGAATTCAATTATAACAATCCAACTGAAACTCCGGGACTGTTTTCGACGTCCTTCAAGCACTCGAGAAGTCCTCCAGATTAACCAGACTTCCAAACTATCCTCTTGAAAACTATTTCCCGCGAAAACTTCTGCAAGATTATGCCATTAAGATGATGATTGAATTTGGGGTGTAGAGGAAAACGTCATATCGAGTGAAACGTATACGTGTGGTGAGAAAGTTCCAAGATGTGGAGCTTATTCTTTTTTGAATGGGAAAAGAACTACCAGGCAACGTTCACTATTCCTTAGTGAGGACCGTGGGTTCACTTTTATTTGAAACAATTCTTGTCGACAGATGTTATACACTGTCCGCCAAAAACTTGGAACCATATGGGAATTTTTTTTATTAATAGTTTCTCAGAAAATTTAATTTTTCATGAGAGTTGGTGCATTCAATTTGACTAAATAGGCGCATAGCCGTTATTATCAGTGGCGTGCGTTTAAGCGAGAACCGGTCGATATTATAAATTCACTATACCGGGTGACACACGATATCGGGCCACCCCTGTTAATTCTGCATTCGTGAACGGATTTTTCTGGAATTTGATACAGTTATATAAGCAACCATTTCGGATTTGATCACATTACAATCCAATATGGCGAACTTCCAGTTTTTCTGGAAATGCCAGTAACTTTGTCTTTTCAAATGGAACACCCTGTACATTTTTACATATTCAAGTTCAACAGGCCAAAACATGTCTAAGCCCTATGTCAAATGTATTTTATTTTGAACAATTGAAATTAAATTTGTTTTTTTATTTTACCTCGTGGATAAATGAGATTTGGTCGAAGCTTTTCACAATGAGTCGCAAATAACAGAAAAACCTAATTTTTTCTGAATAATTATTTTTTGTGTCACTTACTGGTTAATCAATTCAGTCACATCACATTTTGATCAAAAATTCATGTTTTTTAAATAACAACCCTATAGGCCACCTACCTGTCTCTCTAGAACATCCATTAAGGAAAACAATTACATATCATTTTAGTATTTCGGTGCAGTAACAAATTGTATAAATTCAAAAATCTACAACTAGTTTTCTGGCAGTTCGAATAATTTTTCAACTTAGTAAGCTCTGGAAAACAACATTTCTGAATCTTGTCAACTAATTGTGTAAGTTATACTTATAAACACGATGATAGTGTTTTTTTTTTAAATTCTTTTAGCGTTTTCTCGACTGACATTGCATTGGTATTCCAATTCCCGCCTCGAAGCGGTTGGATCAAAATCAACATAAGCAAAACATTCATTTCTGCCTCCTCACTTACGATCATCTTCTCCATTGTTGGGTACTCTTGGGAATCTTCTCTCCACATTTTTGAAAAAGGTTTTTTGTGGGAGTCTTCTGTGTGGGAGTCTTCTGTGTGGGTATCGTTCAGCGTATAACTGACAAGCGGCGACAATGTTTTCAAGACATTCTCCGTAAATTAATAACATATCAACCTGTTCACTTCTTGTGAACCTATAATTTTGATTTTACATTTCTACTAAACTAATTCCCGGAAGTTAACTAATTTTCGAGAGTTGAGATGAAAGATGACAGCGAAACACAATTAGTTGACAAGTTTCAGAAATGTTGTTTTCCAGAGCTTACTAAGTTGAAAAACTATTCGAACTGCAAGGAAACTCATGAACTAGTTGTAGATGTTTGAATGTATACAATTTTTTACTGCACCGAAATATAAAAATGATATATAATTTTTTTCCTTAATGAATGTTCTAGAGAGACCGGTAGGTAGCCCATAGGGGTTTCATTTGAAAAAAAATATTTTTGATCGAAATGTGATGTGACTGAATTAATTCATCAATAAATGACACAAAAAATAATTTTTCAGAAAAAATTATGTTTCTCTGTTATGTGCGACTCATTGTGAATAGCCTTGACCAAATCCCATTTTTCCACGAGGTAAAATAAAAATGACATTAGACCTAAGGTTTGGACTTTTTTGACCTGTTGAATTTATGTGAAAATATACAGGGTGTTCTATTTGAAAAAACAAAGTTGCTGACATTTGCAGAAAAACCGGAAGTCCGCAATATTGGATTGTAATGTGATCAAATCCGAAATGGTTGCTTATATAACTGTACCGAATTTCAGAAAAATCTGTTCACGAATGCAGAAGTTACAGGGGTGGCCCGATATCCTGTGTCACCCGGTAGAGTAAAGTGACATTACAAAAGAAAATATCGAGAAATTTTAAAGAAAAAAGTTGTTTGCAATCGAAAGATGTTCCCAGTTATCCAGTTCAGTCCACCAATCACTAATTTCAACTACTGCTTAATGAGTTGATTTCTCCATGAGGCCAACTCATTGAGCAATTATTGAAATTAGTAATTGGTAGACTGAACTGGATACCTGGAAATATATTTTGATTGCAAACAACTTTTTTTAATAATTTTTTTCGATATTTCCCATAGTAATGTCACTTTACTCCATGGTGAATTTAAAATAACCTTCGATTCCCGCTTAACCGCACGCCACTGATAGGAACGGCTATACGCGAATTCAGTCAAATTGAATGCACCAACTTTTATATGGAATGAAATTTTCTGAGAAACTTATAATTACAAAATATCCCATATGGTTTCAAGTTTTTGGCGGACACTGTATAGCATATTTAATGTGAATCATGTGTCTTATAAAACATAAAACATTTTTGTAATATTCTGCCATTCAGAAACGAATAAGCGAGTTGTCTCCAGGATGAGGACAGTACAGTTTCTTGAGGTGACGAATCAGTATCAGTGTCGTGCGCGGTATTTTATCAGTGGACTTAGATTAATTCATCAAATTGTGTTGATTTTATGAAATGTAAATAAACAGACACTACTTGATTCAGTATTTTAATAGTCACAAAGCCCAGGTTCATAAAAATACATAAAATCGTACAGGTCGAATATGCGATCGATTGAAAACTTTCTGGACAACGTAGCTCTGAAAATATCATCGGAAAAAAGCTTTCTCACAAGCCAAAAACAAAACTCCTGAAGGGATTCGATGGAATATCTATACTGTTATGAAATTGTAATTGTCTATTTGTTAGTTTGTTTGAGAATCACGCAAAAACTAGTGGGTCTATTTTGTTGAAAGCTTATGATTGTGTTGAGAAGAGATTTGAAAAATGGTTTGTATTTCATCTCACCACGATGACGGGAACCGATGAGATATAACAATAAAACCTAATTTTTTCGCAACCAAATGCAATTAGGCTCAGCTCTCATTTCAGGTTTATTTTTACATTCGATATATATATATATATATATATATATATATATATATATATATATATATATATATATATACATATGTGTATTTCCATCATATATCGTCAGTCAGTGAGACAGTCAGTCAGGACATGTTGTAATTATATATGTATAGCAGGAAACCGAGGAATGTGGTTTTATTGTTATATCTCCGGTTTTATTTTTCTACGATGATGGGAACCGAAGATATAACAAACAATAAAACCACATTCCGCGGTTTCCTGCTATACAACATGTTCTGACTGACTGACGATCAGCGCCAAGTCCAAACCACTGGAACTAAAGATCTGAAATTCCTATGATGACATAGGTAACCACTAGCAAGGTTTTTTGATATTCCATCCCTAAAGGGGTGGAAAGGGGGTGGAAGTAAAAGTACCGTTGGTTTTGAAGTAAGTGTCTTGGAAATTGGTATTTGGCCTTTTCTTCCCAATCAAAGAACACATATGACATGGCAAAGGCATTGGCTGGACTTTTGTTGTTTTAATAAGGTGAGTGACTTTTTCTTGTTTTTATATTCCCATTCGTATCTGAATTATTTGTAAAACGTTGGAAGATGCTTCTGCTTGTTTTCTCTTGTGTTTTTTTTATAATAATTTCCTTCGAATTCGTAACTGGCTTCGTTTTCTAACACCATTTTTGATCCCCCAAGCTTGTTGTTTTCTTCTCTTGGCAACACACACATTTTGTTTATTCTCACAAATTTTAAAATTTAGTCCCACTTTCTATATCACTGTTTGTTATTCTAACTTATTCTAATAATTTTATTCACAATGTACTATTCTATGTACAAATTTGTACTATACCATGTACAAATTTGTTTAAAATTCATATTTGACATTTTTCTGTGTTCATAATTTGTATATTTCATTGTTTGCCTCGCATAGTTTTTGACATCTCGCTGTTGGGTTTCCTCCTGATATGATTTACCATACAGGATGTTCCAACTTGTATACCATTTGATCTACTTGAAATACAAATTTTTTTTCATGACTTTAAATTTCCATAATATTTTTATTGTGTATTCAACATGAATGTATTTTTGGTCACATACTTACGACAATAGAGATACTTCAGGACTGACATTTTGGTACAAATGCGTTGACTAGAGCATGCTATGAGATTCTAGAATAGTAAAGAGCATAGAAAAATTGTAAAACAAACCTAGCATAAAACACGATAACTTAAATACCTAATAATAATAATAATAATAATTTTCAGTTTCAGTATTTTTGGTCACATACTTATGACAATAGAGATACTTCAGGACTGACATTTTGGTACAAATGCGTTGACTAGAGCATGCTATGAGATTCTAGAATAGTAAAGAGCATAGACAAATTGTAAAATAAACATAGCATGAAACACGATATCTTAAATACCTAATAATAATAATAATAATTTTCAGTTTCAGTACTTTTGGTCACATACTTACGACAATAGAGATACTTCAGGACTGACATTTTGGTACAAATGCGTTGACTAGAGCATACTATGAGATTCTAGAATGGTAAAGAGCATAGAAAAATTGTAAAACAAACATAGCATGAAACACGATAACTTAAATACCTAATAATAATAATAATTTTCAGTTTCAGTATTTTTGGTCACATACTTACGACAATAGAGATACTTCAGAACTGACATTTTGGTACAAATGCGTTGACTAGAGCATACTATGAGATTCTAGAATGGTAAAGAGCATAGAAAAATTGTAAAACAAACATAGCATGAAACACGATAACTTAAATACCTAATAATAATAATAATTTTCAGTTTCAGTATTTTTGGTCACATACTTACGACAATAGAGATACTTCAGGACTGACATTTTGGTACAAATGCGTTGACTAGAGCATGCTATGAGATTCTAGAATGGTAACATAGAAAAATAGTAACACAAACATAGCATGAAACACGATAACTTAAATACTAAAATACATGAATATTTTCGTCAGTATTTTATCAATACTACGACAATGAGATATTCAGACTGACATTTTGGTTCAAATGTTTAGGATGCATGAATCTAGAATAGAATATAGAGCATAAATTGTAAAACAAACATAGCATGAAACACGATAGACAAAATACCAATTGTAATAATAATTTTCAGTTTCATATTTTATAAACTCTCTTAAACATAATATATATATATATATATATATATATATATATATATATATATATATATATATTATATATATTTTATATATAATATACATATATATATATATATATATATATATATATATATATATATATATATATATATATATATATATATATATATATATATTTTATGTAATGATTGAATTTTTTTAAATATAATATTGTAATATTTTTGCCCCTGTATTGTATGCTGTAATAATAATTGCCAGCGAACGTCACTGTTCTCTCGTCACGCTACCAACAATTATTATTTTCCTCACCACGGCTGAGCAACAGTTGGTACGCCCTTATCTCAAGGTGGCCGGTTCAAAACAATAGAGACACTGCCACTGCTGGCTAACTTCAGTTTATTGAATGGTCTTTGGTATGTTATTGATCATTGTGAGAAAACAAACAACAAAATATCAAAAAGCAATTATCTCCTTTATTCAGGAAGACTTAATAATACCTGGCCTACGAGAAATAACTTATACTAGGGTGAATCAAACAAATATTCACAGATAATAATAATAAATCAGATCATGGATAGATAAACAGAACCTCACTTTTTCCGTGAGAGTGACGTTTTCTGTTATTGTTCAAGATAGGTTGACATAAAGTTCTACGAATGTGAAATATGTTATTGGTGAAATAGTTCAGGACCGGAAGAGCACTATTAAAGTTTTATACCTGGTTGGAACTGTTCTACTTTTACCATGAATCAGGATGTCTCCTCTCTCCAATCGCTGTCAGGACTGCAATACCATGAATCAGGAACTATTTAGATGCGGAAATCAGCACTTGGATCCGTGGATATGTTATCATTAAGGTAATATTGGTTTTGTTTACCAAATGATGGGATTATTCCAATTTTCTTTTGGTAAAATTTTTGCGTGGCATCCGCTTGGAAATTTATTTTCGATCTCTTTTGAAGCTTTGTTTTCTATCGCCTAGATACATCTTTTTCTCCTTGTTTTTTCATTTGAATTTTTGAATTGGTGCACTAAATTGTCACTTTTCACTGTTTATATTCATATTGCATAATTTATATATACAATTATTTTTCCACTCTTATCATTATTTACAAATTTCAATAATAATTGCTTCTGATACCATCTCATTGCTACTCTCCCACAATTTCCAATTTTACACCTGACTATCTATTCCCTGATTGGCTATTTTCATAAGACATTTGCTGTTCTATCATTGGCTACTTTTTGTTAGCTACAGTTTCATATACTGTATGTTTCAAATTTATAAATGTGTTGATTACTGTTTATTCCTGAAAATTTTGTAAATTTAGACTTTTTATTGTCTTTTGAGCAATTATGAGTTATAATAATTTTGACAGTGGATGAAATTGATTGTTTTATAGTATTTTGACATTTTTATCTATCCATATTCTACCTAGGCTCACAATATACATAGAATTTCAAAAGTTATTCACAAACAAACTCTTGAAACCATTAACCATCTAGTAATTATTCTTTTTGTGGGTTTTTAGTCTTTTAAAAAATTCACAACTGGCATAACATAACATAACAATATATATATATATATATATATATATATATATATATATACATATATATTCTTCAATTTTTCGGAATGATGGTCTGGTAAGATGTAAAGATCATATTATGTGATCGATCGTGCTATAGATGTTTATTCTGGTATTTTAGCTTTTCACTTCTTTTCATCTCATCAATGAACATATCCAGGGTACTCTTATGCTTTCAATATTATTATCATAAAGGCACATAATTTTAAGATATATTTAGTTCTATTGTCGATTCCATATTATATATAGACTATAAATAATGAAACAATATTAAGTTCACATGAGTGCTTTGTCCATGATAATTTATTCATGTCTTCCTGACAAAAAAGTATGTTTATCTCTCTAGCACTCAGAATCAAATTTCACTTCTCTGCACGACTAAAATCAGCCCTCTTAGAACTGGGGTTCGTTTCACTAGAGCCTATTGAGGGAAACTTGTACAAAATGTGCCGCAGACAGCAACTCGGAGAGATTGGATGGGATTTGTGGAGTTTATCTAGAAATCAATTAAAAGTGTGGTTTTCAAAGTCTACAGTGCGTGGCCTGGAAAGACGCGTGCACGCACAACGATCCATTTGATAACAGTGAACCGTGGCCGGATTGGGTCCGTTCGAGTGGAAGGAAGAGCGATTGCGACGGATAGGGAATTGTGTTTGTCGATAACTCCATTTCTCATGGTTTCGAAAAAAAGTGTGTTAGTCTCGAGGAGACTACACGAAACTCTTTGCTATAGAATATTCTAAATCATTCATGAAAACGTACCGAATACGTTATTGAGGTCTTGAATTCATTCAACACCAGTAGTGACCATGGAATAGTTCGAATAAAATTGAAAAACATTAGAGGGGATAGATAAGTGCCATGTGAAGTGGAATGAATAGAAAAATCGAATTTAAACGGTTTTCTTCACATAAAGGATTCAATACAAAATTGAACCAGAGAAAGGTAGATCTCAGGTGAAAAACAACTACTTTCCTGGCGAATACCACGCAGAACGTTGAATGATATTCACCTGAAAATCCATGCATACTTCCATATAATATCAATGGACATTGAATGCAGATGTTCCTTTCTGATAAGCTCGATTATGTTTAATTTAAGTCGTGTTCACCTAACAATCCGCATACCGGTTTCAGGCTTCTTGGCCCTCATCAGTACGGAGTAGTCAACCAGCCAAAGGTCCAAAGAACTCTGGCTGAAGTGAGACACAACGTAAACAAACCATCATCGATCTTGTAACACCTATAGGTACGCCGGAAAAGATAAACTTTAACTGGCGGTACCTAGTGACAGAAAGAAACACTCCGAAAATCTCCCACCTCGATAGGTTTCTAAATAAAAGATTCCTTCTCAGTAGGAGTGGCAAGCCCGTCTAGCATATAGTGAGAGATAAGTGCCATGTGAAGTGGAATGAATAGAAAAATCGAATTTAAACGGTTTCTTCACATAAAGGATTCAATACAAAATTGAACCAGAGAAAGGTAGATCTCAGGTGAAAAACAACTACTTTCCTGGCAAATACCACGCAGAACGTTGAATGATATTCACCTGAAAATCCATGCATACTTCCATATAATATCAATGGACATTGAATGCAAATGTTTCTTTCTGATAAGCTCGATTATGTTTAATTTAAGTCGTGTTCACCTAACAATCCGCATACCGGTTTCAGGCTTCTTGGCCCTCATCAGTACGGAGTAGTCAACCAGCCAAAGGTCCAAAGAACTCTGGCTGAAGTGAGACACAACGTAAACAAACCATCATCGATCTTGTAACACCTATAGGTACGCCGGAAAAGATAAACTTTAACTGGCGGTACCTAGTGACAGAAAGAAACACTCCGAAAATCTCCCACCTCGATAGGTTTCTAAATAAAGATTCCTTCTCAGTAGGAGTGGCAAGCCCGTCTAGCATAAAGTGAGAGATAAGTGCCATGTGAAGTGGAATGAATAGAAAATCGATTTAACGGTTTCTTCATAAGTTCAATAAATTGAACCAGAGAGTAGATTCAGGTGAAAACCTCTTTCTGGAATACCAGAACGTTGAATGATATCACCTGAAAATCATGATACTTCATATATATCAATGGAATTGAATGCAATGTTCTTTCTGATAAGCTCGATTATGTTTAATTTATGTCGTGTTCACTAACAATCCGCATACCGGTTTCAGGCTTCTTGGCCCTCATCAGTACGGAGTAGTCAACCAGCCAAAGGTCCAAAGAACTCTGGCTGAAGTGAGACACAACGTAAGCCTGAAACCGGTATGCGGATTGTTAGGTGAACACGACATAAATTAAACATAATCGAGCTTATCAGAAAGAAACATTTGCAGTCAATGTCCATTGATATTATATGGAAGTATGCATGGATTTTCAGGTGAATATCATTCAACGTTCTGCGTGGTATTTGCCAGGAAAGTAGTTGTTTTTCACCTGAGATCTACCTTTCTCTGGTTCAATTTTGTATTGAATCCTTTATGTGAAGAAAACCGTTTAAATTAGATTTTTCTATTAGAGGGGATGTTTGAGCTGTTGAAATTGGCAGGAGTTCGGTCAGTGTTTTGGAGAAAACCAAAGATTTTAAATAGTCGACGTTTCGAAGCTTTTATTGCTTCATCTTCAGGACTCTGAAGTAAAAATAAACATAAAACATATTAACAAAATCATGCATGTTAAAATTGCCTTTACCCTTGCCCTACGATTTTATATTTATTCTGACACCTTTTAATGACTCAATTTCAACATGTATGATTTTGCTAATATGTTTTATGTTTATTTTTTCTTCAGAGTCCTGAAGATGAAGCAATAAAAGCTTCGAAACGTCGATTATTTTAAATCTTTGGTTTCCTTCAAAAGCACTGACCGAACTCCTGCCAATTTCATCAGCTCAAATTACTTCAACGGTCGCCATCCCATTCTATTGAATTAGAGGGGATGTTTACGGACAAAAACTATACGCGAAATTCAAATAAATACAGAAAATCACATTGTTGGAACAGTATATTGTATGATAATGCCTACATGGGGAATCCAAACGCCATCGATGATCCCTGGGCGAGCTTTCGCATTGCTAGTTGTCATGTCATGAAAAGATGGATGAGACACACATATTGTGTACCAGGATCTTCTCAGCCTGTTTTTAACCAACTTAAAATGAGTATAAAAAAAAGTGATGGAAACAGATTGAGACTTTATGAAAATGCATTAAAAGGGAAAAATAATTTCTTTAATTTCTTGACCTTGGTTATTCTTTGAGTGCAGATTCGAAATCTTGCCGTGCCAGAATACCTAATTTATATTCGCAGCAAAATCTGCTACTCACAGAATAACCTAGGTTAAACAATCAAAATAATAATGTTTTCCTTTTTAGTGCTTGTCTTGAATTTTTTTCATTCTTATTCAATTTCTTTAGTCATTCAGGAAATCGACCATAATCACAAAACTCGTTCTCTATTCCATCACATTTAATTGTCATTATACCATGCAATACTATACCTATACAATTGACGTGCCACATATACAGGGTGATTCGAAAGTACTTCGACAAACCTCAAGAGGTGATTCCTCACAGTATTCTAATATGAATGTTGAAGTTTCATTTTCATTTTGGTTTTTTCAAATAACTTTCGAAATACTGACCTTAATTGAACAAAAATTGGTATGAAGAGGTTTTCAGAGGTGCCAAATTTGAACCTGACGTTATTATTGCTCTTACTCGTAGGGGGCGCCACCTACACGTCTTTTTCTTTTTTGAAGATCCTTAACTTTTTTGAGCGTACTTCTAGCACATTTTTCAGTGAAAAAATCAATTCCTTTATCATATTTATGTAAAAAAGCTGAACATGTTACAAGTCGCTATATGCAACCGTTTTCTAGATATTTGGACTTGAAAATTTCAAGTCGATTATTTGATAATCGATGCGTGTTGAAGTTATTGAGTACCATTATTTTGCATTTTTCACAAAGATGTTTAGGAAATAAATTTGACATTAGTTCTGGTAATTACATATTATGTGACAGTTAAACGTTTTGTTGAAGTTTCTGTAAGTTTTAAAACACCAATTTCGAAAAAATGGATTATTTAAACAATAATGCATTTTGTTTATGGCCTTGCGGATGGCAATGCGCGCGAAGCAAGACGTATTTACCAGGAGCGATTTCCTAATCGAGTTATACTGCCTTCAGCTCCAACATTTACCAGTCTCCACCGTCGTTTGGCAGAAACAGGTAGCTTTAAGAGGGCAGCTGATATTATTGGAAGACCACGAGCAGTCCGAACCCCAGAAATGGAAGAAGCTGTTTTCAACGCTCTCGAGGAGAATCCAGAAACAAGTACGAACATAATTGCTGAAGCTCTCAATTCTACTCAGTCCACAGTTTGGAGAATTATCCACGATCAACAATTTTATCCATACCATATTCAAAGGGTACAAGCTCTTTCGCCACGAGACTTTTCCCAACGCATTACTATGTGTCAGTGGTTTTTGAGAAAATTGACTGGAAATCCTCAATTTTTAAGATATGTACTCTTCACGGACGAGGCAAACTTCTCCCGAAATGCTATCATAAACTTTCATAACAATCTTCTTTCGGCTCTGGAAAATCCGCACGCACGCAATAATTGATAATTACTTGATAGGTCCTTTCTTTCTTCCGTTCCGACCGAATGGCGCAACTTACAGAGACTTTTCAGAAAATGAATTGCCGAGACTTCTTCAGAATGTTCCATTAGAAATTCGTATCTGCATGTGGTTTATGCATGATGGGGTTCCGGCCCATTTTAGCGTTGTTGCCAGGGAATTCCTTAACACTGTCTATCCAAATCGATGGATCGGTAGGAGTGTAGAAGAACATAACCAGGCGTGGGCACCAAAGTCCCCAGATCTAAACCCGCTAGATTTTTATTTTTGGGGACATTTGAAGTCACTAGTTTATGAAACTCCAATAGCGAACGAGGAAGATCTATGAAACCGAATAGTAGACGCCTGTGAAACAATAAGAAACACACCAATAATTTTTGAGCGGGTACGAGATTCAATGTCTAGAAGACTGAATTCATGTATCTTCGCTGAAGGTGGACGCTTTGAACAATATATTTGAATACAATTTAGTTTCCTTTATTTTATTTCATTCTACATATTAAAAATTTCTTGAAATGAAATGCTGATAATTCTTGCAAATTTTATTAAAACAAATACAGATTTTGCTCCCTTGATACAAGAATATTTATTTCAAACGAGTAAAAATAAATAGAATAGGTGGCGCCCCTTGAAAAATTCAAAACAACTTACTTAAACGTCAAATTCATTTCCTAAGCATTCTTGTGAAAAATGCAAAATAATGGTAATAACTTCAACACGCAAAACGGTTGCTCATAGCGACTTGTAACAAGGTTAGCTTTTCTACATAGATATGATGGAGAAATTGTTTTTTTTTACTGAGAAATGTGCTAGAAGTACGCTCAAAAAAGAGAAAGACGTGTAGGTGGCGCTCCCTATGAGTAAGAGCAATAATAACATCAGGCTCGATTTTCACACCTCAAAATACCTCTCAATACCAATTTTCGTTTGATTAAAGTCAGTATTTCGAAAGTTATTCAAAAAAATCGAAAATAAAAATGAAACTTCAACACTCAGTAACTTGGAAACGAAGCGTTTCCGGACACATATTTATCGGGACAATTCATATTAGAATATTGTGAGGAAGTTTGTCAACGTACTTTTGATTCACCCTGTATAATGTAAACCATTAATCCAACTTCGGCATACAAAAAATTATATCCAAAAACAGATATAATCATCTAAGCACACGTTATAAAGAAATATAAAAGAAAATAACGTAGAATCCAAAAATTCAGTTAGGGGAAAGGCGGGTAAGATGACGACCTTAAGGATCGAGGTCAGATAACGACTGAATGACAATGAGTAGAGTAGAGTAGAGTTTATTTGGTGCAGCTGATTATAAAAATCTTTACACAAGTCATTGAAAAAAAATATACATGTCTAAGACTCACAATCATATGTCCATACAGGTCAATGTGAACACATACACTCACATACACATACTAGAAAACAAAACAAAAAAATTGTACACAATAATATATAACACAATGAGGTTTGAATAAATATATGAAAGTATAATAACACAAATAGTTAAAATCTATGTGTGGAAAAGGGAGTTTGGTAAACTGAAGTAATCATGTAGATTACATATAGTATTTGTGGAAAGTACTTTGTTGATTATTTTCTCGAATTTATAAATTGAGAGGTTTTTGGTTTCCTCTGGCAGTTTATCATAGAGTTTTATGTCCAAGCTATTTTTAGCTGAAATTTCCAATCTATATAATTTATCAACAAGGTTGTTGGCGTTTCTTTATGATAGCAATGAATATCTCTGTGAGTCTGAAATTGTTGATTCTTTTTGTGTATTTCTACAAGAGACTGATAGATGTACACGACAGGAAGAGTCATAATATGTAGGCTTGAAAATAGGGGTCTACAAGAGTCCCTATAATGACAATGACAAATCTATCCTTGGTATTTTTCATAGAGCACATACAGTAATCATTTTCGAACACAGAATATTGAGCTCATCATAATAAATATTGACAATTTTGAAATTTTTTGATAAAAATAAGTCAAATTCGTCAACTTTCCATAACTAGTTGCTAAGATGACTTTTATATGTGGGTAAGATGACGATTATCGAATAATAATATATGCCTAGATATAATTGCAATCTGATAGCTTGGCAATGAAGGGATTATTTCGTTTTCAGAAACGATTTATTCAAAACCAAAACAATTGTAACAGAAAAACTATTCTCGAACATAAATGATGGAACGAACCAATGGAAATGATCAAAAAAACAATTTATCATTACTGACAGAAATCGTAAATCCACTTTTTTGATTTTGCTTCTTCCACGTTCAATCCATAAATGATGCAATTTTCATCATCTTTGGAGCTCATATCCATCTCATCTTCAGTACCGATCATCTCATCTTCACAAGAGGATTCCGAAGATGAACTAAAATTCACTTTTCGCTTTATCGTATGTTTTTTTATTTTTTGGTTCGCTTTCTTTACTTTCGAATTTCTTATTTTTTCATCTTTATTCAATTGTCTCAACCTCTTTTTTCTTTCTTTTTCCATTTTTTCTTGTTCTTTGGCATCCAGAGCTATCTTAACTGGTGTGCTAGAAATAATCAAAGACGGCAGTTTTTTGAACTTCAGTAACAGGCAAGGAGGGGTCTCCGGTCTTCTTCTCATTAGAGGGAGGGGCTCTAGATGTTCTATTTTCATAAAAAAGTTCCAATTGCAATTTCGTTTTAAAATTAAAAAAGGTTTTCCTTTAGCATTGATGCAGCTTTCAAATATGCTTGTCCAAATAGATGAGCTATATCCTGGAGCGTTATGGTGCTCCCTGGATCACTTATCAGAACATTTTCACAAACTCTGCTATAAGCCGTTTTCAATGGGCCGAAAATGGCAACATCCAAGGGCTGCATTCTGTGGCTTGATGTTATTCCCTCTACACAAGTTTATGGCATCCATTGTAACATGTGTTGCTTGGTTATCCATCAGTAACAGTATGTGATTATCTTTTGATCATTTGACATATTTAATGAAATGTTGGAGATATTAGACAACATTTTCTGCTGTCGTCCCACACTACACTACGCCTATCGCACCTGGGGGAGCTCCGTTCATGTATGATGGCTGCCTGCATCCTAACTCTTAGGAATATCAAGAGCAGAGGTACAAATGTACCAACCGCACTCATGCAACAAAGAGCTGTTACATTTGCTCCTCTTCCGGCTGATAATATTTTAATTACCCTACGTTTCCCTCTGGACGTTACAATTTTTTGGATTTTCAGTAGGTACTGTCGAAATACCAGTCTCATTACAATTATACATTTGGTTAGGAGTATAGTTATACTTGAGTCTGAGTTCCTTAAGTATGTTGAAAAATTTGTCAATATTTCCTTTGTTGAATGCCATTAGTCGTGCAATGGAGGTTGACTATGTAGCTCTCAGAGACAAATTGAATTTCTTCATAAAATTTTCACAAAATTCCCTTCCAGCTCTTATTTTGTCTGGGTTGAATCTATGATCAATGCTATGGAATTCTGCAAAGCTGAAAACAATTTTACTGAATTGTTTTTTCGTTAATCCAAATGCCGTTTGGCCTATATCTATAATGTAATTTTTCAGCTGCAATAACTGCTCACTGGTAAATGTGTCCAGCATTTTGTGCAAAATTCTGCAAAATATATATTACCTTCAGTATTCTATAATTGATTGTCTGTGAAACTAACATAGGTACCTCGTCAGCATATTTTTTGACATAACGTCTAAGAGTTGCTTCTGGAATCAAAAATTATTTTGAAGCTGCATTTACGCTTATTTCATTGTTTTGCATGGCTCTCATCGCTCTCCTCATGGCATCCTTGCTCCATGATTATCTTGCAGTTGTTTTCGTATCTTCCAATGATTGAACTTTAAAATATGATATTACTGAGTGAATATTGATTATGCGGCAAAGATGACGATATCGTAATATTTTAATCAAGTTTGATCATGAATACAACCAACATTTCATTCGTTCGGAGGTCAAAAAATGTTTCTTATCATGCAGTGAAAGTGAAATTATTACTTATCGAAATTTGTCAAAATCTTATTTAGTAAGGTTTAGATATAGTGCGTGTTGGGGACTGGAAAAATTAGACACTATTCAATTATTGCCGACGTTTCGAAATTCTTTAATTTCTTTTTCGAAGCTAGAATAAAACACACAATGAAACATGATATGATTGAACTTTACCTCTATGAGTTGTGTCATGGAAATAATAAGTACAGTACAAATATGGATTGTAAAACAATCAAACAATATGGTATTATTTTGTCGTTCTGAAGAGAAAACATAAAAAACATACAATAGTTGAAATTACTAATTCAGACGACCTGTTAGGTAATTGATCATTTCACTGACGTTACGTTCATAGTAGTTGGGTTCATAATCCAGGATTCTCGTGTCCTCATATTTAAAATTATGTTTTGCCGAAAAATGATGTGTCGCTAAGGCAGTTTTAATCATTTTTATTGATATGTTTCACATCGCAATCCCGTTTATGTTGTGTTAGTCTCATTTTTAGGAATCGTTTAGTTTGTCCAATGTATTCTTTCCCACACTCACATGGGATTGAATATACTACATTGGACCTTAAACCAACAGGATTTTTATCTTTCAATTTACAAAATAGGATACCTACAGTTTTGGTAGTATAAAAGGCCAGCTTCAAGGTATCATTATTAAACAGTCTACTCATTTGTGATGATAATCCATTCATAAAGGGGAACCTAACATATTCACATGGCAGTTCATTAAGTCGATTGGAGTCAGCTTTTTTCCAGTATTTTATCAAAATCCTATTGATGAACTTTATTGGATATCCATTCTGTATTAATATCCGGGTAACTTTATCAAAGTTATCATTATGAAATGAAGGGTGGCTGAGTTCAATCGCTTTGTAAATCGAATTTGTAACGACACCTACTTTTGTACTCAAGGCATGATTGGAATAATAATTCAAGATTCTACCAGAATTGTATGGTTTTTTATGGCAAATTGAAATTAAAAGTCCATCATTCCTCCGGTACACTATGGTGTCTAGAAAAGTGATTGCACCTTCAATTTCTCTTTCTAGTGTAAATTGAATTTTATTATGATATTGGTTGAACACCTTCAGGACAGTGTCTATTTGGTTATTTGGTAATTTGGTACTACATTTTGAAAAAGGGTATATCAAATGCGAGTTTGTTAATACAATTGTATAATAAGTTAGTCATTACTATATTGGCTAGTACGGGCCTCGCAGGATTCCCCATTGCTGTGCCATCCAGTTGTCCATGCAAAACGCCATTGAACGAGAAATAACTAGACTCAAAACAGAAAGATACTAATTGTAAAAAGAGATCAAGAGGAATATCAGTGTATGCTGAGATGTAATCCCAATATTCTCTTATAATCTCTATTGCAAGAAACTTGTGGATGTTAGTAAACAGAGACACCACGTCAAGTGATATAAAAACATAACCTTTTGAAATTGTGAAACAAAATCCATGGAATTCTTGACATTATGACTAAAAGTCGAAGTATACAATGATGAAATATTAGGTACATATACCGTAATATTATAAGTTGGAGAGTTGATACAACTACTACAGGTCTGATAGAAGAAGTATTTTTATGTGTTTTGCGTAGGCCATATGATTTAGGAGAAAGGGTATTATTTTTTTAGAGTGATTGTGATTCTTTTTTAGTGATGTGTTTTTGGCTCTTAAGTTCTTTAATGAGGTTGTTAGCCATGTTTTGATATTCAGTAAGTTTGCACAATGAGATCGTAGCCTACGTGAACCCTTAGATGACCGGTGGCGAACTAGATACAATTCCAAATATATCAGGCATTCAAATATCGTGGGCTTGTCAAGTAAATAAAGTTACAAAAAAAGGGTTATATGAAATTTTTTTATTCCTATAAAATGAACTACTACGTCTTGCCCATGCCTAACGTTACGTACCCAGTGATATAAGGCTGATTTTGATTTCGAATTTATTCCTCCATTGTCAACGAAAACAATACAACTCTTATATATCCACGTTCTGCTGAAAGAGACTATTTTGATGAGAGTTAGATTTTGTACTGAAATATTCTTCTAGTGGAGCCCATATACAGTGCTTCTCAGAAGTCCCCTCCCCCCTCTTATTTTTGGAACGATTATACATAAACAAGTTAAATTTGGAAACTGAATATTAAGGGTTGTAAACTTCCCTACTAGTGATGATAGATGACGAAATCGTCAAAGATGACGTCACAAAGCCATTGTGACCAATAATTTTAAATGGAACCCTACGGCAAGCGACACCTCTTTTAAAAGGTATCGAAAAAACCTATTCAATGATACTAATTTTGTTTGTGTTTATGGCCGTTTTGGCAACTCGCTTTTGAAAAACGCAAAGCTGTGATGAATTAAATCAGTTAATACTAAAATTCCAAATTCAAGCTCCGCCTCTGGATAGTTGTCAAATAAGCTGACGTTTTTGTTAGTCTCCCTAATTCGACGTTTTTGTAATTGTCCAAGTTTTTGTACATTTAATAATTCGTGTATTGTTGATCGAACGTTCAACTGTTTTAGCAGCTTTTGGTACTTTTAATATTTTTGTACATTTTAATAATTGGATAAACTGTTGTGAGCCGAACGTTTAAGTGCTTCAAGAAGCGAAATGGTACGTGCTTTAGGTGATAAAGTAGCAGCGATCCTAATTCTTGGTGAAACTGGACAAAATATTCATGCAGCAGAACGCATTTTTAATGAGAGGTTTCCCGATCGCCCCGTTTCGAGGACTTATGTAAGGGAGCTTCTTGGTAAGTTTTGAACAACGGGTAGTATTAATGATGCGAAACGATGTGGCAGACCACAAATTTCTGATGAGAAAAAAATTGATATACTGGCAGAAGTAATAGTTATTCCTACTTCTTCAACAACTCACGTTGCATCTACCTGTGAAGTCAGTCGAAGTACAGTACACAGGGTGTTGAAAAAAAAACAAATTTCATCCATACAAATTAAAAATGGTTCATCAACTCTCCGACGACGACCCAGACCGAAGACTAGAATTTCGGGAAAATATGGAAACTAAAATCAACCAACAGCCAGAGTATGTCAAAACAATTTCTTTTAGTGACGAAAGTACTTTCTATCTAATTGGAAATGTAAATACACAGAATGTGAGGTACCGGAGTGATGCAAATCCTCACCTGCTTCGTGAAACACATACCCAATTTTCCCAGAAGGTGAATGTTTGGGCAGGTATCCTGGAAAACCACATCGTTGGGCCTCTTTCTTTAAATACTAATTTTACTGGTGAGGTTTATCTGGAGATGTTGCAAAACGCAATAGAACCGTTAATCCTTGAAATTTTGGAAGATAATCCAGATGAATTCGACAATTTGGAAATAACATTCCAACAGGATGGTGCTCCTCCACACTATTACGGTGCAGTAAGACGGTATTTGGATGAGGAGTATCGTGGTAGATGGATTGGACGACGAGGTTCAACGGAATGGCCAGCTCGATCACCGGACCTCACACCTTCTTTTTTTTTCTGTGGGGGTACTTTGAATCGAAGGTTTACGCCACTGAACCTGACAATATTGACGTTTTAAAACAACGTATTGTTGCAGAATGTGAGGCTGTTTCTGCAGACACATTTGCAAAAGTACGAGAAGAGTTTAAAAATAGGATATTCCACTGTCAGGAAGTAAATGGAGGTCACTTCGAGCAATTTCTTCAAGTAGACACTGATTCTTAAATCTGTAATTAATAACAGACTGAACGGAATTTAGATTTTAATGTTTACTAATGAGCCATTAGAACTGCCATAAACACAAACAAAATTAGTATCGGAAGATAAATGCCATGTGAAGTGGAATAAATACAAAAATCGAATTAAACGGTTTTCTTCACATAAAAGATTCAATATAAATTGAACCAGAAAATGGTAGATCTCAGGTGAAAAACAACTACTTTCCTGGCAAATACCACGCAGAACGTTGAATGATATTCACCTGAAAATCCATGCATACCTTCATATGAATGTACATTGAATGCAAATGTTTCTTTCTGATAAGCTCGATTATGTTTAATTTATTTCGTGTTCACCTAACAATCCGCATACTGGTTTCAGGCTTTTTTGGCCCTCATCAGTACGGAGTAGTCAACCAGCCAAAGGTCCGAAGAGCTCTGGCTGAAGCGAGACACAACATAACCAAAACCATCATCGAGTCTATAACACCTATAGGTACGCCGGAAAAGAAAACTTTTAACTGGCGGTACCTAGTGACAGAAAGAAACACTCCGAAAATCTCCCACCTCGATGCGTTTCTAAATAAAAGATTCCTTCTCAGTAGGAGTGGCAAGTCCGACTAGCATATAGTGAAAGATAAACGCCATGTGAAGTGGAATAAATAGAAATATCGAATTAAACGGTTTTCTTCACATAAAAGATTCAATATAAATTGAACCAGAAAATGGTAGATCTCAGGTGAAAAACAACTACTTTCCTGGCAAATACCACGCAGAACGTTGAATGATATTCACCTGAAAATCCATGCATACCTCCATATAAATGGACATTGAATGCAAATGTTTCTTTCTGATAAGCTCGATTATGTTTACTTTATGTCGTGTTCACCTAACAATCCGCATACCGGTTTTAGTAACCTATCGAGGTGGGAGATTTTCGGAGTGTTTCTTTCTGTTACTAGGTACCGCCAGTTAAAAGTTTTCTTTTCCGGCGTACCTATAGGTGTTATAGACTCGATGATGGTTTTGGTCATGTTGTGTCTCGCTTCAGCCAGAGCTCTTCGGACCTTTGGCTGGTTGACTACTCCGTACTGATGAGGGCCAAAAAAGCCTGAAACCGGCATGCAGATTGTTAGGTGAACACGACATAAATTAAACATAATCGAGCTTATCAGAAAGAAACATTTGCATTCAATGTCCATTTATATGGAGGTATGCATGGATTTTCAGGTGAATATCATTCAACGTTCTGCGTGGTATTTGCCAGGAAAGTAGTTGTTTTTCACCTGGGATCTACCATTTTCTGGTTCAATTTATATTGAATCTTTTATGTGAAGAAAACCGTTTAATTCGATTTTTCTAAAATTAGTATCATTGAATAGGTATTTTCGATACCTTTTAAAAGAGGTGTCGCTTGCCGTAGGGTTCCATTTGAAATTATTGGCCACAATGGCCTTGTGACGTCATCTTTGACGATTTCGTCATCTATCATCACTAGTAGGGAAGTTTACAACCTTTAATATTTAGTTTCCAAATTTAACTTGTTTATGTATAATCGTTTCAAGAATAAGAGGGGGGTAGGGGACTTTTGAGAAGCACTGTATGAATTTCTCCTAATTCATATAAAATTCTAGATGAGGGAGGCTGTTTCGAAAAGAAAGTACAACTACAAATAAATCCTTGGCCAGTTTTGATGATGAATGAGTTGTTGAAACAATGTAACGTGACATATGAATTTGAACAACGAAACAAAACAAATTCGCTTAGAGCATTACAATGAGAAAGTTTCCCAGTCATTTTGAACTTTGTGCTGAAACTGTATATATGTTTTGGCTGCGAAATGTTCCGCTCCAAATTTTCACAAATTCCAGTGTTTTGAGCAGACAATCGCTGGCCAGTTCGAAAACCCTTCGCTTTTTGTGCATGTCCTCGTCACGCGCCCGGGCCACATATCATGGAGCCCCACCCGTAACAGAGATTTGGTATTGACAAATGCCATTGTTGGGCCGTATAAATCGCATTTCGGCTGACGTTTTGCGTGTGTCGACACGGTCCAGCCACTCCGGAACAAATGACTAATGACAGAGATTATCATCGGTCGCTCCATGACCGGCTGAAGCGGTCTCGATCGGCCGTCGGTTATCACATTCAACAGAGACTCTCTCGAACAATGGAATCGAAGAGTGATGGGTCGCGAGGGATGGCGAGACAAGATTGCTTCGGTGGTCTGTACGGGGGTGGTTTGCCGATTCGCCAATCACAACACCGAGAGAACAAACAGAATTTCATTCGATAATGACTGAGCTTGGTTTCATGCAAGTTGAGGGTCATCTGTGCATTATCTCCAGTGACCGTTCCTAGGACGAAATTGAATACCGCTGCGGACTAATGCAACCGACGCACCACTGTCTATTTTTACAAGCTTTCACTTGTTAGTTTCTTAGTAATGGTGGATTTATGCAGCCCCAATTAACAATGATCAATTACCAATTATCAATTAGCAAGTAATGAAAATGATGGCATTCGTGAACATTCGATTGAAAATCCAGCATGCGTTCAAATCAGAGATCCGGGCTATTTGAATTAACCCTGAAGGACCCCACACAATCCTGAACGAAAATGGCTCCCGGCTAAATTCGCTGAAACTCTGCAAAAATAAAGTATTCGGTATGCTGATCAGAAGTCTTGATGGGCACAACCCTCCATTTTCAACCCCAGACCCTCTATAGCCCCCCCAAATCCCCCCAAAGCCCCCAAAGTACACTTTACGGTGTGTTTATGCATAACAGTTTCAATTCATCTTCAAAGCATTTCCTTTCACTGCCCACCCCTTTCTCCAACCGAATCCTACATTCTATCCTCACCACACCTCGCCCTCATATATATATATATATATATATATTTTCGGGTTGTCGATCAGGTTATCGGCGCACTTTTGCAACTTTTCCTTGGGTTTTGTAACAGTCCTATTGAGGATAGTTGCCAAATATTATTTTTCTGTGTTTTCGTTTGTCGAAAGCTACTTGAGTGTCGTGACCTCACATTTCAGGAACATATATAAAATATGATATCTGTCACAATTAACAAATAGTTCAATAGATCTGTCAAGTACGTTATCAAGGGTTTATTGTCTTATTAACATATATTACCTAATTCTATAATAATTGTATTTGTTTTGCGTTACGCAGAACGCGCGTTACTCAGAACGCACTAGGAGTACGACTATTGGTGTCGTGGATTGGCCTATGCTGACATCTGTTGGTGACCTATTGATGTGCACGAAATTTCGTTTCATCAAAATTCCACGACAACAGGTCTAAGCTTCAACACACGTATTATAGGTGTCACTATCTATAATTTGATGCTTTTCACATTTTCGTACTTGCCGGTAGGTATTAGCACTATGAGATATTTAATACGAATTTGAAAGAGACCTCAAGCCGTCCTGATGATTGGGAAACCATGAAATAGCTGTTGGCAGATGGTGGGCTCTCTTGGATTCGTAACAAATTTCTCATTCTCTCGTTATTTGTTTTGCGTTACTCAGAACGCACTAGGAGTACGACTATTGGTGTCGTGGATTGGCCTATGCTTACATCTGTTGGTGACCCTATTGATGTGCACGAAATTTCGTTTCATCAAAATTCCACGACAACAGGTCTAAGCTTCAACACACGTATTATAGGTGTCACTATCTATAATTTGATGCTTTTCACATTTTCGTACTTGCCGGTAGGTATTAGCACTATGAAATATTTAATACGAATTTGAAAGAGACCACAAGCCGTCCTGATGATTGGGAAACCATGAAACAGCTGTTGGCGGATGGTGAGCTCTTTCGGATTCGTAACAAATGTCTCTTTCTCTCGTTATTTGTTTTGCGTTACTCAGAACGCACTAGGAGTACGACTATTGGTGTCGTGGATTGGCCTATGCTGACATCTGTTGGTGACCTATTGATGTGCACGAAATTTCGTTTCATCAAAATTCCACGACAACAGGTCTAAGCTTCAACACACAGATTATAGGTGTCACTATCTATAATTTGATGCTTTCCACATTTTCGTACTTGACGGTAGGTATTAGCACTATGAGATATTTGATACGAATTTGAAAGAGACCACAAGCCGTCCTGATGATTGGGAAACCATGAAACATCTGTTGGCAGATGGTGGGCTCTCTTGGATTCGTAACAAATTTCTCTTTCTCTGGTTATTTGTTTTGCGTTACTCAGAATGCACTAGGACTATTGGTGTCGTGGATTGGCCTATGCTGACATCTGTTGGTGACCTATTGATGTGCACGAAATTTCGTGTCATCAAAATTCCACGACAACAGGTCTAAGCTTCAACACACAGATTATAGGTGTCACTATCTATAATTTTATGCTTTATATATATATATATATATATATATATATATACAGTGTCCGTCATAGAGTTAGCTACATATGGGGAAAAACATTGTTATTGAAATTTCTTATAAACTCCAATGGCGGTTCATTTCTGCATGTCTGACAACTAAAAAATCCGTTGCGACTTATATCACGTGACCTCAGAATTGGCGGGAATTTAAACCAAAGTTGTCTGTGGTGCCGAAAAATGGGTCAAATTGACAAGATATCAAAAAAAATCATTGGGGAAATGTGTTTGAAATCCAACGAGGTACTGATTTTGAACCAGATTGAAAAAAAAACAAAAATACCCTTTTATTCCTCTAACCTTACTAAGAAACATTATGCATTCTTATTTCATCTGGAAACAGCTTTAATAACCTAAATCACATAAGTTTGGGTCAAAACAAATCAAATATTTGTGGAATATACATTTTGCGGGAGATTAATTATGAAAACACGATTTAGTTTTGTCACTAGGTGTAGGCATGCCCTGTATATTGATGCACATGAGCTTATTCAATATTCCCAACCCGTAAATTGTAATTTAAATTTACTGAATAGCCTGGGAAGTGACACTTCCTCGTTACACTATACAGCGGAACAGCCTAAAAAATGTAAGAAATACCATTGCGATGTCCAGTTTAGAGTCACTCAGAACACAAGCAGATTTGATGTTTCTATTCAATTGATCAACAGATGTATAAGCTGTGTGTCTTTGTTGTCACAAATCCTTTTTCATATTCACGCCAGATGTACAAGATACGTCCCTTTGTTCCCATTGGAATTTTATATATATGCAACTATGAACAATTTTCGCCTTTGACCAGAATCGCCAGAAATGGTGCTAAAGTCCATTTGTATTTTTTGAAAACTGTCCCGAGAAAGATTTGTTTTAGGTTGATGGGAAAAATAATTTTCTATGATTTCCAAAGGTCTTCGGTATTATTTCTATTTTAATGTTTTCATTATTTGATTACTTCAAAATGATTATAAATAATGTGACTCATTATGACTGACATTGAAAAAAAAAAACAATATTGTCAATAATACCTGGACTCTTTATTGTTTCCTTGTCTACGCTCTTGCCCTTCAAATCCCACCCACTCCAAACTTTCCCGTTCGAGGCTCAATAACAATCGAGGATCTACAGGGGAAAACTTTCTCTGCAAACTCAATTAAAGCACCTAGTATAAGTGAAGCAATTGGAGTCTGATAAAGGATGAGGAAAATAAATCCTGGATTCGAATGGGGTGAGAATGAAGAGAATTCGACCTTTCTTTTCATCAAAACTTTCTTTATGATTTTCTGGGTGTTTGCAAAACAGTCTCGTTTCAGCTCTTCAAGCTCTTTCACCGTTTTGCGAAAACAAGGTTGTAACAATGGATATATATATATATATATATATATATATATATATATATATATATATATATCTCTATTATACTCATTTTTCATAATGAATCTACGTTTACATAGCAAGCGATAAATAATTTAAGACAACTGATATCAAGCACCCCACCCTTTTTCTACATTAAAGTTTATTTTCTGGCCAATGACTTTATTCCTATTATTTTAACTTTTCAGTTATTTGCTTCAGAAGCCTGTTTTTTCATATAATATTTTTTTAAGAACATATATGAAATGACATCCATTTTCCTGAAAGTAAATTAGTCATAGGCCAAGGACGCACACCAATATATATATATATATATATATATTTTGTTATGTTGTGAAGTTATAAATAAACAATTGTTATGAATGTGGCCCGCTTTGGCTACAAATTGATATGTAATAATAATTTGTAAATACAATTGTGATATGATAATTGTTTTAAATTTAGATAATTATTTTCGCCCTGTATAATATATTGTTATGAAATAATAATTGCTAGCTAACGTCACTGTTTTCTCGTCACGTTGCTGCCTTTTCCGCCTTTTCCGCCTCACGTTTTGTGTGCCAATTGTTATAAAATAATGAATTGTAAAAACAATTGTGATATGATAATAGCTTTTTGTTATGAAATAAAAATGACTGTTGTTAATTTCACCCCGCGTTGGGCTACAAATTGATATAAAATATTGATGGCTATTTATTTTCGATCTCCGTTGGGAGCCAAATTGTTATGTAATGATAATTTGTTAATTATTTAATTTATTATTATTATGCTTACGAATATATTTTTGCACCGCGTTGGGCGCCAATGGTTATGAAATAATAATTGCTAGCTAACGTCACTGTTTTCTCGTCACCTTGCTGCCAATTTAAATTACCCTTTCCTACCACGACTAAACTCAGTTGGTACGCCTTTCGTCTCATCTAGCCGGTCCTGGCAATAGAGCCACTGCCCTGTCTTGATGTTTATTTCAATTCAGTGTTTATAAGTAAGAGTGCAGATCATTGTGGAAAATAAACCAGAAAGTATCGAAAAACAATTATTTCCTTTATTCAGGAAAACTTATATTAACCTGGCCTACGATAGATAACTTATACTATGATCAGTTCATAGAAAATAATGAAAATCAGTGATATAACTTCACTTTTTCATTGAGGTTGGAAGAATTCTTTTATAGTTCAATACCCAAAATAAAATAGAGTTCTTCAGATAGACAAGTTATGTTGTAAAAATATTCAGTTTGTGATGTGCACTAAAAATGTGTATACCTGGACCTGGAACTGTCGCTGTTACAATACATGCCAAGAATCTGAAATCCTTTTTCAATCTACTGCTCTCTCAGGGACTCTCCATTACAAAAATAACCATACAAATCCCAGAAATCAGCTTGGAAACAGTTTTATGTGGAGTACATAAAAGGTAATCTTGTTTTCTCCTATTTATTTTTGTCGAAATTCTCTTGAGGTTGAATTGGTTAGTTTATCATAGACAAACTACCTTGTATTCGTGAGAATCTTGGAAAATTTGCTCCTAAAATTTGTACGTAGCGTCGTTTTCTAAAATTTTTCTCAATCTCCTTCTAGCTTTGTTATTTCTTCCCCTGGATACCATTTCTGTTTTGTCCATTTCATTTGAATTTTCAAACTCGCGCACTTTCTTGTCACATTATCACTCATTTGGGTTATTTGAAAAAACTTATGAACTTTTATATTCTACATTTCTTATAAACTAAATACAATCTTTTATGATAATTGTCTTTGACATTTCTCAGTTCTTACTTTTCCACAATTTCAAATCTTTTATCTCACCCTACTGTTCTCTGATTGGCTATTGTCATCAAGAAGTTTGTTGTTCTCCCATTGGCTATTTTGAGTTAAATACAGTTTCATATACTGTATGTTTCAAGCTTATAATTTTGTTGATCACATTTAATTCAGAATGATTTTGTAAATCTAGACTTTTTTGTTGCATTTTGAACAATTATTGGTTGTAATCATTTTGACAATGTATGAAAATGATTGCATTATAGTATTTGCATATTTTTACCGATCAATATTATACAGAGGCTTCATAAAGGAAATAGAATCTCAAAAAAAAATGTAAAAACAATATCTCATGAACTACTAACTATTAAGTTATTATTATTTTTGTGGTTTTTTCATGAAATTATTTCTTTTTTCCTTTTAAAATATATTACTGTTCCTTCATAACATAACAATATTTATCTATATATATATATATATATTTATTTATATATATATATATATATACAGGGTGTAACTGAATAAGTGTAAAACATTTAAGGAGGTGATTCCTCATCGAAAAAAAGATAGGATCTTTCATATAAAGAAACTTCATTGGAGCATCCCTTGTTAAGATACAGCCCCTTAAAGGGGGTACATAAAATTCGTATAACAATTTTTTTCACAAGCACTGAAAAAGTTACAATATTGAAATTAACATGACGTTTTGTACTACCAAAAGACACTTAGCCAGTAATTTATTTGGTTTACCCCATGGTTGTAAGGGGTGAAAAACGCAACCCTAAAATTTATTTCCAATGTAACTTTTGTCTTATTATTTGTTTACCATTTAAAATTTATTTCCGATAGCCTGTTTCATTCTAAACAAAAATGTCTCTTGGGTTTTGCCCAAAATAAACCAGTAAGCAGCAAAACATTATTTTACGAACAACTACAGAGATACATCGTCATAAATGCGAACTGGATTTATTGTTATTTTGTAGTTAGTACCTGCATTAAACGATTAAAGGGTAATAAACAAAACTAAGTTATTAATAACAAAACACACAACATGTAGAAATCATAGTGAATGTTCAATATGTCTACCTTCAAACATTACGCATGCGTCTAGACGTCGGCGCATTGAGCCACGTATTCGCTCAAATATTCCTGGAGTCTCTCTGATTACCCTGCACGCATCGATGATGCGGTTTCTTAAGTCCTCTACATCGCGAACAGGAGTACGATATACCAAATGCTGTGAATGGCCCCAAATAGAAATCGAGAGGATTGAGATCCGGGGATCGAGCGGGCCATTTATGTGGTCCTCCTCGACCTATCCACTGATTTGCATATGTTTCAGTTAAATGCTGACGTGCTCTTGACTAAAATGGGCAGGAGCCCCATCATGCATAAAAACATATCCCTTCTGACGCCCAAAGGAACTTCCTCCAGCAGTACTGGATGCACTTCTCTTAAAAATTGAACGTATGCCTCACCATTTAATCGAGGAGGTAGAAAATGAGGCCCAATTAAATCATCCCCAATAACTCCGAGCCACACGTTAAGAGAAAACTGTTCTTGATGGCTAGTTTCGACAATAGCGTGAGGGTTTTCATCAGCCCATATGTGGTAATTATGAAAATTAATAATCTTGTCCCGAGAAAAACTACATTCGTCTGTGAATTCTATCGTCTTCAGAAAGTCACAATTTCTTCTAATCATTTCCAGCATCCAATTGCAAAATTCAAGACGGTTCGGAAAGTCTCGCGGTAACAGTGCCTGTACTCGTTGCAGATGGTAAGGGTATAAGAGTTGTTCCTTTAAAATTCGAAATACCGTCATATGATCAACATTTAGCTGGAAAACAATGAAGTTTCTTTATATGAAAGATCCTATCTTTTTTTCGATGAGGAATCACCTCCTTAAATGTTTTACACTTATTCAGTTACACCCTGTATATATATATATATATATATATATATATATATTGAATTTACGATATATATATATATATATATATATAATAAATATATATTGAATTTACGGTGACTGAAATCTTTGCAAAATAAAAATATAAAATATATTTCCATATTACCTTCTTTGGAGTCTACTATCCATTCATATGCTTCAAATAATCTACTGGATATCAGCTTGTTATGTTAAATAAATCCAAAATATGTCCACCCATACATTCTGTCAACGATAACAAAAGATTAGAATTTCATACGACTGACATATTTCATAATTACCGAATTAGGCCATCCATAAGCATCACAAATAGAATAATGATGAAGTTTGGGAAAAATCTGTATTATATATGTTTTGATTTATAAAAACCTACCGAATAATCTGAAAAAACTGTGTGGAACATTATTTTTGCCAACTCAGAGATACCTGTGGAATTGCCAGAAACCAAACCCCTATTCACTTTGAAGTGACAATTGTTATGTCTGGCCATATACAGGGTGTTAGGAATCCACACACCACACCTACAACACCATTGTTACGCCACTGGCCTTCTATCGTGGGATCACTCCTTCAAAGAAAGACCAATAAACGCTGAGGAATTCTCGAATATAATGAATTAATCACATTACTTGATCACTCCTTTGTTATTAGATTGAGAACTTGAGTAATAAGAGCATCGACTGTCTGATGATGGTAAAACCGAGATTATTTCGCTGGAGCGGCCTACAGGAAAAATATATCTTTCTCTTAATACATGGAATGTGGGGCGTTTAGATAGAAGCACGTAGCGATCTCAGAAAGATTGTTAAATAATGCACTTGGAAAAGCATTAGAATATACATATATATTTTATAATAGTTACATAGCATTTCCATCGGTTCTATATACTGATAAAATGATGAAATAGTCGAAGAACGGTTGATATTTTAGATTAGGTCAGATTTTGGCATTCTCAATGTCAAGTGGACTGAATATAAGTGAAAATGCCATCAATTGTTAAACAGACTGTTAATAAATATCATTTGAAAAATATGGGAACATAAAATATGGAGTTACATATGAAAACATAGAAAAATTATAATTGATTCAATTTGCCCAAATATAAATACAGAAAAATATATGAACTTACTCCAGACCATCAGGTTTCAACACTCGATATTTTTTTTACACGATATCAGTTTAGTTGTATTACTATTTTATTTATTTCCGTGAAAGTTGTTTATTTACTTTTATATCGCACTTTATATTAGACTATAGTTGTATTGGTAATGTTTTTCTATGAGAGCATGAACTAGCGGTTAGAGGTTTTCGGTGTCTTATCTCGTTCTTGAAGGATTGATAACATAATTTTTATTAATAGTAAATACTGTTCAACTGGGTATTCACTTTGTGAATTCATTACTCGTGCAGTTCCTGTTTGACTTGATTGGAATTCTCTTCCTTAATAATTTCGCAATTTCACTGCAAGATGATTACTTGTCAATGAACTCATGAACTGTTACCGCACTTCTATATGTTATATTGTTAAATGATTACTATGCGAAAGTTTGAGCACTTCTCATCTTTCTGCAGTACATGTTAATCGAATGAAAGTTTAAACACCTCTGAGCATCGTTCCGCGTGGTCTAGCGCTTTTTATATGATCTAACCTTCCATGGATTGTTCTTTGTTGAATACCTTTGGTCACATTCCTAACGTCAATTATTTTCGGCTTGTCATAATAAATCACAGTCTGAGTAATTAATGGCTCGTTACTGTAGCCGAAAGAATGTATAAAAAAATTCATGGATTATCTATTTTGTGGTCGTATTGCCTTTAATGAGCTGTCAAAACCTACAATTTATAGTTTCTTTGTTACTATGAAATTCCTTGGATGTGCGTAATTCGGAGAGTGATGATTTGTTGATAGCTCCTTTATGAAAGGGTGAATTTTTCACACGCTTTATATTAGCTTCACTTGTATGTTTGTTTGTAACCGATTCCTTTGGGCGCGATTTTGACCCACTTCCAGACGTTCGAATGATCTGAAATTTGGCAGGTGTACATAATTCCGGTGACAATGCATTAAGAAATTTTTGTGTGAAAAACAGAAAAATGGCGGCTTCACTATGCCGTACGAGTTTTGTGATTATGGTCCGATTTGCCTCAAAATTGGTATCTGATGGTTTTTGTAGTCGGAGATTATGATTCTTCTGTCAAAATTGAATAATTCAAGTTGGCGGCTCCAAAATGGTGGACGAATTTTGTGATTATGGTCTGATTCTATTCAAAATTGGTATGTTGAGGTTTTTGGGGTCGAATATTATGATTATTTTGTAAAATTGAAAAATTCAAGATGGCGACTCTAAAATGGTGGCCGAGTTTTGTGATTATGGTCTGATTCTATTCAAAATTGGTATGTGGGGGTTCTTGGGGTTGAATATTATGATTCTTTTGTGAAAATTGAAGAATTCAAGATGGCGGCTTTAAAATGGCTCCCGAGTTTTGTGATCATGGTCTGATTCTATTCAAAATTAGTATGTGGGGGTTTTTCGGGTCGGAGATTATGATCACCTAATTTGATGAGATTATTCCATTTTTTTATTTGCAAAAAAATAATAAAAATAATAGTTAAAAAATAAATAAAAAAAAACGCTTTTATAAAAAAACCACAATGAAAAGTAGGAAATAAATAATAGTTTTAAAAAACAAAAAAACACGCTTTTATAGAAAATCAGACTACAAAAATAGAAAATAAGAAAAACATGTATTTTATTTAAAAAAACGCGTGGGGTGCATGGTATCAATAATCATTCAGTACATTACACACCTGGGGCAGTAAAGTAGGAAATATCTCAGATCACAGGTAATTGTTGGCCGTGGCGATACCATGCACCCCAAGCTTTTTTTTAAATAAAATAAAAAAAATTCTTATTTTCTATTTTTTTAATCTGGTTTTCTATAAAAGCGTGTTTTTTAGTTTTTTTAAACTATTATTTTTTTATATGCATTCCAGTGCTGGACAGTGTCTATCTATTTTTAGAGTTCCACGGTTGTGTTCATAATCCGAAGTGATTTTTATTTGGGAGTCATCCATTATTTCTCTCTCAGAGAATTATATTTTCTGGTCATGGAGTTCATATTTTATTGATAACTTGTTTTATCTTATGTTTGAAAGTTTTTCATATTTATGGGGTCATGACACAATTGTCAGTTCTAAGTGGCAATTCCAACTGTTTTCGTATGTGACAATTGTAATTTCGAAGTGACAATTGTCACCTCATGTTATATTATACGGATCTTTTTCGTTTTCTCTAAGTGATCACATTTTTGGCGCTTTGTGATAAACATTTGTTGTATCTGTGCAAGTAATCTGAAAACATCTTTGTGAATAAGTAAGATATAAGACTTTTTTTTCGTAATTTTTTTATATATAAAGCAGAAATGAATTTTATTAAATCATGAAAATAATTCTTCAATTTCAGTATTGTATATTACTGATTTGTATACTCAATAAATTTTAAGTAATAATCTCTTGATGAGATTACACTTTATTGTAACAACAATGAGTTGAGGAGTGCATTGAAAATATTCCAAGTTTCAAGTAGTCGAATTTTTGTATATCAAATTCTGACACAAACAATATTATTTTCATGTTAAATCGCTGAGAACACACTCAATGGACCCTAAGCTGATGCTTGTGTCTACCTGATCTGTCGCCCAGCAGCTATAAGTACCCCCTGATTGCGAGCCAAACAACTTCGTGAAGCCTAGCTACGTGCTACACAAAAATACAATCAAGGTATATCGTCATCGATAAACCGACAAGTTCAGCAAACAAAAACAGTATTCGTTTTCTTGCGTTGGAATTTAAGATAAATATTTCATTCAATTTATGTTAAAGATCTGGAAATGATGTAAATTTGTAAATCCTTCATTCAATATACAGTGCTAGTCAAAAGTCCCCTCCCCCCCTCGTATCTTTTGAACGGGTATACTTATAATAATGAAATTTGGAGGGTGGAAATAAACGGATGTAGGCTTCTCAACCGGTCATAACAGGTGACGCAATAGTCATAAATGACGTCACAAGGCCACTGTGACCAATAATTTTAAATAGGACCCTATGGCAAGTGACAGCTCGTTTGAAAGGTATTGAAAATACCTATTCAGTCATACCAATTTTGTTTGGGTTTCGGCTGATTTTGATTGATAAATTGAAGAAATACGAAAATTATAGTTTCGCATTTAATTAATAAAGATTTTAAAGTACGCCTCTGGTTAATTGTCAAAAAGGTTGACGTTTTTGAATTCTATACTTGTCAAAAGTGTTTATACCTTGAAAATTTACCTAAGCTATTGTTTAACGAGACGTTTAAGTGTTTACATAGGCAAAATGGTACGTACTGTAGCCGACAAAGTAGCAGCTATCTTAATAATTGGTGAATGTAGAAACAATTTCCATGCAGCGGAACGACTGTTTAATGAGAGGTACCCCGATCGCCCTATATCGAGGGTTTATTTAAGGGAGCTTCTTCGGAAGTTTGAAGCATCAGGTAGTGTTCAAGCTGCCAAACGATCTGGTCGACCAACAATTAGTGATGACAAAAAAATTGACATAATTGGAGAAATGGTAGTAAACCCTACTTCTTCCACAGCCCAAGTTGCGTCTATCTGTGAAGTCAGTCAAAGGACAGTACATAGGGTGTTGGCTAAAAACAAATTTCATCCATACAAATTAAAAATGGTGCACCAACTTTCAGATGATGACCCCGACCGAAGACTAGAATTCTGTGAAACTATGTCCAATAAAATGAACCAACAACCAGGCTACTACAGACAATTTGTTTTAGTGACGAAAGTACTTTCTTTCTCAATGGAAATGTTAACACTCAAAATGTGAGGATTGGGTGACACAAATCCTCACATCTTTCGTGAAAAACATACTCAATTTCCAGAAAAAGTAAATGTTTGGGCAGGTATTTTGGGAAACCACATAGTTGGGCCTCTTTTTCTCAATGCTAACTTAACCGGTGAATTGTATCTGGAGATGTTACAAAATGATATTGAGGCGTTAATTCTTGAAATTCTAGAAGATAATCCAGATGAATTCGACAACTTGGAAATAACGTTTCAACAAGATGGTGCTCCTGCACACTATTACGTGCAGTAAGACGTTACCTAGATGAAGAATATCGTGGTAGATGGATTGGACGACGAGGTTCGATCGAATGGCCAGCTCGGTCACCGGACCTTACACCATTAGATTTTTTTCTATGGGGGTACTTGAAATCTAAGGTTTACGCTACAGCACCTGACAGTATTGCCATTCTGAAACAACGAATTGTTGAAGAATGTAGGGCAATTTCCGCTGACACACTGGGACGAGTACGACAAGAGTTTAGCAATAGGATGCATTACTGCCAGGAAGTAGATGGAGCACATTTTGAACACTTATTATAAGAACTGGTTCTTAAATCTTTATTAATTAAATGCGAAACTATAATTTTCGTATTTCTTCAATTTATCAATCAAAATCAGCCGAAACCCAAACAAAATTGGTATGACTGAATAGGTATTTTCAATACCTTTCAAACGAGCTGTCACTTGCCATAGGGTCCCATTTAAAATTATTGGTCACAGTGGCCTTGTGACGTCATTTATGACTATTGCGTCACCTGTTATGACCAGTTGAGAAGCCTACATCCGTTTATTTCCACCCTCCAAATTTCATTATTATAAGTATACCCGTTCAAAAGATACGAGGGGGGGAGGGGACTTTTGACTAGCACTGTATATTAAAGATCTGGAAATGATGTAAATTTGTAAATATATTGTTATAAGTTGGTATTTGTTTTATTGTTGTAGTTATTCACAGAAGGAAAGTTATTTGATGTGCAATCATTATTGAATAGGGAATTTGGATTTTTGTCCTAGTTAAAATAAACATTCTGGCGTCCATTCAAATTCACAATTTCTAAAACTCTGCTTGAAAAATTTGAAAACTAGCAAGGCGGTCCAAAGAACTTCACACCGCTCTTCACTGAATAGTCTGAGTATTCTTTTACAACAATTAACTTGATTAACATTACAGAAGTTATTAGATAGATGATTATGTATACTTCCATACTTCGGATTTTTATGATGTTAGGAACACGACGTTTGTAAGTGGAAAGAATATTTATTCATGACACAGTGGTGTTTTATATAAATTAATGTGTATAAGATAGATGTCGGTTATTTCCGAGTATAGGACCATCTCCTCTTGAAGTTAGTTAGTACGCCCATGACAACAGCTGTCTCTGCGTGGGTGGCGATACCTTACGGGACGCTGTTTCTTCTTGGAGAATCCCCACTTTCATACTAATCCTCGAGATGCCTTATTTTCTTTCTATTTTTTCGCGATGTTCGTGTGTGAAGGAGCTGGTGTCAACATGGGATTTTCCGGAGTGTTTCCACTTCCAAGAATTGCAGGGAACTGGAGGGTGGAAACTCTATTCATTTTCATAAAAAACTCTAGTGGCTGCTGAAATTAAGAAATTGGAGCGCGAAAACGTGGATGATTTCCAAGAATATTGTTTTGAGTCGAGGTGAAAAGTTTAACACGTCGATGAAAACTCTCGGGATTTCAGTAACAGAAATCCTTTGGGTTATTCCAATACAATAATCACTTTGTTATCAAAACCCTGAACCAGATTATACCTATTGTATAAGTATTTTCAGTCAGCGTTCTTGAGCAATGGGACGTTTTTCATATTTAATGAAATTATAGCAGTTAACTGATATGATAAAACTCTTCAAAAAGTATTTTCTTCTCAAAAATATAATGGAAAACATAATTTCAAATTCAGAACATATTTTGGCAAACCTGATAATCATTTAGGTGAACGTGATAAGGACAATGAGGATAAAACCAAGAATATGAAGAATCTGGAGTACTTACATGAATCATCTCGTGGTACTTGTGCAAGAATTCGAAGAAGGCCAAACAAGCAGAACATTCAAGAAACGAATATCAGAACATAGAATAAGTTTGGTCAATGATAAAAAAAAACATTTTTTGCTTCTCTCCTCCTGACTGTCAAACATCGTTTTGCTAACGAGTTATAAATATTTATGTAGGAAAGAAAGGCTGTAAACTTGGCCTTCGAGGAAGTTTTGGAATCAAAAAGCCCCAATATTCACTCAGTGACCAGATTTATTTGAATAATTCTCCTTAGATGAATTTTTTTATTGAAGATTCGACAGGAACATAAGATTTGGAAAATTAGGCAATCAAATATTCTTTCAGGAACGGAGAGAGTATTCAATTGACAATTCAACTCATGTATGAAAATTCGCATATCCCATAGTGCAATTGTCAGTTTGACAGCGTCAAAAGTTAGCTGCAACTTTTACGGCGACAAATGCACTAGTGGTTTTTTCACTCAATCATTTGTTTATCAATTATCGCGGTGTTGGTTGCCAAAATAAATAGTTTGACATGTTTGTCAACAACTTATTGAATTTCTAAGCACTAACAATGAGTCGATTCGGTGAATCTACGAACGCCGAAATTAGTCAAATTGTTATTACTTGTGTGCCTACTGATACAGTCGCGACGCAATCATCATCTGGCGACAATTTTCTACGTTTTTCGATGCAAAAAGATATCAATTTCAGCCAGATACTTCCATGGAGAAATTGAATGTAATATTGCAAGATTGGGCTTTTAATACGCGAAAAGGCAACGGAGAAGACTACAAAGAAGCGGTAGTTAAAGCAATTTGGAACACCACCGCTAATATGCTACAAAGTATATATTATAACGAATTCGATATTGTATTCAACCCCTTCACCGACGTTCAGTTTAATTCATCACGAGCTGCGCGTAATGCTAAACGTAAAATCCTACAAGAAAAAGTCTAGTGCCACAGCCATTAATAAATCTGAAGTATTTGCAATGGCCAGATTATATGACGAAAATGAACCGGAAGGACTTCAAAATAAATTATATCACATTTTGGCGTTTGAATTAGCTTGGCGCGGAGGAGAAGCAGCTTACTGCAGAACCACTTATTTCGTATGTGAAATTGGAAATAATGGAAGAGAAACTGGACGTATCGAGTATAATCCACTATTCTCGAAAACGAGAATTATGTGACAGCAAATGGATTACGCCTAATATTTCAGAGGAAGATATTTGCCCAATACGTTTAAAAAGTTAATGGAAAAACGAAACACTTTTATAACATTGGACAGAGTATTTCTCACTCCAAATCCCTTTTGGAAGAAGAAAAACTCTAAAGGTTGATATAAGAATGTGCCGATTGGAATTGATGAAATTTCCAAATGGGCTAAATGCTCAGCACAACGTATTGGTATAGATGTCAAACGTGTCAAAATTCCAAATCACTCAAATCGAGCGGCAGCAGTTAGCGAATTAAGTGAAAGAGGAATTGAAGAACAAGCTCTAATGAAAATTACAGGACACAGCAATTCATCATCAATAAAACCATACTCACAAGTTGACAAAGAGTGTCATTCGAGCATCATTCAATCAATTCGTTTGGAAAAAGAAAAAACATCTACTACATAAACGATTTAGCTGTTGCACCCGCAGCGACATCACTGTTTCTAGTATAAATTTCAATAACTGCATTTTTAATAATTGTACATTCAAATAAAAATGTGTTTATTTTTATGTTTCATAAATAAAGTTTGCATTGGTATGTTTCTAAATTTCTTATTCATCAAATTGTCCTGCCGAATTACACTCGATGTTTGTATTGATATCAGGTAAATATGTGTTGTTCAAATTCTAAACTGTCTCCTTCAGGAATTTGGCTCGAAAAACTGTCAACCTGAAAACTTTCCACCTTCGGTGTCGCGTTTTTAATAGTTGACAATTCATCTCGTCTAATTGCTAGGCAACCGTTCCTTATTAAACAACCCAAATTAACCCGATAAAATACAAACCTCTCGTGCAATTATAAGTGAAAAAAATAGTATAATCTCACAATATATAGTAGTCGGAATTTTCGAAACATATCCACTTCTCTGTATAGGTTCTCGTGAAATATTGTTTTCGGAAGATACTCAGTTGAAAAGTTTAATTTTTGTGATGAATATTTTCAAATTTTTCCATCCGAATTATTTCTATGCTTGTGAAATAAGAAAAAGCCTATTTTATGCGAAATTATGTGAGGGATGTAACGAAATATCATTCCAATGCAGTTTCCATTAGAATCGAAATACAAGCTACCGCTGCTATATTGCGGTATCTAAAGGTTTCTCTTTGAGAGATGCTGACATACGATTGGTGTGGCTGGGCAAGAGAATTTATGGAAATTGCTGCGGTTACAATGAAAATTATTGGCACCACAATGAACCTAGTTCCATATTTCTGCCAACACGCTCTATTATTCGCTTGATAAATTTATATGTACAGAATGTCACTCTACTATGCTGGTTACCATTTTTGGGGGGAATGGAGATCTGTTATTTCGTGGGAAAAACTCAATTCACACTAATTATACAAAGCAGGCCAGAAGCATAACTGGAGAAACAAGAATTTCTGAAAAATATTTCATTTTCAAGCCCTAGCTGAAATGTAATTCCGGTTGTAGAAAATATGATCGAGACCAACGAATCTATTTGAAATTTCAACATTCATGATAAAAATGACAAAAACAAAATTGAAACCGTACAAAATTAGACACTGGAAAATGGAGCAGGTAAAAATATCAGTGGACCAAAATTCAAAGCGATACAACAGCTCAGGAACAATGATTATGGAAATCAATAAACATAAAACAAAAATAATAATAAAAAGTAGAAACAAGAAAAACGTACGAGATAAGAATAAAAGACACAAATCTAGAACAAGTCAATGAATTCAAAAATATAGGCTCCGAAATATAACAAGATAGAAGGATTGATGATGAAATGGAATAAATGACTAGGACAGCGTGAAAACTCTTCAACGGAATGAAAACACAATTCCTGACAAAAAGGAACCACAAAAAAAATCGAGATTGTCAAGTCAATATAATCTCGATATACGGATCAGAAACACAGATTGCTCAGGAACTACATTCACCAAAAAGGCAAAACCAGACATGACAAAATAAACGACTCCACTTTCAGAGAAAAACCAAAAACGTCCTGTATCTATTGATATTACTTCAGACCCAAACATCCTTGATGAATTCTACTGCTCCATAGTCGAAAGTCTGTCAGAAAAAATAGGAATGGCACCAGATCTACTGCTCTTCATGAGTGATACTCATGTCTCTGACACATTTGTTCTGTTTGACACGGATTTGGTTGAGCTAATGGACACAATAAAACACATGAAAAACAAAACCTCTTGCGGAATGGATAATATCTCAATAAGAATTCTAGAGAATATGCCCATATTAACACTAGAACTTCTTGTACAGTTAATCAATGAATCTTTCTCAAAGGGTATTTTTCCAAATTTCCTGAAAATTAGTGTTGTTATTCCTCTACACAAAGATGGACATACTTCCGATCCTTCAAATTTTCGACCTATTTCCCTTATTCCAACTTTGGGAAAAATTATGGAGAAGTTGGTCAAAACTAGATTGATGGAGTTTCTATAGGCTCACAAAGTTGTGAATCCTCGACAATTTGGTTTCCAATCACAAAAAAGTACAGGTCGCAGTCTCCTAATTTCTGAAAAATCTTTATAGTAGAGTCAATCTTAAGGAGGTTTGCGCAGCAGTATTTTGTGATCTGTCGAAAGCCTGTGAATCATGGAATACTCTTGCGCAAGCTCCAATGTTATGGCTTCCAGAATTAGTGCCTCAGTTGGATCGAGTCCTATCTAAATGAGCGTACCCAATTCGAGAGAATAAACACAAACTCAAAGACAAGCTTGGTGAAAGATGGTGTGCCCCAAGGCTCTGTACTGGGGCGTATCCTATTTTTGTTGTATTTCAACGATTTGGCTAACCTCAAGATTGATGGTAGATTTACAATATTTGCAGACGACAACCATTTTGTGACATGAGACCGATATAAATAGCCTCCACTCGAAAATTGACTCATTCCAGTGTGAAGAGGTGGTTTAGCTCCAATTTTCTTCCTCTAAATGTAGATCTCTCATCGTTCAAATGTAATTTACCAGATATTCATTTAAGTACAGAATATGTCATTGAGCAAGCATATACGAGTAAATTCCTTGGAATTCATCTGGACAAGAACCTAGATTTTGAAAACCATGTGAAGTTATTGAATGAAAAACTAGCATGCTCTGCGGATAGTAACAAAAGAAATGGGTTCAGCCACTGCGGAAGTAGTATATCAAGCTCTGATTGAATCTCATATTAGGAATGGCATACCCTTCTGGGGTATCTGCAGTCACCAAAACTTCGATATTATATTTGTTCTTCAAAAGCGTGCAGTTCGTTACCTTTGTAAAGTTGGACCCAGAGTATCTTGTAAGCCGCTGTGTTCTCCACAAAAAATCCTGGCTCTTCCTTCGTTATTTATTCTAGGAACTGTGTGTTTAGTACACAAAAATAAAGCATTATATAAGACAATTATTAGTATCACTCGCCAAAATAATAATTCAGGAGTACCTATTCCGTATTTAACGAAGAACTCTCTGATTTATAGTGCAGTCAAACTATAGAATCATCCCCCATCCATCTACAACAACATTGTTTCGCCACCTCATTTCAGGAGATCTATAAAAACTTACTTATAGATAAGGTGTTTTATACCGTTCAAGAGTGTCTTGACAAGGATTGGAATGGTTAATTAAGATGTGACACTCTGTTGAATCCTTTTGGAAAGTCAATTCATTCTCAACTGCCTAACTGGATGATATCTGTTTGTTCATTTTGGTTACTGTTTCGTGAAAAATTTATTTTTTATAATTGTGACAACGTGATGTTACCTGCACAATACGACTTATGAACTCATTTATATACTTATTTATTTACTTTATATTTATATGTCTTTATCTATGAGATGTAATATCTTCTGATAATAAAGTATATATTGATTGATTGATTGAAATGCTTTTCGAAAGAGCTTTGTGTTTCTGTCATGTTCTTTTCATTTAAAGTTTATTCGCTCGTGTCAATCAGTTACTATTTGAGTTTTTCTTCCGGCGACGAACAGAACAAACATCATATTATTTTGACATTTCTAGATTTCATATTTGAATATCAGATTACTGTCTATATCATTGTTTGCTGGTTATACTTTTTTCTTATGATGTGAGTGGATGATTTGAGTCAGATTACATAGAAATTGTAGGAAATTAAGATCTGGATCCTTCACCAATTTTTGATTTTGTACCAAAATTGGGAATTTCTTTGTTTTTTTTTCATTTGGGGCAAATTACATGAAAATATCCAAACCGTTCAGAGAGATTTGGACTCTTCTCCAATATGATTTTTTTGTGAAAATTGTAAAATTCAAGATGGCGGCCGAGTTTTGTGATTATGGTCTGATTCTATTCAAAATTGATATGTGGGGGTTTCTGGGGTCGAATATTAAGATTCTATTGTAAAAATCAATAAATTCCAGATGGCGGCTTCAAAATGGCGGCCGAGTTCTGTGATTATGGTCTGATTCTACCCAAAATTGGTATGTGGGGGTTTTTGGGGTCGAATATTATGATTCTTTTGTGAAAATTGAAAAATTCAGGATGGCGGCTTCAAAATGGCGGCCGAATTTTGTGATTATGGTCTGATTTTATTCAAAATTAGTATGTGGGAGTTTTTAGGATCGAATATTATGATTCTCTTGTAAAAATTGAAGAATTCGAAATGGCGGCTTCAAAATAGCGGCCGAGTTTTGTGATTATGGTTTGCTTCTATTCAAAATTGGTATGTGGAGGTTTTTGGGGTGGATATTATGATTCTTTTGTAAAAATTGAAGAATTCGAAATGGCGGCTTCAAAATAGCGGCCGAGTTTTGTGATTATGGTTTGCTTCTATTCAAAATTGGTATGTGGAGGTTTTTGGGGTCGGATATCATGATTCTTTTGTGGAAATTGGAAAATTCAAGATGACGGCTTCAGAATGGCAGCCGAGTTTTGTGATTATGGTCTGATTCTATTCAAAATTGGTATGTGGGGATTTTGGGGTTGAATATTATGATTCTCTTGTAAAAAATGGAAAATTCAAGATGACGGCCGAGTTTTGTGATTATGGTCTGATTCTATTCAACATTGGTATGTGGGGATTTCTGGGGTCGAATATCATGATTCTTTTGTGAAAATTGGAAAATTCAAAATGGCTGTTGCAAAATGGCGTCCAAGTTTCGTGATTATGGTCTGATTCTATTCAAAATTGGTATGTGGGGGTTTTTGGGGTCGGAGATTATGATTACCCAATTCGATGAGATTATTCCATTTTTTGATTTGCAAAAAAATAATAAAAATAATAATTTAAAGAGAACTTAAAAGCACGCTTTTATAAATAAACCACACTGAAAAGTAGGAAATTAATAATAGTTTGAAAAAACTGAAAAACACGCTTGTATAGAAAATCAGACTAAATAAATTAAAAATAAAAAAAATATATTTTATTAAAAAAAAGCGTGGGGTGCATGGTATCAATAATTATATAGTACATCACACACCGAGGCGATACCATGCACCTCACGCTTTTTTTTTGGTAAAATAATGTTTTTTCTTATTTTCTATTTTTTTAGTTTGGTTTTCTATAAAAGCGTGTTTTTCAGTTTTTTTTATTTTGTTCCTGATTACATTAACCATTTCCTTTTCATCTTCCACTACGCAGTAATTGAGAACTATACTTCACGCCGTAATTTTTTCCACCGTTGATTTTGCCGATGAATACCCTCTTTCCCAGAAACTCACTTCCATGCATCGCGATCGCGGTTGTACGTACTCACACAAACTCCAAGCAACAATGAGGGGGACTCAAAGACACTTTGGGACTTAAAACGTTGGTAATTGAGTAACAGTAAAGTGGAGAAACCGTACAAGTTCTAAAATCCATAATTCCTCTCATAAAATGCACGCCTCGTATACGCTAATGGATCGACGGCATTCTAACGCTTACAAGAGGCGTGTTATAGTGTCTTTGGATATATAGTGGCTTCACCTGATGCATTTCCTCCTCCATATAGAATCATTTTTTGAAATTCCCGGATAGTCCTAGGGAGTGCGAGGAAAAATTGCCTTGTAAACTCATAATGTATCATTTATCATTCATTCAAGTGAATAATTATGGAATTTATTATATATCTTCATGATCAAAATCGGTTTCTACTTTTTTTTTTTTTTTTTTATGTTCTGGTTCCCACGAAAAGGGATATCCTGTAATGTTCAGAGAACATCGTGGGAACCTAGGGAAAGAAGATAGGAGTTGGTGTTCTTCTTAAATTTCTGAAGGTTGTATGCCTCGGGGAACACCTCCCTAGGCAATGAGTTCCAAAGCCTCGCTGTTCGTTGGATGAACGAGTCTTTGGAAAGTGATGTTCTGCAGGTTTCCAAAGTGACCACGAAGGGGTGTGATGACTGAACTTGACGGGTTAATTTCGAAGAGACTGCCAAAGCAGGAACGATTGTTGATTTTTCAGAAGAGCATCGCCCATGAAAATATCTATAAAATAGAGACAAATCGCCAACTTTTCTACGGTGTTCCAGACAAGTGAGCGAGTTTGTAAGCGAGGCATCACCGACGAGACGAATTGCCCTTTTGGACCAGAATCCAATAGCCTCAGGATATGAAACAGAAAACCAAGTTTTTGGGGTGTATTCAGGAAGGTCGGATCTGTGCCTTATAGATCATAAGCAGCTGACTGGGGGTGAAATAGCTCTTGGCACGAAACAGAAAACCAAGTTTTTGGGGTGCACTTTTGTTAATGGACCTCACGTGATTTTCCCAGGAAAGGTTATTGCTGATAGTAATACCAAGCATCGATATGGATGGCTTCAGTGGTATGGTTACTCCTGACAAAGTTATGTTAGGCACAGTGAGATCGGCTTTTGTAGAGAAAAGACATGCTTGTGTTTTGTTTGCATTGAATTCTACCAAGTTATTAGATCAACTGATGGCTTTTTCAGAATCAATAATTAAATTCTGAAATCTACCTTCTCGACTGGCCACGGCATCGGGTTTGTTCCACTCTCTTTATGTCAGTGCTGATGATTCGATATAGGTCAATTTCATCGTTCCTCGTGGTATCATTAGCGAGAGTGATTGTTCCCAAGCGCTATCGGATCATTTATATACAGCAACCAGAAAAACAGCCTTGAGATACTTCCAGATGTACAGGGTGTTTCATAATTGAATGCGGATCCTGGAAGGCGATTATCCTTAATTTTAAGAAAAATTCTTCATATGATCATAGGTCCGCAACCGCTTTATTTCTGAGACACAGGATGTTGAAATTCAACAAAAAAATCAGTTCATCCCCAATATCTCTGAAACCGCTTTGGCTTTTTTTTCAATTCCGGTATATTCAAAGTACACGTGAAAATACATTTTTTCCATGATAAAGAATTCCTTAATTTTCATCAGTGGCGTCCCTGTTAACATGCCCTGCCATATTTTTGATGAAAATTATGATATGTCACTGTCTTTTTCCTAAATGAATATTATTTTTGTAATTGTCCTCTATCTCCTCATAAAAATGATCACCTGCCTTGTTTTCGTCTGGCGGACGGTTTTCAATTTTGAAATTAAAATACATTCATTTGCTTGTCTCTATTCGATTTTTTCTCTCAGTCTTAATTCAACAATTGTTGTAATAAAAAGATCTAGGCAAGATTCTCATAATATTATGGTAACAATTAGTTAGTTTCTGTAATGAGTACGCATAAAAAAATTTTTTATTTTTTAAAACATAACTATTATGAACAAAAAATACCAAAACCGAATTACCTGTTCAAAATGTACGCCTCCTGCAAGTATGCACGCTTCAGCCCTCCTTATTGCTTCACAGGAAACTATTGTTGTCTGATAAACAATTCGGTTTTAGGGAAAAAACCTCAACTGTGGATGCCATACTCAACCTAACAAAAAAAATCCATACACCTCTAGAAAGAGGTAGGCCTAGCCTGTGCCTATTCAATGATCTGAGTAGGGCTTTCGACACTGTGAGCCACACTTTATTAATTCAAGCGTTAGAGAACTCAGGCATCAGAGGTATAGTGCTAAATTTATTTGAGAGCTATTTGAGTTCAAGAAAGCAAGTTGTTAGAGTGGGGGATAAAATAAGTCAAAAACTAGACACTGAATATGGAGTACCACAAGGAACGGTCTTGGGACCAACATTATTCAATCTATACCTTAACGACTTATTCAGCTTGAAAATAAGTGGAGAAATAATAGGTTTTGCAGACGACACTGCTGTTTTATATGAAGCAGATACTTGGTCAAATCTAAGGAAAAAAGGAGAGAAAGACCTCAAGGTAATGAAAGACTGGTTTGATCACAAACTCCTTACCATGAATCTCAAAAAAACTAAATTTCTGCCTTTTAGCTGTAATGCTGCGGGCATGACAAATATGCAACAGATCAATATAAACATCAACGGAAGGACACATGGTATCCAATCAGTGAAAGAAATAAAATATCTAGGGGTATATCTAGATTGGCATCTAAGATGAGATAGACATATCAACTACGTGATAAAAAAATTACAAAATATAATATTTACCCTCAAACACATGAAAGAGTACCTACCAACGGAAAACTTGAAAACCTTGTATTTTACCCTTGTAGAGAGTCATCTCAGATACGGAATACAGGCATGGGGCGCAGCTGCGCGTACATACATCAATCCACTTGAAATTCTACAAAAAAGATTTCTGAAAATAGTTTTGTCAAAACCGCGGAGATATTCTACTGAGGATCTGTACAGTACATCACAGATTATGGATATTTGTCAGCTTTTCTTTTTTAATACGTGTATAACATATCATTCCAGTATAGATAAAGCACCTCACCCCTTTCATCAGTATATGACTCGAGGGCGCCAACTTCTTACCCACCCATTATCGAAAAAATCTCTCACAGAGGAGCTACTCCTATATTGGCACTAAAATGTATAACACCATCCCTGAAAGCATAAAACATACTACCAACAAAAAAAAATTAAAATGTACCTGAAAAAGTTCTTACTGCAGACTCCCAGAACATTTTTTATTACCATTATAGAATCCAATGGTTGATCAAAAAAAATTTGATAACTGTACACTATTCTTTACACATTACATTGTATTCTTATTTTATTTTATTCTATTGTATCTCATAGTATTCAACTATGGGTCTTTGTGTTTCATTGTAGTTTTATTACTGTATTTCATTATATATCATGTATTTTATATTTTAGTATTTTAACTGGATCTCATCATTCATTCTTTCTTTCATTGGAAGTTATGTATCTTATCTGTTTTGTTTATATTTATCTGTACTATATTTATCTGTTTTTTTATATATTTATCTGTATTTTTTATATATTTATGTGTATTTTTTCATTTATCTTTCTTATGGGAAAAAGTGCTTGCACTTATCCCTTAGTACTTTATTCACTCCTAACATGTAGCCTTTTAGCTGTATTTATTTATCATGAATAAAGTTATATTATTTTTTTTGGTTTCGCATTTCTTCCTCAGTAAGAATTGGTTGACTGTACACCAAAGTCTCAAGATGTTCCCAACGAAAATATTTAAGGCTGTTCAAGTCTGGGAACCTAGCTGGCCATGACTCTGTTCCCCCACGACCTATCCAGCGATTATGAAAGTTTTGGTTTCAATATTCGCGTGTCGGAGCACTTTAATGAGCAATCGTGCATAAACCACATGCGATTTCGCATTGAATTCCAACAGAATTGGCGAATTACCTTCAAGAAGTCGGCGATAATTTAATCTGCGCGGTAAAAGAAAAGTCCAATTAGGTAATCTCCAATAATTCCAGCCCAGACATTTAATGGGAACTGCTCCTGGTGATGAGATTCCACGATTGCATGCGGATTTTCCTCGGCCCAAAAATGATTATTATGAAAATTTCTCATCCTGTTTTTAGTAAAACTAGCTTCGTCCGTGAATAAAATTTCTCTGTCAAATAAATGATTTTCGGTAGTTTTTTGGAGGGACCGCATTGGCATAATCATCAGTATCTTCTTAACAAACTATCAACACTAGGGATCAGGGGGAACCTACTGAAGTGGATAGAATCATATATATCCAACAGAAAAATTAGTGTGTCTATAAAAGATGTATTGTCAACCAAAAAATGGGTCGATATTGGTGTGCCTCAAGGCTCTGTATTGGGGCCACTTCTATTCCTAATTTTTGTGAACGACCTTCCAGATTATATTACAGAAGGGCAGATTTTTATGTACGCTGATGACACTTCTGTGATAATCGAGGCATCAACCATACGAGAATTAGATCTAAAAATGGAAAAAATCCTAAAACAGTTTGAATCTTGGTGTCAACAAAATTCACTTATGGTAAATAAATCAAAATCGGTATGTGTTTATTTTTCCAATATGAACGGCGACATAACCCCCACAATAAACAGTATAGAATTCAAAGGAAGCACAAAATTTCTAGGAACTGTCATAGACAGCAAACTACACTTCACACTGCAAATAGACAATATATGTTCCAAACTTGCAAGAGCAACCTTCGCGATCTTGAACCTGAAGAAGGAAATAGATATGAAAAATCTAATAACAGCTTACTACTCCTTAGCATACTCGGTAATGAGTTACAACATAGTCGTTTGGGGCCAATCAACGGATGTTTCTATAGTATTCACTATGCAAAAACGAATAATAAGAATAATTTTCAACATGGGCTACAGAGATTCATGCAGAACAGTCCTGAAAAAAAACAAAATACTTTCTCTAACAAGCATCTACCTATTCAAAATATCATGTTATATGTACACAAATGAAAATAACTTCCTTAAGAACAGCAACGTGCATAATTCTGAAACTAGAAATGCTGAAAAGCTACATCTCACTAAATGCAACCTCAGTAAATTTAAAAAATCACCAAACTATGCAGGTCCCGAAGTTTTCAATAAACTCCCGGAAAATATAAAGAGTTTAAAATCATATCAAGCATTCAGAAAAGCATTAAAAGAATACTTAGTAGAAAAATATTTTTATAATCTTGCAGAATTCATGCAATAAATTAGCTACTAAGGGTACTGTCATTTCCAACCTAGAATTAGATAACAAATAACAAATGATTGGCAGTTGATCAAGATACTTCACCCCACTTATTCGATCCAAGTGTATATCCATAGCTTTAATCTACTCTCTATTTTAACAAGTATATATGCAATATTATATGGAAAAGCAAACATACTCATTTATACATGAACGTGTCAGTTTGTACTAACTGTATTTGACGAAACCTACTTTAAGTGTTCTTGGTGAATGAAGATTTATTATTATTATTATTATTGAATTCACTCGTAATGGAAAGTTTCGAGGAAGTGAATCCTGAACCCGTTGGATTTGATAGGAATATGATAAATACACATGAAGAATTCTCCATACTAGAATATGGGCGATATTCAAATTATTGGCAACTTGCATCGTACTTATTTCAGGATTTTCGTCAACTGATTTTAGAACAGCTACCTTACCATTGATGTTTCTAGCTCACAAGATAATCCTACTACTCTTCAACGGCTGATTTCGCATAGGGACAAGCAAATGAATGCATTTTAAACCGTTCGCCGGACGAAAAAAAGGCAAGAGACCATTTTTATGATATAGAGAACAATTACAAAAATTATATTCATTAGGAAAAAAGACAGAGGCGTATCATTATTTTGATCAAAAATATGGAAGGCATGTTTTGCTAATAATTAAGAAATTTTTTATCATGGAACAAATGAATTTTTACGCGTTCTTTGCATTTACCAAAATTGAAAAAAGCCAAAGTGGTTTCAGAGCTATTGGGGAAGAACTGATCTTTTTGTTAAATTTCAACATCCTGTTTCTCAGAAATAAAGCGGTTGCGGACCTATATTCATATGAAGAATCTTTCTTAAAAACATCCAAGGATTATCGCCCTTTAGGGTCACCATTTAATTATGAAACACCCTGTATATTATCAATATTGGCAGTTGTTTCGTTTATCTCTCATTCCGTTGCTCTAGTGAAAATACCTTCGGAACACTCTGTATCATCGTTCCTTCTCCGATGAAGGTAATACAATTTCGCGGAGAGTTATCACCAGGGTCATCCAAAATAACCTGAGGCTTTATTTTAGCGCGAATTTACCGGAGGATTGTAATGTGAGGGCGTTAATATCGGTACACACATACACTTGGCAGACCGTTTATATTATACGTGCTAATTACAATTGGAGATAAGCAAACACCACGGGATAAATCACAATTACGAGGGCTATGTCATTGTTTATACAGGCCATTATCATAGATCGGGCTAGATTTGCAATGGGACAAGAATATACGTGTGGGAGATGATCTTTACACGCATGGTCATCTGCAGTGGTATGAACATCCGATACAAGGTCGCACTCAAATTTTTTTTCAGGGGGTGAAAGAAGAAAAAAAATGACATTTTGAATAATTCGAATAAAAAATACTGTCTTTGAGAAATATATTTTTCAGAATTAATTGGAGTAAATGATTATTTCACCCAGATATTGGTGTAATACTGTGGACTATTGTAGAATTAAAGACCCCATAACTGACTACTATATGTGATACCTACAAAGAAACTCTACACTTGACGCCGTATTTAGGTAATATCTAGCTATATACAGGGTGTTATGAATAAACACACCATACCTGTAACATCAAATGTATTGACCTATATAATTGTAGAATATAAAATCCCACAACTTAAAGTCAATTGTCAAACCCCTGGTATAACTTTCAAAAGCACACCTTAGAAACGCGAATATTATGGTTTTTCATGTACATGTTGATGATGTCAAACTATAATGAATTTGCCTTATTTTATCTTGGTTCACTCTAATCAATGCTGAATAACAGTTATTTGCTCACCATTGACAGTTCAAAGATGTCTTTTCATAGTTTAAAGTATCGTATGGCTAATTGCTTACAACTAGGTTATTTAGGAGCGGCTATTAATTAACCCCTCAATATATATTTGTCAGGTAAGATTAATTAATGTACCCCATCATATCTAAAGTTATTCAAAGAAGAAATACTATAGAATATTGGTAAAAATATAATTAAATAAAATTAATGTTCAGAGTACAAATTCCATAAACTCAATCAAAATGAATCATAGACATAGGATTTTTGCCAGTAGATATATGCTTGATAATATCAATCAAACACCATCAATAGTCAATATCATTTCATAGATAATACTCAGTAATAGATACATCAATTTCATACAAAGTGTTCTGTGAAATTTTGGATAACAACAATGAAATTAAAATTCGCAATGATATCATTGAAAGAGTTGAGCAGTTCAAATATTTAGGTGTTATTGTTGACCGGAATCTGAAGTTCAAGGAACATGCAGATAATGTTATTAGGATTATATTATTTAAAATAAATTATCTATATAGATGTGCTAGATTTCTTACCCAGTGGTCGTTAATGGTATTATACAATATTATCATCCTACCACATTTTAATTACTGCGCAACAATTTTATTCTTAATGAACCTGAATAAAATCAACAGATTCCAAAAATTACAAAATCGTGTAATGCGTATAATATTGAAAGGTCCCAAACAGACCCTAATAAAGAATATAGTGAGTACATTAGACTGTTTACCGCTTAGAGTATATTGGCAATATCAGACTTTAATATTTATTATCAAAATAAAATCCGGCAATGCTCCTTCATACCTCGAAAAAATTGTTAAGTACAAGTATGAAGTGCATAATTATGATATAAGATCTAGAAATGATTTTTCAATTCAGATGGAACAGAAACATCTATATTTGTTAGATGATTAAAAATCTATAATCAGCTTCCCCTAGTCATAAAAAAATGTTCTACACTTGTGTACTCCAAAAGTAATCTGAAAAAATATCTGTCTCTAATAAAGGAAGGAGTTTCGTACCCGAGATATAAGTCAAAAATGTACTTATAGTTTTTTTATAATCTACTTTATCACATGTTGTATATGTTATGTGTGTATGTAAGTATATTATTTATGATGGCTTAGTTATTGACTTCATATTATATTCATTGATTATGTGATATATGTAAGTGTCTACATGAGTATGTTATTTATTTTATTTATTGACTGAATTATTCTTATATAATTATTATTATTAATATTTATTAAGATCTATATATATATATTATCTTAGATATATATATATATATATATATATATATATATATATATATATATAGTTATAATGCGTTGATTGCAGTTCGTTTTTATTTCATTAATTTTATATTTGTTTATTTACTTTCCACATTCAAACATCATAACAAAAATTAATTTTTTGTTTTATTAATATTTTGTTTTGTTTTACTTTGTTTCATTATTATTTTTGGTATTTCAGAATCTTTAAGCTAATTCCCGTTTTGAAGATTTATTCAATATATATTGATAAATAAATACCCATATAAATATTTAATATATCCGACTATGCACTTTACCTTCTTTCCATCTACTCTTTCACCTTATTTCATTCACCTCAGCTAACTCAATCGGTACGCCTATGGAATCCCAGAAGTTGGTTCCACTGTTGAGCCCTCTAGTAGTTTCTTGATGTCAATTTCAGAAAATAGCAATTCATTGTCGTTCAAACATTGAAAATAATGCATAAATTCATCAAAATAATAATTTCCTTTATACAGGAAAAACTTACTACTACCTTGTCTGCGATAAATAACCTAATCAGTGCTTCATAGCAAAAATATATAGCAAATGTGAAATTATGTGTTACTGAAAGTGAAATTTAACATAGTTTTACAGGTTATGTGATCAATATGGTAATTTGTGAGAAGTGCTATCAAAATTCTTCAAAAGTTTAGTTTTTAATTGCACTGTGGTAACTTTTATGGTTTCAAAAATACCTGGGACTTCTTGTAACGCAAATGTTTCAGTGTTTCGGTTTTTCTCCGGTTCCTGGAAACTGCTGCTCCTTTTGCCGGCTGTGACTTCGCCTCGTGTTGGTAAATCTCCAATGAAAAAGGTAAGATTAACTTTGCATCTGGGATCTTTTTATCTGCCATTGTTCTTTATATCATTTCCCATGTTGTCTTGACAAATAACTGTTTTTCTAATATAAATTAATAATTTTTTAGGATTTAATTTTATCGTTGGTTCTTCCAAAAATATTTTTTTCACCATCTTACTAGCTTGTTGATTTCTCTCCCTTGATACCAACTTATTTTGTTTTCTTTCTCGAATTTCCGATTTTCACGCACCTTTTCGTTGCACTTTTCATTATTTTCACTTCTTTGACAGTTTTTATTTACGAAACATTTCTAACGACCTCATAAACTATATACAAGACATGTAAAAATAATTTTTTTGACGTTTCTGCTTTTCATATTTTCAAAATTCCTTATTTTGCATCAAGATCTCTCCTGGCATATCATTGGCTGTTGTGATCAGATCCAATTTTTTATACAGGATGTTCGAACTTTTGAAATTTTGTTATCTGCTTGTGCTCAAAATATATTCGCAAGTTTTAATTTCTAAAAATTTTAAAATTATTCCAATTGCTTGTAATGTTAAAGACATGCCTACTTCAAATATAGGTATCGATTATTATCATATAAGTTTTCAGAATAAACGGTAGAATCTTCAGAAAAACTGCAAAATATCAAGCACAGATTACCAAACACGAACATCTTTTTATTTATGGGGTTCTTTCAATTTTTAATTCTCATTTCAACTATTCAAATTTAACGTACTTCCAAACATAACAATAAGTAGCTCATAGCCATTCCAAATTAAAATAATCAAATAAACCATTCCTTCTTTATCAACTATCGTGTAATTGATTTCATAATATAACAAGCTGTATTTCACTTAACTCAAGAACTGTATCCAAACAATTATCATTGTAATTGAAAAGGGCAAAATAAACGGTAATATTAAAATCACTCAAAAATCAAACAAATTAAAATGATGATATGCAATCAAAAAGGTTCTTTATATATGAAGGAATGTATAGTAGGATGAATTAAAATGTTCAATAAAAATACCATTTGTTAAAAACAACCTTCATGCACCAGAATAAAAGAATAGGCAACATCAAAAAACACCACTGAATGTAAACGAATTCAAAGATGACTGTGGAATGGATTGATTTCATATTTTTGCTCGCATTACAAATCCCCAGCGCAACAAAAGCATTCATCAACCCCAACTGTTGACTCATTCTCTCGAATACAATCAGAATATCATCAGAGAATATCTTTGTGGAACGCTCAATCACGCATATCTGAATCATAATTTTTCCAAATCCCCAACCTATCGTATCCAGAAGAGATTCATTCCGAAAATATGGCGTACCGTTTGATCTATCGAGAGCAGGCAACAGAAATCTTTGTGTGAGAATGAAGCATCGCTATCGGGACTCAGTTTGTATGTTAATTTGAGTGGTTCGGTTCGATTTGAGGTCCTTAGTGTCTAGTCTGAAGCACTTCGAGAGAGCGGGATGAGGGAGAATTTACGTGACTCCCAAGAATAGCGTTATCATGGAACAAATGTCAGCGGCGGCACACAGTGAAACATCAGAACAATTCAAGTTTGAAGTTCTCAAACTATATAGTCTTGTAGTCTTTGGAGATCAAACGGATTGACAATTATGTTCGGATAATAGCTGAAACCAGAAATAAAATAATATATTTTAACATTGAGCCTATACAGGGTGTAACAAAAGTACGTTGAAATATTCAAGTGACGTATTCCTGAGACAATTCTAAGGAAAAAAGTCTGTATAAACTTGTGTCCGAAAATGCTTCGTTTCGGAGATACAGGGTGTTGAAATTGATTTTTTTTGTTCGCTTTTTAAAAATTACTTTTGCAAAAAATAAGTTATTTGCACGAAATTTGGTACCCAGGATTTTTTTGACGTGGGAAATCATAGTTTCGTATTAATTTTCATGTAACATCTAGAGGGCGCTGCGTACGCTGTCACTATTTATTTCAAATTGGCCTAACATTTTTGACAGTAAACTTTTGGTACTTTTCATGGAAAAACCTTATTCCCACACCTTTTCCAAGTAAAAAAGGTACGCTTCCTCAACAACGCTGGAGGTGATCGTTTTCGAGATATTTACAATTTTCTATATCGATGCATGTTACTTAGCTCCTAGGGCGCTAAGTGAAGTTGCTGAGAACATTACAAGAACTAAGTATGTGGTAGGTCTCGTCAAAATGAACTACTTCTTTCCTATGAAATGTTTATCGTAAAATGATTTGTTTTCGAGATACAGATTGTTGAAATTTTTCAAAGCATGGTTGGTTTTTGTCATAAGTTATTTGCAACTGCAGTTATTTTCATCAAACTCTGAACACAGACTTCTTTCAAACTGAGCATTATCAAACTGCTTAATCAATCCAAATAAAAAAAAATTGTCAGGTTTAATTATTCAATTAGAAAGTGCTACATTTCGGAGTTTGTAAAAAAACAATTCGGACAAGTACTATGTTATTTATTAGGCAATTAAACATATAAAAATTGAACGAAACAACTATTACAACAACTGTTCAAAGTGACGACCCCCAACAGTAAAACAAGCTTCTGCTCTCCTCATCAAATAATTCCGCACCCGTTGAAAAATGCCGGGAGTGCGATGCGATCCCTTAACATTTCCTCGTTTTCAATAGGGCTAGCATAAACTAGTGATTGTGGGTGTTCTCAAAAAAAAATCGACGGGATTGAGGTCCGGTAACCTCGGGGGCCAATGCTGAGTGCCTCCTCTTCCTATCCATCGTTGGGGATATGCTACGTCTGAGAAATTTCTTGCTATCAGACTGAAATGAGCAGGGGCTCCATCGTGCATAAACCAAGAGTGATTTCGGAGACCAATGGGAACATCTTCCATAAGCTGGGGAAGCTCGTGTTCCAAAAAATTTTGGTAAGCGTCTCCATTCAAACGTAAGAGGAGAAAATAGGGCCCAATTAAATAATACCCAATTATGCCTACCCATACATTAGAAGACAATCTGTCTTGGAAATGAGTTTGCGTTATCGCATGTGGGTTATCTTCCACCCAGATGTGGTTGTTATGGAAGTTCATGATACCATTTCGTGAAAAATTAGCCTCATCTGTGAAGAGGATTTTCGATAAAATTTGGGGATGTTGTTCGACTTCTCTTTGGAACCGTTGAGCAAAATTCGATACGTGGTTGGAAATCACGTAGCGTAAGTGCCTGGACACGCTGAATATGATAAGGATATATTGCTGTTCCTTTTAAAATTCTGTAAATGGTCATGTGTCTCACATTTGAAGTTTGACAAGTTTTCTTGTACTTGTCTCTGGATGTTCACTAATTTCTTCGAGAACCGCCTCCTCCAATTCCACAGTTCTTTTAGTTCGTGGCCGTCCTACTGCAGAATATCTTTCAAAGCTTTCAGATTCGGAAAGTCGCCGGAAAAGATTCGCAAATGTCGCTGCATAAGGAGTGACGCGTTGGGAATAACTTTCCAGATAGATGCGCCTGGCCTCGGTTGAATTTCCGTCAGCCAAGCCGTATGCAAAAACCATATCAGCCATCTCAGCATTCGTTAAGTCGGGTATGGTACAAAAATCACTTCATAAAATCCGAACCTGAATTTGTCAATTTATAGTTGAAAATGTACAGCGAACTTCTATTTTTATAAACGAACGTTCATAGCCTACTCGATTTAATTAACTTAATTTGCAAGCGGAGAGTGACAAAAATTATTGAAATCAAATTTGGCTATACTGATTAAGCAGTTTGATAATGTCGGTGTAGAAGAAGTCTGTCCGGGTATACTGCGTATAAAGTTTGATGAAAATAACTAAAATTGCAAAAAACTTATGACAAAAACCAACCATGTTTTGAAAAATTTCAACAATCTGTATTTCGAAAACAAATCATTTTCGATAAAATTTCATGGAAAAAGTAGTTCATTTTGTAATGTTCTTCAGTAATTCAACCTTAGCGCCCTAGGAGCTAAGTAACATGCATCGATATAGAAAATTGTAAGTATCTCGAAAACGATCACCTCCAGCGTTGTTGAGGAAGTGTACCTTTTTTACTTGGAAGAGGTGTAGGAATGAAGTTTTTTCATGAAAAACACCAAAAGTTCACTGTCAAAAATGTTAGGGCAATTTGAAATAAATAATGACAGCGTACGCAGCACCCTCTACATGTTACATGAAAATTGATACGAAATTATGATTTCCCACCTCAATAAACCCTGGATACCAAATTTCGTGCAAATAACTTATATAAAAAAAGTTATTTTTAAAAGCAACAAAAAATTCAATTTCAACATTTCTAATATCTCAGAACGAACATTCGGACACAAGTTTATAGAGACTTTTCTTCTTAAAATTATTTCAGGAATACGTCACTCGAACATTTTAAAGTACTCCCTGTATAACTTGTTCATGCAGCAAAAGTTATGTAGTTGAAATTTCTGGATCATTAGAAGTGCGCTGGAATGAACATCTGGAGTGAATGAGAAATCGACAGATCACTGAATCATTGCAATGGCAATCACTCGGTAAACTCGAAGAAAGCAAAATTCATAGCAGCAGAAACTACTTCCAACTTGGTCCCCGGTATGGAGTGTATTTCAACAAGAACCTCTGGAATCGATGAACTCGATTTCATATGCTGAAAGTAATTAGCATAATTAAGATGAATTTCATCCAATATATTCAATTATGTGTTGTTTTTTTCATTTTTTTGTTTCTGAAAGTAAATTGTACCCTGTTTTTTGTTCCACGAATATACAGTGCGGCTTTTTATAGCCACCTGTTAACTTTTGAACAATTCGACGTAGAACACTAGACCCAAACCGTTTTGAATGATATCACTGATACTACTTTTTGAAATGAAAGACATTGTGATTGCTCGATAGATGGCAACTAAAAAATTTCAAGTAGCACATCGTTGTAAATATAATCCAACTCTTTTCAACCATCCATTTTTTTTTTTGAATTTCATCGTTGCATTTTTTCACAATATGCATTTGAAATGTCAAGTATAACAAAAAACTACAATATTGTGTAGGATTTTAATTTCTTGAGAATATGAAGCAAAATTTTTGTCAATCGTGTTCACTCGTGTTTTCCCCCTCCCTCCCCTAGTCAATTCACTTTGGGTGACACTATTCACTAAATACAAATGCAATAACCCGTTTTCAATATGGAGATCAGGTAAGTATTGTTATAATCATTCATACAGTAGAAGGTCTTGAACATCGACAAAATAATCCACCTTCATATTAGTCATCTCTAGGTAACTGCTTAATTATCAGTTTTCCAAATCCAATAAATAAATGAATGGAGTATTATCTGGGTCGGAAATTGGATTATTGTTATGGATTCAAAATCTGTACCTAATTGAGCTTTGAAACGAATTTTAAAATGAAAATTATTCATGAATCTTCGTCTATCGACCGTATTTGGTGTCACTCAACGCCATTGTGAATCCGTAGAACAACCATGACGGAAAGTAAAATTGAATTATCGTTTCAATGATGTGCAACACGTCCTCTATGCCTTTGGAAATTTGCAAGTGCCCCCCGCGCCCTCTGTCGAGTAATTATAATGAATCTTCTCACAGAAAGTAGGATCGGTAATACCATTCGAAATATTTTCTGTCCCATTGTATTACATCAAACCTTCCAAAAGTTATCGAGATAAGGGTACCATTCAGATCCGCACTTATACTTGACATTTCGAATGCATATTGTTAAAAAACGTTTTAACGAAATTCGAAAAAAAAAAGATGGCTGAAAAAAAAATCAAACAATGTTTTCAACAATGTGCCACTATTTAAAATTTATATATAAAGTTGTGCCCCCCGTGCCATCTATCGAGCGATCACACTGTCTTCTATTTCAAAAAGGAATATCAGTGATACCATTCAAAACGATTTTTAACCGACGAAATAAAAAACGAGGAGGTTCTGTAGTCGACGCGTATATTTTTTTTATGTATGATCACGCGTAACTTTTCACAGAGCCGTTCGATTCCGAAGATATTTTTTTCATTGGATATGGTGTACTTCGAAGTTGGTCCCATTTGAATTTGAACGAAAAATACATCCTTAAGAGTGGCAAAATTGAGGATATTGATCGTTCGGATTTGGTCCGTTAACCGATTCTATCAGGCATAACTTTGTTGTGGGTTTTCCGATTTGGATGATTCTTTCTTATTGGATAGGGTATATCTCATAGTTGATCATATTTCAATTGGGAAAGGAATGATCCACCCCTATCAGTAGAGAAATAGGGGATGATTGATTCTTTACTTGTGAACATTGGCAAACATATGTAATTTTCATCGACAGATCCTCCTACATCCTTCACAATGAGTTCATTATAGATATCATGAAATCTGTGACAGTCTAGGCTGCTTCCAGCTATCTTAGAATGACTTATCCGGAAAAGGTGAGCCATACTAACAAAGGTGAGGAGAGAAAACAATAATCTAAATCAGCTCCTTTTTTTTCAGTATTTTTCAGCATGAGATAATCGGAGAAGAAAGGCGATCTAAACCAAGCAGTTGGTCGGAAGAACAAGGCCCACTCCCAAGATCGATAAGGCTTATGACTATTATTAAAATAATTAATACTTTTTAATAAACATATGAATTTCAATGTAAGCGTGGACTTTCCATTCTATGAAGATGACTTGATTTTGGCTAGTGAATTCCAAACCGTCACAGAAGGTCCCATGGCTCTTTGGAATGGAATATCCACTATATTTTGAATTTTCCAATACTTTAGTCAGACGATTGTCATCTCATGGGAAAAATTTTGTACAAAACATATATGAAATGAAAAATAAATAAAAAAGTATTATTGAACATATTTGACTTGCTAGTTACTAGATACATTACAATCACAAGTTGAAAAAAAATTATAACAATGAGCAAAAGTAGTTCAAAAAAGATACAAATCAATTTTTACATTAACGAGTCATTTTACTATGAAGGTAATTTGAGTTCTTGCGATAAGATTGTCTGCCAAAATAGTGAACATCTTTTAATTTGCCCAAAAGCTGAGAGGTTCTTTCACTCAGATAGGACTCGAAATAATTGAAGCTTCGTCCTCTGAAGCCGTAGAGATGAAGCTTACGAAGCAGTCAAAAGCTTTAGATGTGTCGCAAAACACTGCAGCGCTCACTTCCTTCAGACTAGAATATAGATTTTTACAGAAAGCGAAAGATTGTATCCCAGTTCTTTCTGAAAGCTAAATTAGTAATTGTATCTTAAGATTTTTATCATGAGCAAACGTCCTTTGTAATTATGGATCCATCATGTATTTCATATTTCTCAAAATATTTTCCTTGTTGAAATTACTAGCACATACATATTGATCTATTCCGACATCATCACTCAATGATTTTCTCGTGTATTGTATATTCATAATTAACAATCAACCTATATTCCAGAATAAATGTGGACAATCATGATAAACAATGGAGTACACACACTGATTGTCAATGAAATAACACATCAAAGGCAGTTGATCACCATAAAACTATATAAAACATGTAAATGTTTCAATTGAAGGAATCACGGAATGAATTTTATGACTGATTATGACTATATAGTCTCATAATATATTCAGTTCTACCCAAATACTTGATTATTTTATTGATCTTGCAAATACGAAAATACCGGAAGCGGTTTCCCACTCTACATTCTATTTTTAATTCAGAATAAAAACCCTGATATTGAATTTGTTACTCAATGATGAATTCTTTGTCAAAAATGTGAATCAAGTTTTTCTGATCATTTGCTGTTTCCAGAATAAAGGAGAAAGAATTGGATACCCTCATAATAGAATAACAAGTACCACACTGTAAAATGAACAGAGGAGGATTATCCAACACTTCACATAATCTTACGTGAAATTCAGGTATTCTTTTCATTCATCAATCTGTCCAAATTCATTTAGAAAAAGAAGTATTTTTATTTTTTTTTGTGGAGTAGGGACATTGATGCATTCTTTCATGTCATTTGCTGGAAATTATACAAAACATGTGAGTTTTTTCCTGAGACACGTCTGAATATCTTGAACGGAGAAAATAATAAAAAATTCAACTTATTAAGCAAAGCGGGATCGTCTAAATTAATTGTTGATACGGCTCCGACGAGTTGAGTCTTGCCGCTTGATTTTACGTACGTATTTTGCTCCATCCCATAAATACCAATTCGAAGTCAAAACGCGTCGTTCTCAAATACTTTCGGGAATTGAAAAATCAAGAAAAGCCCCTTTTCCGCATTTTTTAGCAATAAGAAAGGTTCAAAACACATCTTAATATAATTTATGAAATTTGATAGGCCTTTTCCACTATCCACATACATTTTGAACAAGCACCGACTTGTTCATGGGACAGAAATACGTAAGTATAGTTTTCCCAATATCAATTGCAGAAGCATAAAAAAGTCTTGCGGTGAAATCCTGTGAGCAGCAGTGGCGGAGATAACTAATTTTATTTAGATATTTTAAAAATACTTCATAAATAATGAAAAATGAAAAAAAATTAGAGACAAGCTTTCATTCACAAATATATGAGAAGAAATATTTCTTTCATTGATTATTATTATTATATCCTAAAACGTATTTCGATAGGCACACACCAAGACCATAGACGCTACTGGTTTTCAATCTTCCAGAGCTATTAGAACACAAATATAACGCGTGATTTATGACCTCCCATCGTAGAGACACACCTGCCAGCATTGATGTCCGACTTGATTGGCCCAGACGAATCGGTTGTACAACAGACAGCCGTCACTCGAGTCCACGTTGACTATCGACTCTTTCGATCTACCGTTTGCCGACGGAAAATGTTTACGAGTAGTCCAGATTAATTTTCGTTCCGTTTCTTCGCATATACGCTCGTGTTAGCGAAGTGAGTTTTCATTTGCTCCCTATAGAAACAGCTTCTGCAATTGATATTGGATGGACTATACCTACTTGGTGGAGCCGTATAGCCGTATCAATAGAAAATTATATATTCATACAAAATTGGTACGCACTACAATTGTTAATAATTAGAATTATTTCGGAACACTTCCCGAAAGTTATATACAGGGTTATTCATTGGGAAATGCGCATACAGTAAGGGTAGATGGAGGACACCAAGGTGCTTTTAAATAACCTATATTTTATGGGTTTATCGTTCTTTATAACCAAGATACAGAGAGGTTTATTAATTTTCTCCATTTTTCCAATTAATCATAACTTATGAACCACCCCATACATTTTTCTTATATTTGGTTTGTATGTTCTCTGTCCACAGTGGTGTTGATTAACATAATAAAAAAAAGTATTATTCCAGGTCCGGCCTTAAAAAATTAATAAGTAAATTTCGAGTCGGGAAACAATATCATTATTTTAAAATTTTATTTACAAATTTGGAAAGAGCAGAAAACAATAAGTTCGACTAAATGTATTTGGTGTTTCCGCATACAACTTTTTTACTTATTTACTTGAGTCAAATCTAGATCTTTCGATAATGAGGTGGCTCAAAATTACTTTTTTCCCCAAATGGTACTTTTCCAGCTTTAATCCAGAAAATCATCAACTTTTTCTTAATCTTCCAATTTCTGGATCCCAACCTCATTGAAAAATTTGGGACAGATTATTATTATCAATGACTAACTTTCGAACACCCTGTATGCGTAAAAAAGTATCATAACATTTGTTCATTGCGCTACAAAAAAAAAAAAGGAAAAATGTCCCCTCCGAAAAAAGCATAACTTTATTTTAAACAAAAAGAACGTTGCAACAAATTGTATTAAGTTGAACTAAGAGAATAAGACAAAAACAAAATGTAAGCAACATAACTTATAATAGTTGTTCGAAGTGGCCTCCATTTTGCTCAATACTTTTCCATGCTCTCGGCGTGAGATTTGTAATTGACTTTCTAATCATAGCTTGGTCATTTCTCAGTTCGTCACATACACTCTCAATTCTCCGTAGAAGGTCCTCTCTAGTGTTTACTTCAGTTGAATGAACTTTTTTATTTTAAATAACCCAAAACGTGGTAATTGAGTGGATTGAAATCGGGCCCCCTTGCAGGCCAATTGTGAGGTCCTCCTCAGCCTATCCAATGATTTGGGAAATTGTCATTTAAAAACTCTCTCACTATTACCCTGGAATGAAGTGAAGCCCCATCATGTTTGAAGTACATGCCTCCAACATCAACTCCTTTATTCGCATATATTGCTGGATTAATTTCATCTTCCTATGGTTGTGGACGGTTATAAGCCCAGTAAACCGAACAAGAAATTACCATTCGGTTATTCATGTTCAATTTGATCCTGCTAATGCATGTGATATTATACTCTACTTCTTGTTTCATCATTAAAAAAACATCCTTAAGCACAAATTGAATAATTCGATCGAACTTTTTCTGTGCACGTCACTTCATTCAAAGAGTTGCCCTCCACAATAATAATAAAATTCGTTATTCCGAATCGGCTGCATGGTTCGACCTACTCCATTCCCCCGTGAATGAGCCATAAGGCATTTTCCACTCCTCGCAGAGCTGATTCTCTTTGCGGAAGAATTCGTGAGGATAATTGTATTATTTGATATCACGCAGACCTGAGCCGCGGGCCCCTCTACTGCGGTGTTATTGATTGACGATTGTTCGTCTTCGTCTGCTTGTTAGTATTAATTCCCATGCGTCCTCATTTGCTATCTTCACAGGTTGGCCCTTGACGATCCATAGCAGGGATGAGCCATAGAAGTAGGAATTGAGAGGGTAGATGATCATTTTGTTGATTAACATACACTTTTTTGTATTTCTTGTAGAATAAAAAAAAAATGCTGTAGACCGCTTCTATCATCAGTGCTCAGAAAAAGATGTCTAAAAACCATGGTGTATTCACTAATACCTGTAGAATATTGGGAGAAACTGGGGGACCCTTGATAAAGGAAGTTATCTAGAGTTTCAGATGGCGCCGACGTCGTTTCTTGTCATAATTCAGTAAACTGTAATTACAGACCTCACAGGGTGTTTTTGTGATTTGTGTCTCTGAACCGTTCTGTGATTGTGCTTTTGTCGCCTCTAAGGTTATGTCAATTCGTTGTGAAATATTTTGAGGTTGATCGATTGATGTAACATATTTCAGAACAAACTATTCCATGTACTCATGTCAGTGTTATACAGTGTCACACATAAAGTTAGCAACATATGGAAGTTTTTTTTTATTTTTAGATATAATGAAAATTTTACTTTGCAGTTAGTTTGTGCTTGAAAAATGAGTACAAAGCAGCCTCTTTCCTTTTGTCATGTGCTACTCTAAACCTGTCAAATTTTACAGTTTTTTCGAAAATCCTCAAAAAATCTGTTTTTTTGAAAATTTCGAAAAATACCAAAAAAAATTTGCTCAGTTTCCAGTTTCATACCTTTGCTCCAAATTTGGACTCTCTACTGTCATTTCGACTTTTTTCCAACTTTTTTAAATTTTCGAATATTTCGCTTTACCGATTCGAACGAAACATGATTCAAATTTCGTGATTTTGATGAATGCGAGACTTCAATGTCATATCTTGCCCACATTGGCCTATTACCAGAAAAAATAAATAAATGCACCTCCAGAACTTCGTCTTTGTTGTTGTGAAAGTAAAAAATCCCGATATTATTATAATTGATGACGGTGGTGAAAATATCCCTGAAATTGACATGGCTAACAACTCCAACAAACATTTTTCTGATGCTGTCAAGCAAGGAGTTATTAATATGAGTTTTTTGGAAAATAACATAAAAATCTGCCAAAACTCCATTTTTCTGCACCCTATAACTGGGCATGACGTTCTAGACCTTGCAAGAACTCTGAAGAACTCCAACGCAGGTGGTCATGACGAAATATCGAATAATATTTTGAAAAAATGTGTTTTTCAACTATGTGAACCCTTGACATACATCATGAATCTATCGCTGGAATGTGGAATTTTTCCTGAAAAATCAAAAGCTGCACTCGTTATACCACTTAAATATATATTTTTATCTGTACCAGAACTACAGGGGAATAAGTTTACTTCCAAGTTTTTCAAAATTCTTCGAATGAATATTAAGCAGCAGTTGCTATCCTTTTTCTCTGCTAATGAACTGCTTTCTCCAAACCAGCATGGCTTCTCGCAGAACGAAAGTACTGAAACTGCACTGTATGACTTCCATGAACACGTCATAAATGCTCTCGATGGCAAACTAAACATCTGTGGATTGTTCATAGACTTTTCCAGAGCTTTCGATAACGTAAATCATATGCTTCTACTCCAAAAAATGGAACGATATGGCGTGAGAGGCACTGCCTTGAAACTGATGAAGTCATATCTACATGGCAGGACCCAGAAAGAAGTGATTCGAAAAACAGTCAGTCAGTAACCATTGAGCAGGGCGTTCCTCAAGGCTCAATACTTGGCCTCTCATTTTTTCTCATATATGCCAATGACCTGATGAAATTTTTGAATAGTCTCACGGGAATACATGTAGTTGCTTACGCGGATGACTACAATTTCCTCATAAAGGACAAGAATGCTATAGCTCTGAAAGAAAAAACTCAGACCATTTGCAAACGAAGAACATTTAGAGAATACCATTCGGGAGTGTTTTGCTAACAAAAATCCCCTATTTATTAAAAATGCCATAAATTCTGCGAATGAAAGGACTATAATTTGTATAGAACGGGAAGGACGGCATACTGAATGATGAATTCGGGTTCTTTATAAGAATATTGAGATGAATCAATGAATGTTACGATGTTTTGTTGTGAATTTGGTTATAGTTATTTTGGTTTAATGTTTTTTACACATCTAATGGTGAAAATAAAAAATATGAGATTTGTGAAATAAATAAAAAAACCTTGCAAAAAATTATTATTTGCTCGAAAATTACATCAGTCATACTGTTGGGTGTAAACTACATCAAAATATTTCGAACTCATATGAAGCTAACGAGATAAAATCTGTTAAAAAAACAGTGTTATAAGAATGAAGGGAAATTCGTTTTTTTTGTTACTGACATATTAACGTCCATACATTGAAAATTCGAATCAGTTTCACAATGAAATGTAAAAACTAGATGAACTTTGCAACAACAAAGACGAATTTCTGGAGGAGCATTTTTTTTCTGGTAACAGGCCAATGTGGGCCTTTTCTGGGCAAGATATGACATTGAAATCTCGTATGCATCAAAATTATGAAATTTGAATAATTTTTCGTTCGAATCGGTAGGGCGAAAGATTCAAAAAATAAAAAAAATTGGAAAAAAGTCCAATCAAAGGTATAAAATTGGAATCTGAGAAACTTTTTTCCTTGGTATTTTTCGAAATTTCCAAAAAACCTGATTTTTTTAGGATTTTCGAAAAAATTTCAAATTTGGCAGGTTTAGAGTAGCACATGACAAAAGGAAAGAGGCTGTTTTTTACTCATTTCTCTAGCGCAAACTAACTGCGAAGTCAAATTTTCATTATATCTATTAATAAATAAAACTTCCATATGTTGAGAACTTTATGTGTGACACTGTCTATAAGTTTCGAGAAGTATTCCGAAATAATTCCCATTATAAACAATTGTAGTGCGTACCAATTTTGTATGGTTGATTTACTATTGATACGGCTACACCGAATTGGTACTTATGTATTTCTGTCCCATGAACAAAAATTCAAAGTCGGTGCTTGTTCAAAATGTATGTGGATAGTGGAAAAGGCCTAACAAATTTCATAATTTATAATTAAGATGTGTTTTGAACGTTTCTTATTGCTAAAAAAAGCCGGAAAAGGGGCTTCTCTTGATCTTTGCATTTCTCAAGGTATTTGAGAACGACGCGTTTTGACTTCGAATTGGTATTCATGGGATGGAGCAAAATACGTAGGCAAAACCAAGCGGCAAGACTCAACTCGACGGAGCCGTATCAACAATTAATTCAGAGAATCCCACTTTGCTTGATAAGTTGAATTTTTTATTATTTTCTCCATTCAAGATATTCAGACGTGTCTCAGGAAAGAACATACATGTTTTGTATAATTTTCAGCAAATGACATGAATGAATACAAAAACCAAAATGGCGGCTCCAATATGGCGGACAATTATTCTATTCAAAATTGGTATCTAGTAGGGGTTTTCAGGGTCGGAGATTATAATTTTTTTGTCAAAATTCAAAAATAAATCAGTTAGAAATTACTAAACTAGTTATTCAACATCAAAAATACTGAAAAATAGAAAATTAATGAACCCAACAATAACAAGCTTTTATCAGTCGTTTATTAAAAAACAACTAAGAAGTTAAAAATAAAAATTATAAAAAAATATTTTTAAGACTTTTATTCACACAAATGCAGTTAAAAGTAAAAAATAATTCATTTCATCTTTGATCTAGGTTATTTTGTAAGTAACCGATTCAAAAGCTTGAGGCAGATACGAAATAGGCAATCTTGCGCGGCAAGATTTTGAATCTGTTACCCACAGAATAACCTAGGAAGAAATTATTGTTTCCTTTTTAGTGCATTTGTATGAATAAAAAATTGTCTGAATTTTTTTTTTATAATTTTCAATTTCATCTGTAAATTATCAATATTGAAATGCCCCAGAGTTTCTGATTGTAAATAATTGAATATGAGCACCAATGCTTGATCAATTAAGATCTTATTTCAAAAAAATTACTTCTAGATACTAAAATATCAATTTTGATGAAAACCAAAAAAACATACAAGAAGAACTGAGGTTTGGGATTCTCAATATCATGTTCAATATTGTACATAACGGTAAAATGTAGTTAAGAGAATATATGAGTCAAAATAATCATGAATCACAAGTGATTGACCAGCATGAACTAGTACTGGACCACAATTTTACCCAGTGGTTGACCACTTGATAAAATCAAATGAAACAAGTTTCTAAGCAAAACTGGAGATTTATTGATAGAAAAAACAAGTTTTTATTTTCAAACAGAATCTTATAAAAGAATGATAATTTTTGAACTCAAATCTTTTCCAAAAATAATAGTTTTTTAACAAGTTGGAACTTCTTCACACAGGTTTGGACTACAATTTCCTTCAATTTCCGTATCATTTTTATATTCCTTTACTTCAGTCCCAATATTAAATTTTTGTTTCTCAGTTTCATTGTTATTTTCTTGCGTTTCAGTTTTCTCTTAGAACAGTTTCATTATCGTTATTAGTTTCATTTTCCAATTATATATCAATTCGTTTTCCTTTATTGTGTTTTTTTTGGTATCATCATGTAATTCTTCTGCTGACTCATCGCCGCCCCATTCCTTCATTTCTGATTTTTTCAACGATTCCTGTCTTGATCACCCAAAGTTCGCAAAGCATCGTGCATACATTTTTTGAAATCTACTGCCTCGACTTTAAAATACATTTTTCATGCTTCTTTTTTCCAATAACAGTGGAAAATTGGCTTTATGCAATCAATATCAATCAGAAACAACTTTTTTCTATTTACTTTCAAACTATATATTAAAGTAGCATGCAGTACCCCATACAGCCTCTTCGAATGTCTAATATTGCTAACATCGCTCACAGTCTGTTACAATCGTACCTTCGTATATTCGAAAAATCCTGTTAGTTTAATTTATTTTTTCTGGGAAATACAGTGGTTTTACTAAACCAGTATTTGAAAATAAAAGAACCTCATATTAAGTAAAATATATGTACCAGTTGTTGACCATGACAAAAAACCAATAGTTGACCACTGAAAAACGATGGTCAATTACTAGATCCGCTTCAAAATAACGATATTTTTCAACAAATATAAATATTTTACTCGAACCGAAAGCTATGAAACACACAAAGACGTACAACCATCAATTTTTTTGAAACACCAGTAGCTGACCAAAGTGGTCAATTACTGGAGCTCCAACAAATATTCAGTTCTAGTAGTTGACCATATAAATTAAAATACTAAAAACACACATTTCAATAATGGATACAATGAAAATACTCAACTATACTCATATAGCCACTAGTACATCAAGTATGTTTTTAATATAACTATCAGCAAGAACGGATGATCTAAGATTACTGAAAATTGTTCTCTTACCATGATTATTGCCACATCAGCTGTTTTCTACCAGTGAAAGACGAAAAATGTGTAAACATTACAGTTACCAACTTATCGCGAAATTTATTTGGGTTAATTGTGACATCTACTGGATCGAAGTGTGATTCACTTTTCGAAAACATAGGCAACCAACAAAATAATATAGTATCCTTATTTCTGGGCATTAAGGAAAAAATGGTCAATTACCGGTGCTGGTCACCTACCGGTGCAACAACCCTAAGATAATTGGATATATCCAAATCTTGTAATTGCTTGCTAACAATGGGGATACATTTCTGAAATGCGTACACCAGAATGATATTTTTTATTCAGTTTTGTGGGGATCTACTAGTACTTTCCACTTCGGTTCTGCTGTGCAAAAATGTTCCAGCACGCATTTTCCAACTGAAATAAACCGATTGTTTAGTTTTTTCCCGGAGTATATTGTATATTTCATTTTCCACTACGGCTCTAATCCACTCTCTCGGATCCAAATCACCCCGTAAGAATCGAAATAACTCCATTCCCTTCAACCTCCATTTCCACATTACCCTCCAACAATAGGCCCCTCGATTGGCAGCCCTCTCTGTTGTTGTGAACGCGTGCGAGAGCAACAGGCCCATAGACGCCCGGCGTCGAACATACACACTGTTGCGTCCCGACGGCCGCCACCTGCGTTTCCCTCGGGGCGAACTACATCAGTACATTCTTGACGCGCCTGATTGCCCGGGGAGTACCCTTGCAGGATCGGATCGTGGTATTTAGAGCAAGATTACTTTTTTTGCAACGTGCTGGCTGAAATATATTTCCATATGTTCAATGTTCAACGAATAATAATTTGAAAAGGAACTTTATTTATAGTAGAAATCATACAATGACAATCTGACATCTGTCTGGCAGATATTCTCATTCTCCAGCCATTTATATTATACTAGCTGGTACCCGGTCCACGAGCAATTTGTTTGTTTTCCTTCGTTTTTCTTTGTGTTGATATATAATTTCATTTGGTGTACCCCAAGGAACGGTGTTGGGACCAATCTTATTTAATATTTACCTCAACAGTTTTGCCGATGACACTGTCATACGACGACAACTGGTTCAATTTGAAAATAAAAAACGAATTGATCACAGTCATAACTACAGAACTCGCCACAAAAAAGTATCGTGATACCAGTCAAACACTAGGCAATTAAAAGCTTCATGTCCAACATGGTTGCTCCAGCTATACGGTAAAATTGTCCGAGATTGTGATTGTTTTAGGAAAAAACTGAAACATACTCTTTATGTTGTCATTTCGGCATTCCACTATCCATCTGCATTTTTTTATTAATATTTATTTATTGGCTTCGTCCGCACTGAGTTGATTTTGTCCTCTTGCTACTCCAAAAGCCATGCATTTTATAATATTATAGTGTATACCTATTGAATATAATGGGTTCTCGTTCATCATCGCGGAGCCGATGCATTCGACGCAGAGCTAATCTTACATTATCTATTCAGCATTCAACTCAATTCTGATAACTTGATAATCGACGTGCTATGAGAATCAAAGTCGTGAATGAAAATGAAACAATTGCTAAAACTGTCATATAAAAATATCTGTCAATTTCTTCAGTCATCAATACTGATCCTAAGAACTTAAGGTGATACAAATTGATATTATGGCCAATTTAAATCGAACTGAATGCTTCATATGTAATGTGAGACTTGCTCCTGGCCGAATGCAGCTTCTACGCGGTGAAGAAAATGAATTTAAACAGGAAATTGTGATTTCAAGACGTGTTATGCAAGGTTGTCCTCCAATTTCTGTGACAAATCCATCAAGAATCTGTCTCAATTGTAAGAGATCAGTCTTGAACGAAATCATGCTTATTGAACTAGATCCAGCTTGCAACCGTTTAATCGTTTTAACGCAAACAACAAGCAATTCTTGTATAATTTGTAATTCAGTTGTGAATATTCGAGTTGATATATCCATTTCGAACAATATTCACGTACCAGAAAACGTAAGATCCTGTCCCGATCATTGAGATGAGAAATGTTGTTTACCGCGGGTATAACTGCCAGGTTTGAGGTTCATCACCAGATCTTATATAATAAAAGGACCAGAATTACAAATTCTTCTCAACAGCTGAGAGATAGAGTAATCTATACACGGAAATATAAAGATGAAAACAGTTTCACCGACGCAGATTTTCAATGTCTAGCACCAGTAACCAAAAATCAATTCCAGGAATTGTTGGAATTTTGTGATCCTGTTCATGAAGAAACATCTTTCAGGTACATCAGTAGAAAATACCTCCTGGTTTTTTGTGCAAACTCAGAACGGACGAAGCCTTCAAATCCATATTGGTGAAAAAATGCAGATGGATAGTGGAATCCCGAAATGGACACATAAAGAGTATGTTTCAGTTTTTTTCCAAAACCATCAATATGCCACATGTGTACAATTTCGGACAATTTTACCGTATAGCTAGAGCAATCATCAATGAATATCTTCCTCTAATCATCATGGAAGGAGCAAATGAACAGGTCGCAAAGAAATTGCTTCAGCTATCACGATTGCCCAATGATGTGCAAGCTCGGCTAGAGATGGATTGGCTTCATTTGAGGAATTGAAGATGGATACCCTTGAATCAACAGCGGGTGCCACAGTTACCAAGAATAAGTGAGGACTATCTAAGAGATCTAACTATCGGTGTTCATTAAGTATATTGAGCACCATCTTATGAACAGGATAAACTCCAGAGAGAACAGCAGGAAATATTCCAACTCGACGAGTTACTTGAGAAACCTGGATTTTTGAGACTACGCAGATTCCGGAACGCAGCGAAGTATCACCTCTGGATTGTATACACTAACGACGAAAATGAAGAGTCAATACAGGAGAATTATTGCACATGCGAATCGGGTGCCAGCACCGTCGGATGCTGTGCTCACGTTGCTGGCGTTTTATAGTTTTTTGCTTATGCTCGCCATAACCAAGGATCCAAGTACCAGTTTATTAAGCAATGTGCTCGATGCCACCAATAGAATGAACCAGATAAATTCCAATGATATGATAATAAATGAATGAGGTAGTATCCACCCAACCAACGATCGATTACTTGGATAGGAGTTGACATGGCGTGAGAGGCTGGATTTTTCCTTTATATTGTTGAGATTTATTTATTTATTTATTATCCATACAGACTATTAGCCTAATTACATGGATAAATTGTTGGTAAATACACTATTATATTATCTATTATGTATTGATCATTATTACTAAATTATTGATTACTAATACCAGAATTGTACCAGAATTGTAGGGAGTCGTCCAGAACTGCAGTAAGTGGTTTTGTAAAATATATGTTCAGTTTCACAGAGTTAAATTCAATATTTGTTCTAGGATTTTTTTACGAAAAACTGTTAGAGGTAAGGTCCAATCTAGATCCATAAGTGTATTAAAATTGTTTGCTAATTTAATCATAGATAAAAGAGGTGCTCTCGATGATGTACCAATTGCAGAAATATTAAACATTGGAGCGGAACGTATACGCCGTGGAGGTACATTAAATGGAATCCTATTGAGGATTTCTGGAGAATTTGTTGAATTGTTGAATAATTTATACAGCAATATCATTGATGTTAAAGTTCGTCTCTGTTCCAAAGATAATATTTTGAATTCAGATCTTAATTGTGATGTCCTAACGGTATTATAATCAGGCCACAAGTGATACTTTTTAAAAAACAAGTATCTCAACAGTTTGTTTTGTACTTTTTCCAAATCATTCAAATGTGTTTGATATTCTCCGAACCATATAATTGAGGCAAATTCTAATTTAGGCCTGACCAGAGAATAATATAGTAATTTAATAGTGTTAATATCGGAATATCGGTTTGCCTAAAATACGATTAGCAGATTTAATCATGCTTTTAATGTGATAAGAATAGTTGAATTGTGAATTATAAGTAACACCAAGATCCTTTATTTCAGTTTTCCTCTCTAGGACATCCCTCTCCATTTCATATTCAAACACAATTGGCTCTTTAATACAGGTGATTGAGAGTACAGAACATTTTTTTGAATTAAAATATAATTTATTTCTTAGACTCCAATCAATGGTTTTATCTATATCTCTCTGCAGACCTATGCAGTCTCGAACAGTTTGAACACGTTTGAAGAGCTTCAAGTCATCAGCAAAAAGTAAGCACTCCGAAAATTCAAGAGTTGACGACAAATCATTGATAAAAAGTAAAAATAGGAGAGGTCCTAGATTCGAGCCTTGTGGAATTCCAGAATTAGCCAAAAATTTTCCTGAAGTGTTTCCATTATGTTTGACAATGAAGTATCGTTTTTGAAGATAATTTTTCATCAATTCAAGCAAATTTCTGGACAATCCATAGCCACTGAGCTTTTCTAAGAGGACATCATGATGTACCTGATCAAATGCCTTCCGGAAGTCCGTGAAAACAATATCCAAGTGTGATTTATTTTCTAAAGTTTCAAAAACCTTATTGCTAAATATCAATAGATTTGTGCTGATTGACTTTTGCCTCATGAACCCGTGTTGTTGTGGTACAAATATTTATGAGTGTAATTGCTGAGTTTGATAAAAATGATTTGCTCAATAATTTAGCTGGTGCACACATTATAGAAATTACCCTATAATCTTCAACATCCATTTTGTTCCCCGACTTGTGTATTGGTATTGTTATAGCAGTTTTCCAAACAGTGGGGAATGAACCGGTTTTAATGATCAAGTTGTAAATATGGATCAATGGGACCTTCAGCCATTCACCACAGCCTTTCAAAATATAAGGAGGAATACCATCTGTACCTTCAGCCTTCTTGGGCTTAAGTTTTTTCAATGCTACATTAAAATCAGTCTCGCATATAGAGTCTATGTTAAATGATTCATTACAAATTTCTATACCATTATGTTTATCTTCAAAATGCATATTATATGTTGCAGGTTCGGAACAGAAGACTGACGAAAAAAATTTTGCAAATACGTCAGCGGTTTTATCTTCGTCCACAAACTCATTATTATAGACAAAACTTCCTAGGTTTGTATTATTTGACTTTTTTTTTATTAACAAAACTCCAAAATTCATTCACTTCAGTATAAATACTATCTTCGATTTTTTTATAATTAGTCCTCTCTTCTTTTCTAATTATTTTTTTCAATTTGCACCTCAACTCTTTGAATTTATTTTCGTAATGATCTGATAGCATTTTCAATTTCCTGTATCTCTCTTTTTCTCTCCTCAAATCTTTTATATCTTTAGTAGTTCTTATTCTTACTGGAAATAATTATAGGGACACACCTTGCTACAACGTCATTCCAAATACTATAAAATTTATCTAAAGCCGTGTCAACATCGCTTTCATTCAAAACTTCATGCCACTCGATATCTCTAAAACTGCGACTCAATTCGAGAAAATCGGCCTTTTTAAAGTTATACCTCGATTTTAGTTGAGTAATAGCAGCTTCTTTCCTCCCTTCAGAAGGAATAGTAAAGATAATTTATGATTGCATTACGTTCGTTGATATAGTTTTATATTACCAAATAATTCATTTTGCCCTCGATTCAATTTTATAATTGTTTTTTGTTTATTATCATTATTGTAATTACTATTATTATGAATGTTTTTATTATATTGTTTTTGATTGATCTTCTCATTCATTTTGTCAACGATCATATTAATAAATGGTATTCATTCGCATGTGTAAACTCTAATGCAACATTTATCAAATGATATAGTATTTTCAAGAACTCGGGAATGAATATCGTTCCATTCATAGTTTGCTTCCAACACCTGGACTTCCCCATTCTATCTGGAAAGTAGTATAAAGTATCGAAGATGCAGACATTTTCACGGATTCGTTTGTCTGTGAGATGCTATCATCCATTTCGAGCCATCCTGAGGAAAATGTCTTGGCACCCCATTGTCAGATTATCGAGATTTGTGAGAAACAAATCACATATCATATGTAAATGACACAATAGTGATCACAATTGTTATCTCTGAGGATATATGATTATGATTTTATCATTTTTTCCCATTACAGCTCGCTGAGCCTCGTTATAAACATTTTGGAAAACATATTTGGTAGTATTGGACATCAGATATATTCGGATTCAATTATTATGATCTCTCTTCAAAAAATACCCAAAATATGTCTTTTCTAGGAAATTTAAATTATTCTGGCGTTATCTTGTAGAATGAAAAGATGTATGGAAGATCTAGGATTTGTATCTCATTTCATAGCCAGTGTGGAGCAGTGTATGAAAAATTATCGGTGGTGGTGCCTAATATAACTGAGGAAGACCATTTCTCAGTCAGGTTCTGGGCGCCGAACATCAAAATTCCAGAAATGAAAGCTCTCCGATTAATGAGCAAATACCGCAAAAAATGGAAAAAATCCATTTTCAAAGCTCCATATCTCGAAAACTGTCCATTTTTAAGCTTTGGACGCTGGTCACTTTTGATGAGCAAATCAATAACTACAACATACCAATCCAGCCAAATCCACGGAAAGCCATTTCCCATAAGAAATGTGCGGGGTCCTTTTTACTTCTTCCTTCTTTTCAATGAAGACTATTATTATTATTATCATCATAGCTGATATCTTTTTCTCACTGGATCATAATATCCGATGAGTTGAAAAGTAAAAATATTTTGTATGCATAATATTGTAACGTAAATAAACTTAACTTGGTTTAAATAATTTATTTCACACTGAATCTACAACTTAATTTATATTACTACGCCACTGTATAGCTCGATGGTATGGGCTCGTTCAGACTGTCTACTCCCTCTTGAGGGCTCTCTATTTATCTCCGATACAGCATTCTCGATGTTTCGAATTCTTCCAGTTGGCGACGGCATGTTCCAATTGTTTCCAATATTGACCGTTGCATTACGCGGAAGAGGGACTGGATGGTTCTCGAACATCTCCGGGGATGATCTCATCGCTGTCGACGGCAACATGTGAGGCGACAGGTCCGGCCTAGGTTCGTTACATTGCCCCCTTCTTAAAGACATTTCGTCCCGAAATTTCATCCTTGGAGTGTGACGATATCTGCATGACTCCCCATATCTGCACCGTGAAGTTCGATGGAAGTAACACTCCACGGTCTTCATGATCGGTCGTGGAAGAGGGTTACAGCAAACCAAAATCTTGACGCCGCTGGATCTGAATATCGCCTCCAGCATACTTCTTATGACTCTCCAGTCCAACCCATCAATACCACAGGACAATTTTGGAATTGCTAGATCCACCAGATTCTGGTCCACCATAGTATCTCTTAGTTTGGTGAGACTCTTCCAGACATCTTCATAGGACGGTTTATCTTGGGAATGCCTCTTGGTAACTAGGTAGTAGATGTTTCTCTGGCCTTTCTTCAACTGTAGCACCCACCAACTTCTGGATTCTGCCCGCAGTGTTTGGAGTTGACCAAATTTCTTGGAGAACACTACGGCGATGCCCTGGACATTCGAAGATCTTCTGCCACACAGTGCGCTAGTGCGTAGTCAGCAGGCACCTCGAAAAGGTCTCGTGACTCCTCTCTAGTAACCCCATGTAGAACTTTCTGCCCGTTTGAATACAAGGACATAAACTTCTCGAACGTCATATCATCCTCCGGTGGCTTGAGGTGCGAACTTGGTCATGGTTTCCAGCGTAAGGGCCAACCTGTTGAAATGGACGACCCTTGGTTTCCCTCGGGTGGCTTATGGATTCGGTACACAAGGTCGTTTATCCTTTTCACGATTTTATACGGGCCTTCCCACGAGTTCCCAACTTTGGTGATAGTCCCGACGACGTTTGGGGTTGTACAGCCAAACCAGGTCATCAACCTTAAATCCTCCAGCGTCGGCCTTGATGTCATAGGTCTTCTTCATTTTATCGCTGGCACTCTGGATGTTCAACCGGACTCGTTCGTGGATGTCGTCCATTCTCTGCCGAAGTTTGCTGACGTAATCCTCTCCCGCAGTGTCTTGTCCTGGCGGTATCCCAAACTTCAGGTCACAAGGCAGTCGCAGTTCTCGGCCCATTATAATACTAGCAGGAGTTTGACCGGTTGACTCGTGTACTGCGGATCGATAGGCCATCAGGAACAAATGAAGATACTGGTCCCAGTCTCTTTGATGGTCAGAGACAACCTTGGACAAGTGGCGGTTGATCGTCCTGTTCATCCGTTCCACCATTCCATCGGACTGCGGATGTAGGGCCGTGGTTCTTGTCTTGCGGATGTTCAGCAGTAGACATATTTCTTGGAAAAGGTTGGATTCGAAATTTCTGCCTTGATCCGAGTGCAGCTCCATTGGAATACCGAATCGACATATCCATTCTTTCACCAAGACGTCGGCGACGGTGATGGCTTCCCTGGTTGGGCAGGGCATAGGCTTCCGCCCACTTACTGAAGTAGTCCATTGCAACAAGGATGTATTTATTCCCGTGGTCGGATACGGGAAACGGGCCGGCGATGTCAATGGCGATTCTCTCGAACGGGCTGCCTACGTTGTACTGACGCATCGGGGCCTTGGGTCGTATTCGAGGTCCGTTGCTAGCAGCGCATACAGCGCACTTTCTGCACCAGTCCTGGACGTCAGCTTGACAATTGGCCCAGTAAAACCGTTGCCTCACTTTCTGCAGGGTCTTCGTCACTCCCAGATGTCCTCCGGCGACTCCATCATGGATTTCCGCAGCACTTCCTCTCTTCTGTTCCTGGGAACAATTATTTGGCGTCTGTCTTCCCACCAATATCGGCCTCAAACACACGTTTCAGGATCCCATTGTCCAGAATAAGAGAGTTCCATTGTGCCCAATAGGACTTAACAGCCGGCGAGTAACCTGCAACTTCCTGCCATGATGGTCTTCGATTGCCCTTCCAGCTGACAACTAAGCCAAGGTCGGGGTCTTTCTCTTGGTCTTTCTGGATCTTGCTGTCATTCCAGTTGTCATCCATTGCCGCGGTTCTACAAAGTGTTGCTTCTTTCTCTTCTGCTCGTCGGCAATGTGAGCAATCATCTGGACATGGTCTTCGCGACAAGGCATCTGCATTCTTATGACTAGTTCCGGCTCGATGTTCGATCTCGAAATCGAATTCTTGGAGTCTCTCGATCCAACGTGCCACTTGACCCTCAGGATTTTTGAACTGTAAGAGCCATTTGAGAGCTGCATGGTCAGTTCTCAACAGGAATCTTCTTCCATACACGTACTTGTAGAAGTGTTCCACTCCCTTTACAACAGCTAACAGCTCTCGCCTGGTGACACAGTAATTGCGCTCTGGTTTGCTAAGCTCTTAACCAATGACCTTCTCCTGTCCCTCCTGGATCTGAGATAGGACAGCTCCAAGTCCCACGTTGCTGGCGTCCGTATCCAAAATGAATTTCCCTTTGGGTAGGGGATAGCTCAGTATAGGTGCGTTGATCAAAGCTCCTTTCAGCTTCCTGAATGAGTCTTGACATTCTTCGGACCACTGAAACTTTGTTTGGCCTTCCGTGAGCTTGGTCAGTGGTTTAGCGATGTTGGCGAATCCCAGCACATATCGGCGATAGTATGTGCATAAACCAAGGAAACTTCGAAGTTGGTGAATGTCTTTGGGATGGGCCAATCCTTAACAGCTTTGATCTTCTGGTCGTCCACTGCTACTCCTTCCCCAGAGACAACGTGGCCGAGGTATCGTACTTCTTTTGGAACAGATGGCATTTCTTAGGGCTCAGCTTCAATCCGGAGTTCCTCAGTCGCAGGAATACTTCCTCCAAGTTTTTCACGTGGTCCTCAAACGATCTGCCGACCACAATTATGTCGTCGAGATACACTAGACACGTGTTCCATGAGAGTCCCTTCAGTACTGTTTCCATCAATCTTTCGAATGTGGCGGGAGCATTACAGAGCCCGAATGGCATAACGGTGAACTGCCACAATCCTGAGCCGATGGTAAAGCAGTCTTTTCTCGATCTTCCTGAGCCAGTTCTACTTGCCAGTATCCACTCTTCAGATCAAGGGTCGAGAAAATCGTGGAACCAGCCAACGTGTCTAGGGTGTCATCTATTCTCGGGAGAGGGTAACTGTCCTTCTTCGTGACATTATTAAGTTGGCGATAGTCTACACAAAAGCGTGTCGATCCATCCTTTTTCTTCACCAGTACGACTGGAGAGGACCAGGGACTGTCAGATGGCTCGATAACTCCTTCTTTTCCCATATCGCTGACTATTTTGTCAGCCTCTTCCTTCTTGGCAAGAGGAAGTCTTCTTGCTGATTGCCGGATCGGTCGGCACCCCAGTATCAATCTTGTGCTGGACCACATTAGTTCGCCCCCCTTTTCCTTGTCCGGTATCGAAGATGTCTTGGTACTTTTTGACTAAATCTCTCAGTTTGGGCTGTTGAGCTGGTTTTATGTCTTTGGAAGAGATGGCAACTAATTTTTCTAGTTCTGTGGGCAAGTTGTTGGGTTGGCTAATCGTACCTCGTACGCCCCGGACCACAGATGAAACTGACGAGCAGTGCCCTAAAATTGTTCCTTTCTTTAAGGTCACTGGAAAGTAATTGACATTCATGACCCTTACCGGTACAAATTTTTCAGCACGTAACAGGGTTTTCCCTAGGGCAATTCCTCGTCCAATTTTCTCATCATGAAGTTTGGGCTCGAACATCATCACGTCTCCACTGCTCGCACTCCGGTCCAGGCGAGCCTCCAGGATGGTTTCAGCCCTCTCAGGTACGCTTATATCTTCAGCCAACAGCACACGGATCAACTCTTCACTTCTCCCATGAAGTACCAGCTCTTCTCCGTTGACACGTAGGACGCCGTCTTTGAAATCCAATTCAAACCCTCTGGAATTCATGATGTCCATTCCGATGATTGCATCGTCTTCGATGTCCGCTACAAGTGCCTGATGTTTCACTTTAGTGCTGCCCAAAATTATTTCAATCGGTAGCTCGCCATATACAGTAGCTGGCTCCCCGTTGCTGTGCGTAGCTTCCAAGTTGTCGGTTCAATTCGTTCCGGTTTCTGGCAAAGGAAGGTCCGAGAATTGTCCTAGTCGCACCTGTATCTAGCAGCATGGTGCAAGGCTCGTTATTGATGAGACCGTCTACGAAAACACCTCTGTTCTGTCGTTGCAGGATAGCGACATATGCGTTGTTAACCAGGGCTTGCTGGACACAGGCCGACGATTGCCCCTTCTCGTCGACCTTCTTTAGTTTTCCTGCATCAGAGTCGTGTTTTCGAATGTTGGACATTTGCTACGCACATGTCCAATTTTGCCACAATTCCAGCATCTTATCTGTCTTTTCTCAGGGAACACTTCCTTAATCACTTTCCTTATGGCAGCTTCCAAATTAGCAGGCTCCTGTGAGTCTTCCTCAATCATTCGGACTTTACTCTGGCTTTTGCAAGATTGTTTCGCTGCCTCGAATTCCAAAGCGCGTGCCAGTGCGCTCTATTTCGAATTCTTGTAAGGATTCGCCCGATTTTTGGCAGCGATTTCGCTTGTCTGGTTTCTTGGTCACGGAGTCCATCCAGGAATGCTTGAACCGCTAGTCGCTCCATTACATTTTCTGGTGTGGCTGGATATGCGAGACGAACCAAGCGTGCAATGTCAGTTTCGAATTCTTGTAAGGATTCGCCCGATTTTTGGCAGCGATTTTTCAGCTGGGAGTGGTATACGTGTTCCAAATGGGCGTGGCCATATCGTAATTCTAGATGTTTAATCAGCTGATCATAGTCCTCCTGTTCTTGGGCGGTGAGAGTTTGTAGAATATTTGTCGCTTCTCCACGTAATGCAAGTGTCAGTGCTACAGCTCTTTCCCCTGCATTCCATCCGTTTGCTTTGGCCGCTGCTTCAAACTGCCGGCGGTAATTTGCCCATGGAGTTTTTCCATCGAACTGAGGCGGCTTCATGGAAAGCTTCCCTATTTCTGAAATGACCTTGACATCTTTTATACCCTCTTGAACTTTATCCACGTTCAAACTCAAGTCCAGCATTGCATTTTCGTTAACCATCTCTGTGGAGGACGCATTATTAATTTGTTTTTCCAGCTTACTGATCGTTTCTTTTATTTTGTCCATTTCTGCCTCGATTCCGTCTTTGATTCCATCGCTGATTATTTCCTTCATCTTGTCCATCTCTGCCTCGACCCCATCTTTGATTGTATCCACCTCCGTGTTCATTTGCTCCCTAATTTTATCTATCTCTGTCTCAACGGTTCCCATTCTTTCTTCTAGGAAATTAGCCACACCACACAATTCTTTTTTTAGGCCTTCTGTGTTTTCCAGGAACTTCTCTTCCAGGCTTCTTGAATTTTCTAGAAGCTTCTCTTCCAGACTTCTAGAATTTTCTTCCAGGCTTCTTGAATTTTCTAGAAGCTTCTCTTCCAGATTTCTAGAAAGCTTCCCTTCCAGATTTATAGAATTTTCTTGAAGCTTCTCTTCCAGATTTCTAGAATTTTCTTCAAGCTTCTCTTCCAGATTTCTAGCATTTTCTCCAAGCTTCTCTTCAAGATTTCTAGCATTTTCTTCCAGTTTATTCATTACCAAACTTAAATCACCTCCGGGAACTTCGAATAAAAATGTTTCGGGGTCCTCACCTTCTTGTATAAGTCCTTCTGCAAGTCTTTCCTGGAGTACTTGCTTTTAACCTGTTGTTTCCAGTTCCCTTTCCTCCAATTCCTGTTTCAATTCCGCTACCTTCAAATCCGCAAGGCGCACTTTTCTTGAACACATTTTGTCTTTGACGAGGTATCAGTCTGTTTTACACGAAAAGTTATCAGTTTGTTAAAAATTCACTTCGCGAATTCTTTTCCACGGGCCACCGTCTATTGTCTGTTTCACGCGAAGAGTGTATCAGTTTATATTCCCACGCAATTGTCCACTTCGCGAAAACCGGGCCACTGTCTATTTTCTGTTTCACGCGAACAGCGTATCAGTTTATATTCCCACGCACAATTGTCCACTTCGCGAAAACCGGGCCACTGTCTATTTTCTGTTTCACGCGAACAGTGTATCAGTTTATATTCCCACGCACAACTGTCCACTTCGCGAAAACCGGGCCACTGTCTATTTTGGGCGTACAAAAAGGTCATCAATTTATTTTTCTGACTATCCACTCCACGATCACTTGTTTATTTTCAAAATCTCACTTCCGACACCAATTGTAACGTAAATAAACTTAACTTGGTTTAACTAATTTATTTAACACTTAATCTACAACTTAATTTATATTACTACGCTACTGAATAGCTCGATCGTATGGGCTCGTTCAGACTGTCCCGACTCCACTTGAGGGTCGCCTATTTATCTCCGATACAGCATTCTCGATGTTTCGAATTCTGGCATGTTCCAATTGTTTCCAATATTGACCGTTGTTTTCCGTGGCAGAGAGACTGGATGGTTCTCGAATATCTCCGGGGATGATCTCATCGTTGTCGATGGCAACACGTGAGGCGACAGGTCCGGCCTAGGTTCGTTACAATATTATAAGGGCAGCTTTGTCACCAGGGTGTATGTAGAAAAATGGATTTTTCTACACACAACACCAATTTTTATAGAGTGTTTCTTTACTATAATGTAAGGCACTGATATTTTGGTTCACCACTAGTCCGTCGGACTTGGATTCATGCCTTCGGCTAAGTATGCGAAGGTCTTGCTTTTGAATAACTTCTTTATATGAAAATAAGTAATTTTTTGTCTTTTGTCTCAAGCAACTTCTATTCAAGTGATAATATAACTTGATAATTGACTGTTGCCTCTCAATTAAAATAATCTGATTGAATTCAAATTCCCTTTCCTCAACTTCAGTTGAGAAAATAATACACACAAATTAACTTCAATACATATATTAACAAAAAAAAAGGTAAAACTTTAATATAGCTCGACGCTTGTCGAATAAAAAAAATTAACAATCATGATATAAAATGTAAACTATCTCCTTTAGAGAATAAAAGAACAACGAATAGTTTGAAAATATTACATATCTGTTCCAAAATAAAAGGGAGCTCATATTTCCGATATATATAGTGATTTCCTATTATCGAAATATAGAACCAGTTTCTTCCCGTGGCTCTCATAGTTTATTGTTACCCGCATACTGACTTCCGTTTTTCCCAAATTAATAAAATTGTGATCGTCTTCGATTAGTCTCAAATTAAATAGACGAACTCCCAATATACCCTGTTATGTATACCCCTAATCTGATATTAATTGTGCATGAGGTTCAACCGTGAATCAATAGTTGAAAGCTATGCATCAAGTTAGATTTTCTACTTAAGCCAGCGACATACCCCTGTAATTCCCATGTTTCTCCTAGCCTCGAATATAATTCCCATTTCCCTCGTAGCCGTCTGTGGACACTCGAATCAGATTTCTAATTTAAACACACTCGTCTTCCGAACGATTGAAATAAAGTTTCCGACATCTACCCGCGATAGTTCCTGCCGTGGAACCATTATATATCGAAAGGCGAATTTCTTCGATATCGTTTCTGGTAAAACCAAAAACTTTCCGATTGCGGTGGACTCACGCCCACGGCGCGACGGAACCCGTGGCGATCAACCTCGGGGTTCGCTGAAAGACTCCCCCTTGACCTGTTGATATTTTTCCATTCTCAAACAGAAACGAAGCGCCAAGTGGCAGTCTGATTGGCTGAGTCCAACTTGTCGTTGTAGCGAATATATTTCGCGACCCGTGTATATTGCCCATTCGACACTTTGCCCGAATGAATGAAGCTTTGTTTAGTATTTCCAGACTAAACAACAGTTACAATGTTACAAATCTGTAACTGGCAAAATGAATGAACTCGTCTGCTTAGCAGAAATATATTATTTATGTCCGCGACGACCCATTTATGTATTTCGAACTATGAGCTCCCTGGTTCATATTAATTCCATCCAAGAAACTGGAATAATGAATTATGAATAAAAAATTGAAAATAACTTACCCTGGGACCAATAAAAAAAACAAAGCAATAACACCAACAGGGTGTTACAAATTGAGTTAGAGTAACAGCGGCGGGTTTGGTTGCTTCTGGCAATCGCATCACTGCTTAGCTTACTGCATGTTACTTACTGCATGTACGCGGGTTTGAGCTGTAGAATGATGGGTAAAAGCAGCCATCGGGTGTTTGCTTTTTCAACGTAGTACTACTGGATACTGAAATAGCGAGATCATACGTGATTTTACTATTTTCTATCTGAACTTCACCCCAACGAAGATCCCAGAAACTACAGTGTGGAAGTGTGGAGGATAGAACCTTTTTACCGGTGTGTGTGTGAGGGGGGGGGGAGGAAGAACTTCCACAAATACAAGGTGAAACAGCTCAAGACGAAGACTGTGGGGTACCGCCCTCTTGCTGCATGCGAGGCTCTGGATCAATAGAGGATGAATACAAGAACTCGCAATCAAAACTTAACTGCAGTCATATCACTCAGAATCAGCATTGAATTCACTCCTGCTGCAAGTGTTCATCACTGGAGATTTGGCAACCGCCATCGTGTGAGCGCCAACTCAAATAGGCAAGAGGCAAATTGTTATTACCTTAGCCCACTTCCCAGGAGCGTACAAACACAAATGCGCGAGGGGAGCGACTTCAAGGATATTTGTCTGCTACAAACATAGATATTTGTCAACAAAGGTGACAAACCCACTTTCATAAATGCGATGACAAAAGGTTGTGGACTCACTCACTTGTAGCGGGTTACGTGGCCATTATTTATATAGCGACAAGATATTACTTGATTTTCCGTAGGCTAATTTACTCAGAACAACTCGTGTGGGCACTAGCCCTAATATATTCATATATTGTGATATTGAATATCATTATTTTGTGACCCTTTTTCTCATTTTTTGGACGCCACTCAGTTGAACATAAAACTAGATAAATAATCTACTACAACTGAGAACTTGTAGATTGAAACGTATATATAGCTCATAGACATTCTGAAAAATATTCTGTGGATGGGTTTATTTAGAAAACAAACTGTGGTTGCTTATAATATCCAATATATTTCCAATTATCACGATAATGTGGTTTCCCACATCATAAAAATCACATATAGATATTCAAGTAAAAAAAATCGATATTTTCTCTACTTTACAACCATTGGGTTACGTTTTGAAGTATAGTATCGATACAGGAGTTTCTTCGAATTCAAACTAGAGTTGATATATGAACATCAACTTAATAAAACAACGGGGTCGGTACTATAATCGTATATACAATTTTACATTGCTGAGAAGTTTCATCAATAAGTACAGTTATGTAATATAGGTCTCTGTACTTCTGCAGAAAACAAATGACAACAAAAATATGGGCATATCTCAACTTTGAGAAATTACACACTGTTGCATTATCAATTATGTTTATACCTTCGGAAACAATCACCACAATGAAGTTGAATCAAATTTTTAGTGAATAAATCCGTACACAATGTAAATAGACAATGGAATTAAAAATCGACAACGCAATTTGTACCAACAACGTAATGTGTACCAGCACTTCAACTCAGAACGAGTTACAAAAGTCTGACCTTAACAATCCTGGGGTAGTAATAAGTAAGTATACACTGACAGTGCTATTAGTCTGGATGTCCACACGAAGACAGCAAATCAGCCCTTCGGTAGGACACATCAGCTTTCTGAGTCGTCTATATGTGACCCCCTGATAGTCCTGAACCATGAATTAATTTGCCTGTAGATACCATTATCAATTGACCGTTACCAGGAACCAAGACCCAAGAACCCCATAATATTTATACGATTCGTACCTGACCAATATATAACATATTTGTACTTTCTGGTTTCGTAGCTCTAGACTCGATTATCAAAGTTGGTTTGAATATTCTTGATCATACTGTATAACAAAGTAAACGAGCTCAGAATCGGAATTGCTAGAGGTTGAAGAAACCAAGTTCATACCAATGAAATATTGAAATCTTTACTGTGAAATCATTTCTGTTGATGAATATCTTACCTTCATTCAAAGAAGGGTGTTTGAAATATACAGTGCTTCTCGAAAGTCCCCTCCCCCCTCTTATTTTTGGAATGATTATACATAAACAAGTGAAATTTGGAAACTGAATATTAAAAGTTGTAAACTTCCCTACTAGTGATGATAGATGACGAAATCGTCAAAGATGACGTCACAAGGCCATTGTGACCAATAATTTTAAATGGAACCCTACGGCAAGCGACACCTCTCTTAAAAGGTATCAAAAAAATATATCCAATTATACTAATTTTGTTTGTGTTTATGGCAGTTTTAATGGCTCATTAGTAAATATCAAAATTTAAATTCCATTCAGTATGATATTGATTACAGATTTAAGAATCAGTATCTACTTGAAGAAATTGCTCGAAGTAACCTCTATTTACTTCCTGACAGTGAAATATCCTATTTTTAAACTCTTCTCGTACTTTTGCAAATGTGTCTGCGGAAACAGCCTCACATTCTGCAACAATACGTTGTTTTAAAACGTCAATATTGTCAGGTTCAGTGGCGTAAACCTTCGATTCAAAGTACCCCCACAGAAAAAAATCCAAAGGTATGAGGTCCGGTGATCGAGCTGGCCATTCCGTTGAACCTCGTCGTCCAATCCATCTACCACGATACTCCTCATCCAAATACCATCTCACTGCACCGTAATAGTGTGAAGGAGCACCATCCTGTTGGAATGTGATTTCCAAATTGCCGAATTCATCTGGATTATCTTCCAAAATTTTAAGGTTTAACGGTTCTATTGCGTTTTGCAACAGCTCCAGATGAACCTCACCAGTTGAATTAGTATTTAAAAAAAGAGGCCCAACAATGTGGTTTAACATGATACCTGCCCTAACATTCACCTTCTGGGGAAATTGGGTTTCACGAAACAGGTGAGGATTTGCGTCACTCCAATACCTCACATTCTGTGTATTTACATTTCCATTTAGATATAAAGTACTTTCGTCACTGAAACAAATTGTCTGGCTGTTGGTTGATTTTAGTTTCCATATTTTCACAAAATTCTAGTCTTCTGTCTGGATCGTCGTCTAAGAGTTGATGAACCATTTTTAATTTGTATGGATGGAATTTGTTTTTTTTTTCAACACCCTGTGTACTGTACTTCAGCTGACTTCACAGGTAGATGCAACGTGAGTTGTTGAAGAAGTAGGATTAACTATTACTTCTGCCAGTATATCAATTTTTTTCTCATCAGAATTTTGTGGCCTGCCAGATCGTTTCGCATCATTGATACTACCCGTTGTTTCAAACTCACGAAGAAGCTTCCTTAAATAAGTCCTCGGAACGGGGCGATCGGGAAACCTCTAATTAAAAATGCGTTCTGCTGCATGAATATTTTGTCCAGTTTCACCAAGAATTAGGATCGCTGCTACTTTATCACCTAAAGCACGCACCATTTCGCTTCTTGAAGCACTCAAACGTTCGGCTCACAACAGTTTAACAAATTATTGAAATGTACAGAAATATTAATAGTACCAAAAGCTGCTGAGACAGTTGAACGTTCGATCAACAATACACAAATTATTAAACGTGCAAAAACTTGGACAATTACAAAAACGTCGAATTAGGAAGACTAACAAAATCGTCAGCTTATTTGACAACTATCCAGAGGCGGAGCTTGAATTTGGAATTTTAGTATCAACTGATAAAATTCATCACAGCTTTGCGTTTTTCAAAAGTGAGTTGCCAAAACTTCCATAAACACAAACAAAATTAGTATCATTGAATAAGTATTTTCGATATCTTTTAAAAGAGGTGTCGCTTGCCGTAGGGTTCCATTCAAAATTATTGGTCATAATGGCCTTGTGACGTCATATTTGACGATTTCGTCATCTATCATCATTAGTAGGGAAGTTTACAACCTTCAATATTCAGTTTCCAAATTTCACTTTTTATTTTCATTTATGCATAATCGTTCCAAAAATAAGAGGGGGGAGGGGACTTTTGAGAAGCATTGTATAGAGGAATTTACACTTTGGATCCATCAATTATCAAAGTTGACTAGTGTCATTCTCCATTAATAACTTGTGGTCTAAATCTCGTGCAGAACCATAATCATTTCCAATCTCGTGAGAGGTGTAATCGCATTCATATAGTTACCGTCAAAACTACGATAATGTGTTGAATTATAACCACCGGAAACCGTATTCAAATCTACACTTCTGTTTCCTCAAAACTATCACCAGAAGGGTAAAACTACATGGTTGGCCTCGCCATCACTTTCACAGCGAAAAAAGAACCCTTTTGCCGGAAATCTCCTTCACTTTAATTTTCTCACTCGAGAACCGGGAGTCCAAATTCCGTGGGTAATTTAAACTTACCTCTCAACCTACCTTTTCATATTTGAATAACTTTTTCCAATCTATTGAGAAGAAAAAGGACAGAGTATATTTAAGGAACACTTGCAATAAAACGATTGACCCTGCTAAATAATTTTATGACACGAGTATATGCAATAAGCTTGTCAATGCTCCTCCTGGATCAAAGACTTTCTGGCCTCTAATCTTACGTGTCGCTAGATGATTTCATTCTGTTTTGGACATGATTTCTTATATTTTTTGTATGCCGAAGATGGATTGTTTTTATTGTTTTTAACCGCTTTCTTAGTTGTTTGAACAACCCTCAGAAGTTAATGAAAACTTGTACGAGTTAAAATCACGGGGACCTTACCTTTTATAGTGGGATCCGAAACCACTAATGGTTTGCATTGAATATGTGGCACGTCAATTTGATATAATATAACGAATAGTATTACATTTTACTGTAGTGAAGGAGCTTGGAAAAAGGATATATAGGTATAGTATTGCTTGGTATTGAGTGTCGATTTCCAGCAGTCAACACCCACCGCAAGTCGCGTAAAGGAGCTCAATTTAATAATCCATGATACCCACTTTTCTCTATGGTCAACTTCATTCCAAAATACTAGTAGCCCCTGGTCTACCTCTCATAATTAGAAAAATCAGAACGTTACCGACTAGTTGAAAAGGGAAACATTCTCAATTGAATATTGATAGAAATATTTTTCTGTGAATTGAAACATCCACGATTAAAATGAAGTTACTTTTTGTGAATGTCCAACAGAAAACAACTACTTCCCCGGCTAAAGCCACGCTGGACATTGAACTACATCTGATAGATATTCTGAAAAGGCCCTAACTCAAAAGAAAAAATCTCAAATTGAAAATTTGCATTTTCATTCAGATAGTTATTTGATTTTCTATTCCAGTCTTAATTAGGAACTTATGAAGATGAAATAGATTTTCATCGACAAAAATGTATTGAAGACCTAGTGAATGCGATGTCTCTCCTGCGTCAATGTTATGAATGATTTCTGGTGAGTACTCTCTTCTGGAAAACATTCTTCTTTGCCTCATTCATCTTCATAAGTTCCTAATTAAGACTGGAATAGAAAATCAAATAACTATCTGAATGAAAATGCAAATTTTCAATTTCAGATTTTTTCTTTTGAGTTAGGCCTTTCAGAATATCTATCAGATGTAGTTCAATGTCCACGTGCTTCCGGAAAGTAGTTGTTTTCTGTTGACATTCCAAAAATAACTTCATTTTAATCGTGGATGTTTCAATTCATAGAAAAATATTTCTATCAATATTCAATTGAGAATGTTTCCCTTTTCACCATGAATACCCCACAAGAGGTTAACTTGACGATGGAAGATAGTGACTAAAGTTTATCTTTCAGTCGCAGATGATTCCACATCTGATTTTATGAACATCCTGTTTATATTTTCAACAAATCAAGTTACCGACTAATCCATAACTGGAATGCTGAATTCAACGACAAGTATATGCGTCATTATTTAGCTGTTCAAATTTTCATTATCGTACCTATATGAGTGGAAATATTGTGCGGATATTAACATACCTATTGTTAGTTATGACAGAAATATTAAAATATTTTTGGATTGAATCATTATGAATCTACATGTATGAGTGAAAAATCGCGTAATTCGGTCCCAATTGCATCGAATTCAAACATCATAGGTAATTGTGCAGCATCAGCTACAATTTGAGCGCAATTCCAACTTCCTGCTTAGCTATTTGATTCACAACATTCCGCAAACATTAGTCGAGCCCAGTATCCGAAAGGTGATATAGGCCACTCAATCAGAAAAACAATATTTAGAGTTGGGATAAAATGAAATTACGTTTTTATGGAAAGAAAGTTTTTGCATTCTTCTTCTCCATTTCGCACAAACGTATAATTCGAGAAACGAACCGAAGGATGTGAAAATCACAAACATTCAATTGTATTACAAACATTATATTCAATTGTTTTCTGTTCCTGATTGAAGTTAACGTCCATTGAAAGAAATGAATAAAATATTTAACTCACGAAAATGACTCCATAAGCCATAATCATCTGTTTTTGGGTTGTTGAATTTTTTCATTGATTCTCATTTGTCAGATTTTTTCGATGGGGGACATCTGCTTCAATGAAAGACGAAATGAAAAGAATCTTAGAATCTGATAATTTTTATCAGGTCCTAGTGAGTTATACAATTTCGCTGAGGTTGCGAAGCGTTTGTATTGAGAATAGAATGAATGGCATATAGAATAGCACCCCAGTAAGTGGTCTCCTCCAGTGTATAATTCGAATTTAAATCTGGTTTGTTTGTCTCTGAGACTTCATTATTCAGTTCGGAACAGCCAGATGCTTTGAATTCGGTATTGATCCAGTCAAATTTTGTTTTTACCAGGAAAGTTGTGGGGTAGTTTCGAATTTTTCCATTCTATATGTTTTTGAGGTTCTGAATCCGAATCTGAAGTTGGAAAACGTGTTTTGTCATATATCTCCTGAACGGTTTGTCGGACGCGAAAAATACAACAAAATTAATTTTAGATAATTGAATGTTTTTTCATAATTTTTCGATTTTTTTTTTCTGTAAAATGAATATTTATGCGAGTTTTTCAGTCAAAGTTGGAATGAATGCTTTTTCTGCGGATAACTCAAAAACAATTGATCCTACGTGAAAAAAACCAAAATTCTTCACATATAAAGGAACAGGTATATTGAAGTTGTGGGGGGAAGTGACGCCATATCGTAGCATCTGTAAAGGACCTCACGGAAGCGGGAAAATGCGGGGGCTTCACGTGGTTGCCGAAACTTTTATCAGTTCATTGATTCATTCGTTCGTTCGTTCGTTCGTTCGTTCGTTCGTTCGTTCGTTCGTTCGTTCGTTCGTTCGTTCGTTCGTTCGTTCGTTCGTTCGTTCGTTCGTTCGTTCGTTCGTTCGTTCGTTCGTTCGTTCGTTCGTTCGTTCGTTCGTTCGTTCGTTCGTTCGTTCGTTCGTTCGTTCGTTCGTTCGTTCGTTCGTTCGTTCGTTCGTTCGTTCGTTCGTTCGTTCGTTCGTTCGTTCGTTCGTTCGTTCGTTCGTTCGTTCGTTCGTTCGTTCGTTCGTTCGTTCGTTCGTTCGTTCGTTCGTTCGTTCGTTCGTTCGTTCGTTCGTTCGTTCGTTCGTTCGTTCGTTCGTTCGTTCGTTCGTTCGTTCGTTCGTTCGTTCGTTCGTTCGTTCGTTCGTTCGTTCATTCGTTCGTTCGTTCGTTCGTTCGTTCGTTCGTTCTTCGTTCGTTCGTTCGTTCGTTCGTTCATTCAATCGTTCGTTCGTTCGTTCGTTCGTTCGTTCGTTCGTTCGTTCGTTCGTTCGTTCGTTCGTTCGTTCGTTCGTTCGTTCGTTCGTTCGTTCGTTCATTCAATAATTCATTCATTCATTCATTCATTCATTTATTCATCGAACTTCTCGGTGCCTGCTCGCTAACGCTGTGTGATCTGAATGGAAGTGCTATCCTTCCCCTAGATCCCTGATTTTTTTGACTCTCAGTAGTTTGTCGTTTTCAATATTGAAGACAGTGAATGCAATGTCAATATCTGGAAGAAAATGTAAATTTTCACTTTCAGATTTTTTTCTTCAGAATTAGAGTATTATCACAATATCTCTCAGATGTAGTTCAATGTCCAGCGTGGCTTTAGCCAGGAAGGTAGTTGTTTTCTGTTAGATATGCACAAGAATGACTTTATTGTCGTAGCTTTTTCAATTTCCAGAAAAATCATTCTATTTAGTATTCAATCAAGACTGTTTTCGTTTTCAATATTGTTTTATTCTAAACTATCGCTATATTATTCCCAATAAACTCCTCAACAATAGCTAGAACTCAGTAAAAAATTTGTATTGATTCATATTATATACAATAAAAAATGGTCTGAAAATACTGGCCTATGAATGGAAGTAATTTCGCGAACATTATTTGTGCACGTCGAAAACAGTTACCAGAGGCCATTTGGATTGAAATGACACAAAGCATAGAAGGGAACTGTTGCTCATGCTCGTCACCTATTTCCACCGATTTCCACGATTTTCAGTGTATTTATTCAGTAAATAAAAGCCCCGGCTCGAGATAATTGCGTTTGCAACGATCGCGCAATTAACAAATAAAACGATTCAGCAGAAAATCACAAAACGGTGACTTTTCCAGCGGAGGACCGGGCGGTGGAAAATTGGAAGAGCCTCTAGAGTTCAATCTTGGCTTTATGCGATTTTTACACGAGTGGCGATCTCTTTTGTTTTCGCTCTGTGTCATCACATGAATGAAACATTTCCCAATTTTCTACAACCCACGCTGGCGTTGAAGTGGAGAAGAGGTAAGATAATTTTGTTGATTTTGATTTCTCTTCAGTTTTGCGAAATGGGAAACAATATCTCTTCGGAATTCGGATAACCCAGAAAAATAATTTCAATTATAAAAATAAAAACTTTTTAACAAAAAAATACACCCGACGAAAAAAAAAAGTAAAAAATAAATTGAACTTTTTACACGCTTTATATAAGCTTCACTTGTATGTTTGTTTGTTTGTTTGTTTGCAACCGACTCCTTTGGGCGCGATTTTGACCCACTTCCAGACGTCCGAATGATTTGAAATTTGGCGGGTGTACATAAATCCGGTGACAATGCATTAGAAAAATTTTGTGTGCGGAAAGAACAAAATGGCGGCTTCAATATGGCGTACGAGTTTTGTGATTATGGTCCGATTTGCTCCAAAATTGGTGTCCGAGGGTTTTTGTGGTCGGAGATTATAATTATTTTGTCAAAATTGGAAAATTCAGGATGGCGGCTCCAAAATGGTGGGCGAGTTTTGTGATTATGGTCTGAGTCTATTCAAAATTGGTATGTGGAAGTTTTTGGGGTCGAATATTATGATTTTTTGTGAAAATTGGAAAATCCAAGATGGCGGCCGAGTTTTGTGATTATGGTCTGATTCTATACAAAATTGGTATGTGGGGGTTTTTGGGGTCGAATATCATGATTCTTTCATAACAATTGGAAAATTCAGGATGGTGACCGAGTTTTGTGATTATGGTCTGATTCTATTCAAAATTGGTATGGGGGGGTTTCTGGGGTCGGAGATAATGATTACCTAATTCGATAAGATTATTCCATTTTTTTATTTGCAAAAAAATAATAAAAATAATAGTTTAAGAAAAAACTAAAAAAACACGCTTTTATAAATAAACCACACTAAAGAGTAGGAAATAAATAATAGTTTGAAAAAACTAAAAAACACGATTTTATAGAAAACCAGACTAAAAAAATTGAAAATAAGAAAAAAATTATTTTATTTAAAGAAAAGCGTGGGGTGCATGTATGAATAATTATATAGTACATTACACACCGAGGCGATACCATGCACCCCACCCTTTTTTGAAAATAAAATGATTTTTTTTCTTATTTTAAATTTTTTTTGTCTGGTTTTCTATAAAAGCGTGTTTTTTAGTTTTTTTAAACTATTATTTTTTAGCCTTAATAACTAAGCTCCCAAACGAATGTAAGTAACTGATTTTGTGTCGGCACCAAACAAATATACAAACAAATTGATAAACAGCGGGGTGCGCGGCGGCGGCGGTGCCTGCTCGTCCCTTCGCCGGAAATTGCCGAGCGTTCTGGAAGTCAGCTTCACTTGTATGTTTGTTTGTTTGTTTGTTTGCAACCGACTCCTTTGGGCGCGATTTTGACCCCCTTCCAGACGTCCGAATGATTTGAAATTTGGCGGGTGTACATAAATCCGGTGACAATGCATTAGAAAAATTTTGTGTGCGGAAAAAAACAAAATGGCGGCTTCAATATGGCGTACGAGTTTTGTGATTATGGTCCGATTTGCTCCAAAATTGGTGTCCGAGGGTTTTTGTGGTCGGAGATTATAATTATTTTGTCAAAATTGGAAAATTCAAGATGGCGGCTCCAAAATGGTGGGCGAGTTTTGTGATTATGGTCTGAGTCTATTCAAAATTGGTATGTGGGGGTTTTTGGGGTCGAATATTATGATTTTTTGTGAAAATTGGAAAATCCAAGATGGCGGCCGAGTTTTGTGATTATGGTCTGATTCTATACAAAATTGGTATGTGGGGGTTTTTGGGGTCGAATATCATGATTCTTTCATAACAATTGGAAAATTCAGGATGGTGACCGAGTTTTGTGATTATGGTCTGATTCTATTCAAAATTGGTAGGTGGGGGTTTTTGGGGTCGAATATTATGATTCATTTGGAAAAATTGGAAAATTCAAGAATGCGGCTTTAAAATGGCGGCCGAGTTATGTGATTATGGTCCGATTCTATTCAAAATCGGTATGTGGGGGTTTCTGGGGTCGAATATTATGATTTTTCTCCTGAAAATTGGAAATTTCGAGATGGCGGCTTCAAAATGACGGCGGAGTTTTGTGATTATGGTCTGATTCTATTCAAAATTGGTATGTGGGGGTTTCTGGGGTCGGAGATAATGATTACCTAATTCGATAAGATTATTCCATTTTTTTATTTGCGAAAAAATAATAAAAATAATAGTTTAAGAAAAAACTAAAAAAACACGCTTTTATAAATAAACCACACTAAAGAGTAGGAAATAAATAATAGTTTGAAAAAACTAAAACACGATTTTATAGAAAACCAGACTAAAAAAATTGAAAATAAGAAAAAAATTATTTTATTTAAAGAAAAGCGTGGGGTGCATGTATGAATAATTATATAGTACATTACACACCGAGGCGATACCATGCACCCCACCCTTTTTTGAAAATAAAATGATTTTTTTTCTTATTTTAAATTTTTTTTGTCTGGTTTTCTATAAAAGCGTGTTTTTTAGTTTTTTTAAACTATTATTTTTTAGTCTTAATAACTAAGCTCCCAAACTAATGTAAGTAACTAATTTTGTGTCGGCACCAAACAAATATACAAACAAATTGATAAGCAGCGGCGTGCGCGGCGGCGGCGGTGCCTGCTCGTCCCTTCGCCGGAAATTGCCGAGCTTTCTGGAAGTCAATATCAGCGAGACAGCTGCCCGAACGGACACGCAGGTGGGGGCACATGTCGTTGCGAGTGGTCGTGCGGAGAGCACATTTTTGGAATGTTATTTATTGTTTATTTCGATCATTTCTATAAAGTGAGTTAATGATGTAAAAAAATTGTAAAATTGTTTTTAACCGCTTTCTTAGTTGTTTGACCAACCCTCAGAAGTTAATGGAAACTTGTACGAGTTAAGATCACGGGGACCTTACCTTTTATAGTGGGATACGAAACCACTCTTGACTGTTTGTTTGGCGCCGACTCAAAATTAGTAACATTAGTTTTGGAGCTGAGTTATCGAGACTAAAAATGCTCATTTAATTTTTTGCTGGTCAGTTTCTGTTTCCGACGGTTTGATTTTTTGTTAAAAAGTTTGTATTTTTTATTGTTTTTTGGCCAAAATCTACTAATTGCTACCTACTTATTTGGATTACTTTTGAAATACTTACTTTCCCACCTAACTTCAACTATTAACTGTTATATACTATGATTAGCTGGTACCAGCGACTTCGTCCGCGTTGAACTTTGTTGTTTTTGTGACGACTATTACACATTACACATTTTCTTATCTTAATAATGGATACCCAGGAGTATTTGGTTGATTTGATCTCACTGCCTTCATCTCCCAAGTCAAGTTGGAGCCAAATATTTGTGTATGAAATACGTGACGAATTGATGCGTTGCGTCATAGCAATAATTATTGGAAGCCGACAATACCTTGCCAGTCCGTCCCTGGAATTGACTGTGACTTTTTCTCTTTGATAACGGCTATTGGCAATTTTCACAGCTCAATTTACTCACAAAGGAATTAGGGATTCCATTTTAACCGTGGCTTTATGGTAAAAATTATCGATCACTAGGGAACTAGCTCAAACGACTGTGTTGCTGCTGGCCTACTTTACTGATTTATTACTTTTGATTTATGGATGCATGTTCCTATTCTGGAAGGCATGTTTGACAGAGCGATGGTTCGCGAAAAAAAAAAAAGATCGATATCGCCGAACGTCATTCCCTGGAAAATTACTTGTATGTATAATGGATCGATTGATTGAAGTGACATGCGGGTGAATTATTGAGTGGTATAGTTCATGAACATTGAATAATTCTCGCTGACATATCTGAAATCAATCAATTTAAATTTGATTTCGTGTGTTATATTGTCAATAAATCATTCTTATATATATATATATATATATATACAGTATGTCTCACTAAGTTGGAACCATATGGAAAACTTTTTTATTATTAATTTTGGGAGAAAAAGTTAATCTTCATAAAAAATTCTGCATATTCTAAAATCCAAAATACAATAATCAGATATCAATTTTTTTCAGTCGTATACGCGGTATGTCAAAATATATTAATTTTACTCGAGAGTAAATTACCTTTTTTATATTTGAAAATATCGAAAATTGTTAATAAAAAAAGTTGTTCAGAACTAAAAACTACGTTCAAATATGCAATTACATCCATTTACATTGAAAAATAATTTGTTCTTGTTTTGTCTACAATAACAATGGGAGAAAACTATAAAACGCATAGACAAGCAGCAACTATTTTTATTAACAGACATCCCAATAAAAATATCAATCATTCAACTGTTACGGAAATAGTAAATAAATTCAAGAATACTGGAAGTATTAACAATCATTTTAATAGAAAACGCCGAAAACTGATTGCCGCAGTTTGAAGTAAATCCAAAAATGTCATTGCCCAAAAGGAATGCAACAAAATGTGAATAAAGATACAGTGGCAAGAATTTTAAAAATGAATAAATACAGACCATTCAAACCAAAAATCGTTCACACATTGAAAGAAAGGGATTATGAGGGGCGCTTTGATTTTTGCCATCTCATCCAAGGAAAATTAGAAGAGGACCCTTATTTTACGAGGCGTATAATTTTTTCTGATGAGTCAACATTTTCATCAAATGGAACTGTCTCGTCACAACATTGTCGCTGGTGGTCTGATGAAAATCCCAATTTTGTAATAAAGTCTCATGACCAATATTCATTTGAGACGAACGTGTGGTGTAGCATTCATAAGAAGAGATTAATAGGACCTTTTTTTTTCGCCAATCTATAAATGCCGAACGTTATCTACAGTTTTTACAAACTCACATCAATGACTTTTTGAACGAACTACCCTTACAAGAACGTCAATGTATTTGGTTCCAACAAGATGGTGCCGCATGCCATAGTACATTAAATGTTAGGGAATATCTTGAACATACATTCTATGGAAAAGTTATTGATCTTTTTCGGCCTGCTAGCTCCCCTGACTTAACCCCCCTTGATTACTCCTTATGGGGTTGCTTGAAACAGAAAGTTTATCAGAAAGGGCCGTTTCAAGATGTTGACCATTTGGAGAGGATAATTTTAGAAACATGCCAGGAAATTTCTCCAGAAATGATAAGGAACGTATTACGTGAATTTGCCAAAAGAACGATTATATGCATTGAACGAGAAGGTGGATATGTCGAGGCATCAGTGGAATGAGGGAACATTAAATTTCTATTTATTTCCAGAATTAATATTATGTTAGTTACACAATGCACATGCATTCATTATGTGTTTGAATTGTAACATTGTGAGAAATCATTAAGAGACGAAAAGGTGATCATGTGTTTCATAATCAAAAGAGATAAATGTTCATTCAAAATAGAAAAAAAGTAAAAAGTAACATAACCTAATTTTTCAATGTCTATGAATGTAATTGCATATTTGAACGTAGTTTTTAGTTCTGAACAACTTTTTTCAATAAGAATAAAGGTACTTTACTCTTGAGTACAATTCATATTTTTTGACAAACCGCGTATACGCCTGAAAAAATTAGATATCTGATGATTGTATTTCAGATTTTAGAAAACTTTTTATGGAGAATAATTTTTTTTCTTAAAATGAATAATAAAAAAGTTTTCCATATCGTTCCAACTTAGTGAGACATACTGTATATATATATATATAAATATATATATATATATAAATATATATATATATAAATATATATATATATATAAATATATATATATATATAAATATATATATATATATGAAACGGAGGAACATCGAAGGGACTGTTAAACAAAATGGAATAAATTTAATGGACATAGTCCTCAAAGAGAAGTGTCAACCGTAGACACGTGCTTCAGGCTCTCGGCTCTCATCGGTACGGTGAAGAAGTACAAGGATGAACGGCAATTCAAAGGAATCAACACACAGAAGCCAGCCGCACATTTGTGGTTTCGGTTAGCAGACCCTGTACTCCAGGGCAACAACAAATGTCACCACGGAGGCAGCTACAGCTACCTTCGTGACATCCGAGTCCAGGATTATAGAGATGAGAGGGAGGAATATCGAGGGGACTGGTAAACAAAATGGAAGAAATTTAATGGCCCTCAAAGAGAAGTGTTAACCGTGGACACGTGTTGATCATTCTTGCACTTTTCTTCACCGTACTGATGAGAGCCTAGAGCCCGAAACACGTGTCTACGGTTAACACTGTCCATTAAATTCCATCCATTTATATATATATATATATATATATATATATATATATATATATATATATACATTTCTCGGAATGGAGGTATGATTTATTCATTTTGTGTAACTTCTTTTCAACAACGTTTCGCCATAGTTTTGGTCATCTTCAGGTCGAAAGCACTAAAATAATTAATATTTCTGATTGTGAACGAATGCTGATTGAGGTGTGTGATTCCATTGTAATCGAGTATGGTTCATTTTGATTTTTTTCCCCTTCATAAATACATTGGTTTGTTCAAAAGATTAAGTTATAATATATGAGCCTCACTGTATTTTTATGGAAGTATTCATTATTACTATTATGACCAAACTTTAAAAAATGTTGCTATAAATTTGGCTTGTATTTTTTATATAATTTCTATTGTTGATACTGTTGGGCTCTTTTTTTATATGTATCATTTCCCACTTTTTGTTTTCTCTTCTTCGTCAAAATTTCAACCTTGTTTGTGTCCAACTTCGGATGAATTTATATTTTCTTTTTCGTGTTTGGGTAACGGTGTTATGTCAGTTTTTGAGTTCTCAAGAGCTTGTATTCGCTTGTGTATAAATTGTTTTGTTTAAATATATGTACTTTCATAGTCTTTACATGCTTTTCTATACACTGTATGAGTCTGTCTGTTTGTTGGTACTTTTGGTTCTGATTTTGAATAAATGATGTTATTAGTATTTTGTAGTTGTAGTTGTATGTTGTTTTTCCATTATTTTATTGATTTTATTCGATAGTTTGTCTATGTGTGGTAATGATATATATATATATATATATATATATATATATATATATATATATATATATATATATATATATCACCTTTAATCTGTGTGGTGAAGCTTAGACCTGTTATCGTGACATTTTAATGACACGAAATTCCGTGCACAATAATAGGTCACCAACAGATGTCAGCATAGGTCAATCCACGACAACAATAGTCGTACTCCTAGTGCGTTCTGAGTAACGCAAAACAAATAACGAGAATAAGAGAAATCTGTTTCGAATCCAAGAAAGCCCACCATCCGCCTACAGCCTGTTTCATGGTTTCCCAATTATCAGGACGGCTTGTGGTCTCTTTCAAATTCGTATCAGATATCTCGTAGTGCTAATACCTATCGGCAAGTACAAAAATGTGAAAAGCAGACCTTTCATTCCAGGGCAACAACCAACGTCACCACGGATCAGCTTCGTGACATCCGAGTCCAGGATTATAAAAAGATAGAAGGGAGGAATATCGAGGTGACGTCGATTGTTGCCCTGGAATGCAGGGTCTGCTAACCAATGCCACAAATGTGCGGCTGGCTTCTGTTTGTTGACTCCGTTGATTTGTCGTTTACTATCAAGTGTTGTTCATCCTTGCACTTCTTCACCGTACTGATGAGGGCCGGAAGCAATGACCATTACATTTCTTCCATTATATATATATATATATATAGTTATGTAAATATATATATATATATAAGAAATATATTGTTGTTGTTTTCTTCATTACTATTATTATTGTAGATATCATGTATTCGCTTTTTAATTGTGTTCTATGCAAAGTGACTGGAATAATTATTTTATATCAAAATATTCTTTATTTTTTATCAAAATATTCTTTATTTTTTCTGAGTAACTTTTTCGAAATATTCCGTGATAAACTTTATAGCTCTCTCAGTAGAATTTTTATTACCATTTGGGTAACTTTGTGGTGCTTATCTAGGAAAATTCAGTATTTCTGTGTCCTGTCATGTTGGTGGATGAAGAAAAGCCAATACGTCCCTGACAACACAGGATCATTTGAGGTATATATCGTCATACACTACTAGGTGATAATTTATAGTTGTAGAGGTTCTCAACATGACTGATTTTTACCACATTTATATTATCTCGCTTTCGTCTCTGTTCGGTACAAATCTTGCAATCGATTTTAAACTAACTTCCTGATGATATTTTGAACTTCAGACATAGCTCAGAACTGGATGACAATGCAATATTGAGTCGCTTGCTTGTCTGTCTGTCTGTTTGTTTGTTTGTCTGTACGTTAACGGAACAGAAAGTGAGGTTAGGATTACACAATATCTCCATAGCACCAACAGAATGATCGACGAGTCAATGAGCACTGAATTTAACTGCCTTCCAAATAGTCACCCAATGGAACAACTGAGTAACAAATGAATTGATAAATGACCTAGTAAATTTCGTAAGAATACATGACACATATATGCCCCTGAAATTGAAAACAAGAAAATTAAAGGGAGCATTTGATGTATTTCACCATGCTTATATTAACTCGCTTCCGTTGTCTTCTCGTCCGTTCGGTACAAATCTTGTAATAATAATAATAGCAATCCATTTTAAACTAACTTCCCGATGAGATACTTGATTTTCAAACATAGCTCAGAACTGGATGATAATGCAATATCAACTCGCTTACATGTCTGTTTGTTTGTCTGTAATAATAATATCTTCACGATCTTCTCGATCACGATGTATTTTTGAAATCAAAATCGTGACCCAAATTGTGGTGGTATTCTGATAGCGCGGTTCTTGCAGATCAAGATAAGTCCCTGCAGTCATTGGCATGTTGTTTCAGTCTATCCCCTGACATTTGTTTCGTTTGTCCAATATATATTTCATCACAATTCACGCACTCGATTCTGGTAATGAAATATGAGAAAAATTTCGTATAAAATCCGAAAAATGTTAAATCAAGACAGATTCTATTAATATTCAGTCTTCCACATGTACGAGGTGATTATTCAACACACAGATCATATAGAAAATTCTTCAAACCAAATAATTCAAAGAGATACGACGGAAAAAGAACAAGTTCCGGATTGATAAGGTGATTTGTAAGAGCCACTGGGAAAATCACAATAATGCTGTGTGCTGCGTAACTCTTTTGTTACGAGGAAAACAATCCAAGGATCCGAAATGAGGACAATTAGACTCATTGTACATTGTTCTCGGGACTAGAGATAATATTTCAATGTAGAAGATGCTCCTGGAAAACAGGAGAATAATCAAATAATATCCGTTGAAGAGTATTTGCGATCCATTTACGAGTCGACAGCTTATTCTGGATCGTGTTTGAAATTTGAACGCTACAGACGCATTCTTGATAATCGGATTGGAATTATTTGTTCATCATTCTGAATATTATTCAACCACAAGTATGTCTTTGAACGAGCCATGATCAAGGAAGAACCGCCTTATCGCTGATTATTTCTCTTGATTTGGATGATAACTAATGTTATGAAATTAACTGAACTGTGAGAATTATGAACAACCTTCAATATCGAACGAAAGACAATAAAAGACAGCAAAAGGAACTGACTCTAAGTAGAAAAAGAAAACATTCTCAATTGAATATTGTATAGAAAGATTTTTCTGTGAATTGAAAAATCCACGATGAAATTGGAATTATTTTTTGTGAATGTCTAACAGGAAACATATGTAGTTCAATGTCCAGCGTGGCTTTAGCCGGGGAAGTAGATGTTTTCTGTTAGACATTCAAAGAAAATAATTTCATTTTTAATGTGGGTTTTTCAATTCACAAAAAAATCTTTCTATTCAATATTTAATTGAGAATATTTCCCTTTTCAACATGAATACAGCAGCACAAGAAGTTATTTCGAACTATTGTGACTGAAGTTTATCTTTCATTCGCAGATGATTCCACATCTGATTTTATGATTATCCTTTTCATATTGTCACGAAAGGCGTAGTTCAAGTCAAGAGTCAATATTTCACCATTATTATCATCAACTTTTGTCCCAATTCAGTTATTTGTTGACTGTTCCAAATTATACGTTTCATAACATCGAGTATAATCGAACAATCACGATTGAAAACTAAAATCCACTTACCAACGGGGGGATTGATTTTGGTCCCGCTGAAGGAAGGTTCTCGGAAGGGTGCCGTGTGGCAACAGGGTGTCCAATTTGGACATCCCAGAATGTTTAATCATTGCGAATGTGATAATCTTAGTGAACCATATTTGTTTGAACGCCACACTACAGCAAACCACCGCATCTCTACGGGCGTCCGAAAATCCACAAACCAGACATGCCACTGAGACCGATCACCAGCTCTCGGAACTGACCAACCTACAAGTTATCGAAATACCTCCTACCAATGATACAACCCTTACAAGAAAATAGTTCATACGTCAAGAATTCCAAACACTTCGTAGACACCATCACAGATCTTGAACTTGGACCAGAAGATCGTTTCATCAGCTTCGACGTAGAGAGCCTTTACACTAATGTCCCTATAGAGGAATCCCTCAGTATCATCAAAAGGAAACTCGAAGATGATAACCAGCTCCACGAGAGGACTGAGCTTCCCATCCAAGCAATATTGGAACTACTGCAGTACTGCCTACAGAACTCATATTTCCAGGAAAAGGACCAATTTTTCTCTCAAGTTGACGAACTCCTGATGGGATCTTCTCTTTCTCCAATCATCGCCAACATATACATGGAGTGGTACGAGGATTTGGTTATACGGGAGGCAGAAAACAAACCAATGCTGGGGTTGAGGTACGTGGATCACACTCTCATCATATGGAATCACGGAGATAAACATCTCCAGGATTTCTTATCAATAATTAACAGAATCAGGGATTTGATCAAATTCACGATGGAGATGGAAGCCAACAGTGCCTCACCCTTCCTCGGTCTGAACGTTGAGAGAATAGGCAATGGAATCCGCACCTCTATCTACAGAAAGAAGACACATACGAGACAGTATCTCAGCTACAGCTCCAACCATCCGAGTTCGACAAAGAGAGGGATCGTGAGAACATTGGTAGAGAGAGCGATGCACATATGCAACGACGAGGAGTCCCTAGATGCCGAATTGAACCACATCAGAGAGGACCTCCACCGGAATGGATACTCCAAGAAACTCCTAGGAGAACTATTGAAACAACTCCAGAGAACGAAGACATCTGAAGAGCAACAACAAAGCACAGTGATCTACCTTCCGTACATCGGAGGTGTCTCCGAGAAGATCAGAAGGATCGGAAACAAGTTCAACATCAAGAGCTGCTTCCAATCCGGCGGTACTTTACGGAGTTTTCTCACCAAGACCAAACCAGACAACAACAATGAAATCAGTGAGCATTGCCTTCATGAAGTTCCATGTGAATGTGGAGATTCCCACATTGGAGAGACAAAGAGACCGTTATCGGTAAGATTGGATGAGCACAAGAAATGGACTCAACGTGGAGAAATGTCAAAATCGGGAATTGCTGACCACGCCTGGACTGAGTACCATCCAATTACATGGGACGACGCAAGTGTTCTACATAGAGAGGAGCATTGGTTCAAACGATAGTTCAAAGAGGCCGCCTACATCGAAGCCAATAACGCCTTTAGTGAACCAAGCGTTGAGATCAAGAACGTATGGCAACCATTAATTGCTCTTTCTGTCGGGCTGCAGAGGCGCGAAACTTCACGCACCACCACACCGCGCGAAATGACAAGCATCACTGCACATGGCGGAATAACACGCATCATTGCACCGGCAGACATATAAATTGGTAAATAGCACCTAAACTTGTCAGTATCCACCTGAAGACAATTGCAGATACGAGCATTCGAAACGTCGTGAAAACCTTTCGAATCAATCAAGACGATATACGTCCGGAACGAGAGTAATCAATTGAACCATATTTCTTTTGTATTTGTCTTCCCTCAAAATTGTTGCTCTTATATTTAATATATTTTGTTATCTTTGTTTTTATTCCGTTTTTCATTGAACTCTCCCAGCAAAACTCGAAGAAAGTTGTGGTAGGTACCCCACTACGTAATAATATTGTCACGCCCTTCTTTGGGAGACCCTGTGAAACCCTGGTCCCCTAACTGTTCAGGGTGCCTAATAATTATTTTGCTTGGCTTGCGAGAGGTTAAAACATTTTACTTCTCTGGTTTTGACCACCATGGTATAGAGAAATAAAAAAGTGAAGTGCAAGCTATTGTGTTTATTAAAAATATAAGGATACAAAAACATACATAATGTGAAAACAAAAATACTAAGTACAGTAAAAACTCTTGTGGATCATTAAAACTATAAGAAAACGAAAATAACACTGATGAATACAAAAATTACCATCTGAAGTGAACAATGGGGGTATGTACCAAAAACCAAATAAAAGTAACACTTACATTATAATAAAAACCAAGGGGAAGGAGATTGTCACCGTGTACCAGCAGCATGAAACCAAAAGACCCCGATTAAAAACAAACACTTTCATTTATAGGAAAAATATCGCTGACTTGCAGAATCACCGTTCTTGCTATTGGTGAATGCAATACCGGGCTGAAACCCAATCCCTGGTTGATAACTGGAGTTGAACTTTGAATTTGCAGGAAATACTGTATTTCAATAAATATTATACTAGATGATGAATTACTGTAAAATAAATGAACTACGGATTTTTCCACTTTGGGTACAATTAGGTTTGAATTTTATTTTCAAGTCTGGTAAATTGATTTTGAATTGAATATTGGGTGATATTTTTCATACTCGACACATTTCCCCCCTTCAGAAAAGCTGGCCTCCAGCTTTAAAATAATAATATATGCCAGGCGCCTCCACCATAATGTTACGCCCTACTTTGGGAGACCTTGTGAAGCCCTGGCCCCCTAACTGTTTAGGGTGCCCTTTAATTATTTTGCTTGGCTTGCGAGAGGTTGAAACATTTTAATTCTGTGATTGTGACCACCCTGGTATGGTGAAATAAAAAAGTGAAGTGAAAACTATTATGGTTCATTAAAAATTATGAAAGAGCAAAAAATAACATGATGGTGAATACCAGAATAGTGAAGTGAACAATGACCAGAAGAAGTAAATAAAAGTAACACTAACATTATAATGAAAACCATGAGAAGGAGATGTGTCACCGTGGACCAGCAGCATAAAACCAAAAGACCCCGATTAAAAACAAACACTTTCATTTATAGGAATAATATCGCTGACTTGCAGAATCACCGTTCTTGCTATTGATGAATGCAATACCGGACTGAAACCCAATCCCTGGTTAATGACTGGCGTTGAACTTTGAATTTGCAGGAAATACTGTATTTCAATAAATATTATACTAGATGATGAATTACTGTAAAATAAATGAACTACGGATTTTTCCACTTTGGGTTCAATTATGTTTGAATTTTATTTTCAAGTCTGGTAAATTGATATTTTGAATTGAATATTGGGTAATATTTTCCATACTTGACAATATTTTCAAACAAATCAACCTATCATACCCCATGATAGGTTTTAATGTCAGAAAAACACTAATTCCAAAGTGTTTCTCCAAAAGACATGTTTATAACTTTTTTCTATCTTTGCAAATTGAGATTGCTTCTAGAAAATATGTTTTCCGGCAACCGTCCGGGATGTACCCACTTCCCGGACGCTTTTTCTTTGAGAAAGTAGCATTTTCCGGCCTAGTCCGGGAAGTACGTACTTCCCGGACTAGGCCGGGAAGAATCACGTCGTTGTTGTCATTGTGAATATGAAAATCTTGGTAGGTATGGTTTTGATAAATGCAGTTGATCATTACCATAGCAACGAAATAACGGCTGACAGTTCATATGAAATTAGTTGTCAAAAGTTTGCATGTTTTGTTATCGCAATTCGCAATGAAATATGGAAAGCAGCAGCGATAGTGACTTTGAAAATGGGCTTTGGGAAATTTCCAATATAGCAGCTGCTGCTACAGCACAATTATTGCCTGAAAAATCAAAATCCAGGTACGAAAACGTTTATGATTTGTTCACGAAATGGATGGATATGAAGCAATGCAAAACTATTACAGAGGATGTAATTTTGGCTTACTTGGCGCAAAAATCTGAAACTGTCAAATCCTTTACTCTGTGGAGCATGTACTCTATGTTGAAAAGTACCATTTTAGTGAAGAAAAATGTAAACATAGCCACTTTCCCAAAGGTTATCGCATTTCTTAAAAGGAAGAATATTGGTTACAAAGCCAAGAAATCAGAAGTCTTCAGCAGTTAGCGGATCAACAAATTCATTAGGGAAGTGGATAATGAAACATATCTAATGCTGAAGGTAATTTTAACAAAATATTACGATTGTAGGATATAAAAGTATCAACTTAATTTTCAGGTAGAAACAATTATTGGGTTAGCCGGTGCGTGTAGACGAGAAGAACTAACAGAAATGTCAATTGATCTAATGAACGACAAGGAAGACATGTTGCTTGTGAAAATACCGGATTCCAAAATACATATTGAGAGAACTTTTGTTGTAATTGGGCAAGAAAACCTGCTGTTGTATAGGCAATATTTATCTTTACGGCCATCCCATACTCCACATAACAGATTATTCGTGAATTACAAAAAAGGAAAATGCCTGTTGGTATCCACAGTTGCGGGAGTCTCGGAATAAAAATCGCAGAATTTTTACATTTACCCAATACTAAAAATTACACAGGCCAAAGCATTCGTCGAACGTCGGCGACGTCATTTGCTGATGATGGTGGAAACATCACAAATTTGAAGAGACACGGTGGCTGGGAGTCCACCAATGTGGCTGAAGGATATATAGATAATTCACTTACAAACAAAATTAAAATTGCCAAGACCATTAAAAAATCATCAGATAAAAACAATCAATGTGAAACGGAAACTTTGTCTTCTTGTTCTGGCTTCAACAAAAGGAATTTAAATATACCAAGCATTTCAAACAAATTGAATCCCTTCAATATTAGCAATTGCTCGAATTTTAATATAAATAAGAATTAGAATGTTTCTGTCAATATGTAGTATTTTCTGTTCTGTTGTGTTCAATTCAAATAAGAATTGAAATGTATATTAAAGAAATATGTCGTCTCATTGATTTGTTATTCTACACGGTTGCCGAAAAAATATTGTACGCAACACGCCCGAAAATAGTTTTTTTGGACTCACAGACTTCCAGGACTCGCCTACGGCTCGTCCCAGAATTTTATCTATTCGTCCAAAAAAAAAACTATTTTCTGGACTGGTTACGTAAATTACTATTCTCATTTCTTCCAGTCTTCCTGACGATCGTGGAGGCGTGAAACAGATTTTCGTCGACAAAAATGTATTGAAGACCTAGTGAATGCGATGCCTCTCTTGCCTCAATGTTAGAAATTATTTCTGGTGAGTACTCTCTTTTGGAAAATATTTTTCTTTGCCCCATTCATTTATATGAGTTCTCAATTAAGACTGGAATAGAAAATGAACATTAAAATTTTCAATTTCAGATTTTTTCTTTTGAGTTAGGGTCCTTTTAGGATATCTATTAAATGCAGTTCAATGTCCAGCGTGGCTTTTGCCGGGAAAATAGTTGTTTTCTGTTAGATATTCATAAAAACTAACTTAATTTTCATCATGGATTCACAGAAAAATATTTCTATTCAATATTCAATTGAGAATGTTTTCCTTTTCAACATGAATACCCCACAAGAGGTTATCTTGAATGATGGAAGACAGTGACTAAAGTTCATCTTTCAATCGCAGGTGATTCCACATCTGATTTTATGAACATCCTGTTCATATTTTCAAATAAATTAACTCTAAGTAATATTGTGAAATCCACTGGGAAATATGAATCACATATCATTGATCAGAATATCATCTCTGGTAATATCAGTACACTGACTCTTTTCGATTTTAAGGTTAACCCGAAATGTTCTTGGGATGAACAAATAATTTACATTTGAGGTAAACTTCAGAACACTATCAATATTATCCCTAAAGTATATCTTAGCAACGTTCAACATTTTTTCTTGGTGCTATGCTCCGCAAATATCTAATATCTTCAGAGGCGTATCATTGTAATGACCCAATACAAGGTGTTGTTCAAAGAGAAACCCACACTTCAGTTTACTTGGTTTAGATGTTGTTACCAAGTTTATGAAGGTCTATACTGGGTGTGAATAATTTCTAAAAACTCACTGGTGAATTTCATCGAGCGGCAGGTGAGAATCGTCCTCCCAGTATATAGTTGTTTAGAGAACTGGAATGGTTCAATCGACACTCAGTTTACCATTAGTAATATATGGGTAGATAGATTCCTGTTATACCTGTCGTTACCTAAAGTGGGGGTGAATTTTCGACGGTTATAGCCGTACTATCCGCGAACGTGTTGAAAATTCTGTTTTCTGATGGAGCAGGTGATCGAACATTCTCACCGGTTGGGGACGGTGGATCACCAAAAGCAATGGTCGCTTAATGTTTGGAGAGGAATTATTGGAAATCACATTATTGGACCCGACTTTTGATGAATACCTTTTGTAATTTCTATAGTTTTTGGCAAATGTAGCAATTTGGATTGAGTCGGAGTTCTTCTGATTTCCTTGATTATCATGTGGAAATTGATTTTTTTTCTGATTTCCCATTGTTCAGGTCCTTAATCTCGATCATTCCGGTTTTTTTTCCTGAATCATGTAGCTAAAACATTAATCCACATTAATGATTACAATGGTGAGAATTGAAATCTCTCCAACCTTCTATAACTGGACTGATCGTGATTCACTCACATGTATTTCAATTGTTTTTTTTCAATCCAATTGATCTTCATTGTAAGGCAACGTGAGCGATATAACTGTATTGTTTGTATATTTCTAGAGAAGAAGGAAATTCAGTAATCAAATCGTACATATTCAGAAAATATTCCAATACATTTTCACTTGAAAACTTTCCTTTCAATTACCAGTAATTATGCTAGCCTTCAATTTTACGTTTTCGTCAGAGTAATTGGAAAGATTACAGGCTTGCTGAAAAAAGTTCTTTGGGAGTTCCTTCCACATTTTCTCTAAGGTCAGAATCGATTGGGAAGTGATAATTCTCAAACGAATCACATAGGGTATTTCGGAAATATTCAAGATATAACCGAGAAATGGTGTATATTTAAAAATTATATCAATTATAATACGGGGAAGTGATAATATGAAATGAGTATTGAAATCTGTTTATCTTAATATTATAGAAATAACAACACATATATGTGCTGGGGACGAGAATATAATTATATACTACACGTGGAAAGCAAAACAAGGGTTCCTAAATTAAACAAACAAAGAAAATCGCAAATAAATATGAACTTCAGTAAACTAGGAGTTCATAGGCAAAATAGATTACTTATTTATATTCGACCCTAAATAAAGACACAGCCACATCATAGCAGGAGAGATAGTGTAATTATATTTTAAAATGAAACTAAGACAACTTGGTGGATGAAAATTATAATCGGTTATAGAATTGCCTTCCAAGGGGGAACACGAAGATATATATATATATATATATATATATATATATATATTCATATATATATATACATATATATATATATATATATATATAACCGTTTTTTCAACAATGAAATTCATTTCATTCGAGTATTAGTTTTTTTCAGTATGAAACTTATGATGCGTATCGGAATCTTGAATTGAGTGAATTTGATAAGACCATGAGACAGTCAGATAGATGAAATTTTTTAATAGTATTCCAAGTTATATTCAGATACAATCGAGTTAAATATGTACCAGTTATTACTGATGAGTTTGTTAACCAGTTTATAAGAAGAAAAAGAATCTCAACATCGTAGCTACAAAGAAAACGAGTCGATCTACATACACTGATATGTAGTTAGAAGAATTCATCCGAATTGAATTATTTGCAACAGAAGTAAATAAATAAATAATTGCTTTACGGGATTTTCAAAGATTAAACTATAACACATTTGAATCATTATTTGCCACATAAATTACCGGAAATGAGACCGCATATTTTTTCTCTTTGATTGCATTGTGTACCAGGTATTATATAATGAACATTTTTCCACATTCATACTCTACATTCCTTAAAGTGTAATTTAACTAATCTGATAAGTATTTCTTCATTTCATTAGATTTTGATAGTTTGCTTGTTCTAAAAAGATATAATACTATGATTAATGCTATTCAATGCTTATAACTGAAAAATGTTATATTATGTTTCCAAGTCCAGTAAAATATTACCGTTTGTTGTTTAAAGAAGAAAAACAATTACAATGATAATTGTTTTAACCAAGATAAGTGACCTTGGTGTCTTAGAATTGTGTACTTTGATAAATACAAAATTTCAGATCATATTGATAACGCACAAAAAGAAGTTATTAAAATATATTGCTACATTTGACTATGCTATAATTGAATGAAAATACATTGTTTATCGCCTCAAAACTATAGAACATTTCAACTGATATGATTTTGATTGCTGCTATGGTTTTATTCATATTTTAATACTCACTCATATTTTCTGGTTAATTTATATGAAATGAATTTATTGATTTATGGATTTGTGTAATTTTTTGAGAATTGATCTCAATTATATCTTTTAAATTTACAACTATATTATCATTTCAGTTCTGAGATGTGACCGAGTACATAGGTTAAAACTAACCTCAATCATATACCGAGTGAATTACTTGAACAGACCGCTCTCCGAGTAATTCTAGTTGTCAGCTTTCAGTTCACAACACTCTGTATAGAACTTCCAAGGACTTCCTGAGACCCGCTTTCGTAATGTCAAATGGTGTGAGTAGAGTGAACCAAAATAATACAAATACATTGCAGTATAAGCGGTATTTGTAAAATCCTTATATCTGGCTTTTCTAAAGTGTTTCTTTTGTAAAAGTAAATGTGAGGTTCGAAAAACAATTGGGTAATCAGCGGTGTGGTTTCTAAATAAATAACACCCTGTATAGGTCACAACAATGATTGATCAGTTGTGGGGTTTTTACTTTTCCAACTGTACCCAGTCATAACAGTGTCCCCTTCGAAACTTAAACTGACTTGGTCGAGCGTTTTTTCACATCTACGATATTATTACCCAAAACCCCCATGTCAAGATTTCGATGGGCTCCCCTGTATGTCAATCATTCGGAAGTATTTTTTATTCGATTTATTGTCATCACTATAATCAACGAGATCCCTATAATCTAGAAAATAAATCATAGTGCTCTACGTATGAACAGAATCAATTTGGAATCAAACCAATAATCTCCGCCTGTGGTGAACAAACACCGAAATTCACGTAGCCATTCTATCGTAAGCGCTATTATCATCATCATTACGAGTATTTCGATTCCCGCAACGGCATAAATATTTAGTATAATAAACGAAAATCACGTACACGTTTGATATTCAAAATACCCCTGCGAATGATTATCGTAATGCTGTTAAAACGCTAGTGGTGGTATGTTAATGTAGTGTACATTGACTGATATTTATCTAATCACTAATGTAAGCCCGCTTGCTGCGATCTACGTGACTGACATACGCAAACTCATTAGCTAATCGCGACAGTGTGCGGAGGGTTGAACTTCAGGAACGGGATGAAAGTACTCCATTTTAAATTCTTGCTCCACTCGTAATGATTGCCAGGGTTCAGAATGATGCTCTGGAATATACCGGTTTGCCAACAGACAATGTAGGTAGAATTCTACCAAAAACATAAAAGTAAAAAGGGGCTCGTTGGAATCATAATAACAATGTTTATTTGAAAGAAAGAATTGAAAGAACTGAAAAGTACAAATAATGAGAACAAATATATGTTGCGACAGTCAAAGTACATGGCTACGTCTCTGACGAAATAACTGTCACGTCTGGTGTACCACAAGGTAGTCACCTCGGCCCCTTTTTATTCAATATCTACACCAATGACATAAACTCACATTTGAGACACAACCAAGCTCTGTATTTTGCTGACGACCTGAAACTCTATAAAGCCAATACCTCTCTGAACGACTGTTATGAATTACAAATAGACTTGAACAACTTGAAAAGATGGAGTGATGTAAATGACATGGACCTCAATATCAGTAAATGTTTCACAATAACTTTCAGCAGAAAACCAACTCAAACAGACTTCGGCTATTCCATATCTGGTAAGCAGCTTCCACAGGTTACCACTGCTAGAGATTTGACCTTCAACTTTCACTATGAGAATATAATTAACAGAGCTCACAAAATGTTGGGCTTTGTATGCCGGAATACGCAGGACTTCACATACCGGGTGGCCCATTAGTGTGAGGAAGTACAGTATCTCGCCTAAAATGAGGAGTATGATAAAATTTTTTAGATAAAAAATAAATGGTTTACTTTGTTGCTTATTTCAAAAATATTGTGGAATATACAGAGTATTCCTTCGAAGCGGGGCAATACAAATCATAATTTTTTTAGATGGACCCCCTGTAAATTTTTTCTCCGTTGAACTGAGCAAAATGTTTTACATAAGGAGGTATTTCCTTTTTTCGAAAATTCTGCGGCGTTGTCAAGTTATTGCTGAAAGTAAGAAAATCTTCGGAAAAACAGACCACCACAAATGCCATCATAAAAAATTTATGGATAAAATTTAAGCAGAATTATTTGAGACATGCAACACCAAGAGTGAGGTGAAATGTCGATATGGACTGAAAATTACATTTTTCAAACAGGACATTTTATACAGAGTCATTAACTTGACAAACTTCGAAAATCAAAAACTTGATTTTTTTAAATGAAACACCCAGTATGTTATGTCACCATTTTGAAGAACTACTTTATTCCTACAATTTTTGTTGATATGACTTAGCCCCTAAAATTGACAGATTTTGTAAAATTTGCAATTCAATTTTCAATTTGTCAAAAATTCTCTTTCTATTTACGTAAGGCCAGCTAGGATTTTGACACTTAGTTACTGTTACTGGAATTTAACATAATTGCAATGTCAAACTAAAACTGAAAATCGGTTGGGAAAAGTCTGGAAAACATGTTTTCGTTGAAGTATTTAGGACCAGGTAGCCGTGTTGTTAGAAGCATCGCTTTTCAATCATTCTATCTGCCAGTCGTGTGGGTTCAAAGCCTAGCGACTGCAGAATCTTTTTTCTGAGAGAAAGTGCTAGGAATCGCACGTTAAAACGTAAGACCTCGTTAATCCTTGGCTCGCAAAAGTTCCGACTTCTGAGGGCTGCCCGTTCATAAGGGCTGGTAAATGGCAAAAACTTTTTTTTTTTTTTTTTAATTATGAGAGTAAATAATTGAAGCGATAACAAAAAAAAATATTAGAAATTTATAACAACTGCTCAAAGTGACCACCGGCTACTTCCAAACAATAATGTATTCGGTTTTGAAATTCTTCATTAACTCACCTCAACATGCTGACTGGAATATTTTGGAATACGTCCCAAATTATAGTTTTCATATCCTCCTTTGTAGATGGGGGTGTTCTATAAACTTGATCTTCAACGTAGCCCCACATAGAAAAATCCATTTTTGTCAAATCTGGTGAGCGAGGTGGCCACTTGAAAGGACCTCCTCTACCTATCTTCTGGGAAATGCAGGGTCTAAATAATTATTAAGATGAACAGTGTGGTGAACAGGTGCTCCGTCGTGTAAATACCACATTCTTCGTTTGATTCGAATGGGTAAATGATTACTTAATTGTGGTAACTGGTTTTCCAAAAAATCGAGGTAAATCAAGTCATTAACTCTTCCCTCAAAGAAATATGGCCCAACGATGAAATTTCCAATTATGCCACCCCATACATTTAGGGACCACTTTGTCTGACTGGTGGTTCGAAAAAAAAGGGGGTTATCTGTTGAATAATAATGAAAATTATGTCTATTTACAAACCCATTTTTATGAAATGTTGCTTCATTGGAAAATAAAACATAATTAAAAAAATATCTGTCTTGTAGCAACTGTTGCTGAGCCCATTCACAAAATATTACTCTTTTCTCAAAATCATCATCTAAAAACTCTTGATGTAACTGAGAACGATACGGATGAAACTTATTCTTTTTCAAAATTCTTTGTATGACAGTCCGGCTTATGTCAGTTTGTTTGGATATTTCTCTTCTATGCGAGATATGAGGACCTTCTGTAACTTTCAAGCGGACAGTCATTTCAGTTTCTTCAGTTGATGCAGTTTTGGTTCTTTCTATTTTTTCATATGCGACATTTCCTGTTCGAGTAATTCGAAGAAGCAACTTTTCAAACGCTTCTTTTCTGGGTTGTCGCCTGTCTGGATATCGTTCATTATAAATTCTGGTCGCTAATAAACAGTTTTTATCACTTGCCCCCAGTACAAAAATCATATCGGTCAATTCTTCGGTGGAGAAATTCATTTCAAATGCTTCTTATTATAAAGCGATAGATACAAAATTTTATGTCCGTAATTTTTGTTTTATGCCAAAACTTATCGATCATTGAATGTCAAATTCATAGCCCACTTTCATAACAGTTTCATTGCGCATGGCGCACACGAGAACCACCACTTGCCTTACTGAGAAGTGCATGAAGCATTTATTTGCGCACCATGAACCAGTTTACAAGCAACCGGTTGGTATTATTTTAGCACTGTAGATATTGCCTGTGGTTAAGTGAGCGTTTTGTACGGAGCATAACCTATGGAAAACTGTTAGTTCCTAAATTTTGTAAATATTAAAGTGATAAACACGCAGTTTTAGTCGAAATGAAGTGAAATTGCAAATTTCACAAAATCTGTCAATTTTAGGGGCTAAGTCATATCAACAAAAATTGTAGGAATAAAGTAGTTCTTCAAAATGGTGACATAACATACTGGGTGTTTCATTTAAAAGAATCAAGTTTTTGATATTCGAAGTTTGTCAAGTTAATGCCTCTGTATAAAATGTCCTGTTTGAGAAATGTAATTTTCAGTCCATACCGACATTTCATCTCACTCTTGGTGTTACATGTCTCAAATAATTCTGCTTAAATTGTATCCATAAATTTTTTATGATGGCATTTGTGGTGGTCTGTTTTTCCGAAGATTTTCTTACTTTCAGCAATAACTTGACAACGCCGCAGAATTTTTGAAAAAAGGAAATACCTCCTTATGTGAAACATTTTGCTCAGTTCAACGGCAAAAAAATTTACAGGGGGGTCCATTTAAAAAAATGATGAGTTGTATTGCCCCGCTTCGAAGGAACACTCTGTATATTCCACAGTATTTTTAAAATAAGCAACAAAGTAAACCATTCAACTTTTATCTGAAACTTTTTATCATACTCCTCATTATAGGCGAGATACTGTACTTCCTCACACTAATGGGCCACCCGGTATATTCACTGCCTCATATTTCTTTATAACTCCTTTGTACGATCTTTACTAGAGTATGCTTCTACAGTATGGTGTCCCACCTATAGTATTTATATACAAAACTTAGAAAAAGTACAAAACAAGTTTCTTAGGATTGCTGCATACAAACTTAACATTCCCTTAGATCATAATAGTTCAAATAATATCCGAAATGCAATTGGAATGACCAGTTTAGAAGATCGCAGAATACAGGCAGACTTAACCCTTCTATTCAAACTGATCAAAGGACACATAAATTGTCCATCTTTGTTATCACAGGTCGGTCTCCATGTTCCGGCTAGGTGCACTAGAAACAATACTACTTTCTCAATAGATTTTCATAGATGCAATTATGGACTTTTTTCGCCATTAGCTAGAATTGCCAAGAATGGTGATAGCATTGATTTGGATTTATTTTCTCTGAGTTTGGAATCCTTCAAAAGCCGTGTAAAAAAGATCAAATTGGGTTGAAGTGACACAGATATCAAACAACATAAGGCTTTCTTTTTCCATCTATTTTTCACTCCTCTGTATCGTATAGTATCTGCATTTTATTTTATTTATATCTGTATTGTATTTATTCGTATGTATTGCATAGTTTCGTATTCTTAGTCATAAGTTAAATTTAGTAAATTCTGTTCCAACTGTAAACTTTAAATGTAATGGTTTATCCGTAAATAAATAAATAAATATATCTGATTCATTGACAAACAAACTAAAGAAACTTCAAGCCTATGACTGTATGTTAACAATGTGGAAGGTGTTCGTATAACAAGTTAAAATAATATTAACATAAGTACTATGCACAGTAGTTGAAATAGTATTAGATTCAAGGCAACATTACATCTTATCACATGTTGACATAACAACTTAAATATATACATATATCAAATAACATATAAGTAACAAAATACAAACATATATATTCAAATAAAATTACTTTTCCATTTTCATAGTTTGTGTTTTCATATTCAAAAAATCGTACAATGCGCTCTGATGGATTTTCATTAACCATTTGACTTGACTTGAATTGGTTTGTTGAATTGATTTCCCTTATTTCTATTGGTAGTTCGTTGAATAGTTTAGGGCCTAGATATGTAGAACATTTTCGTCCAATGGTTTTTTCAGCTCTCGGTATAACAGCAGAGTTGATTTTATATCAAGTGAGGGAAAATGTTCTATGATTTTCCAGTTTTTCTTGCCCTTGTATTGTTTCATGATTAGAGTTTTGGCATATAGCTGATGTAAGTTGAGAATCCCGGTTTCATCGTATAGTCTTTGTGTTGCGTAAGTTTCTGTTTTTTTTTGTACATACTTTTCAAAATACCATTTTGTATTATTTGTAGGTTATTTATGAGGGTTTACAATGTGGCACCCCAAGCTATTAATCCGTAAGTGTGGTGTGATTCTACTAACGAGTGGTAAATAATTTTCAAGTATTTAACGTGGAGAATGTTAGATAGGTATCTGAATTTGTAAATTAAATCTCTAAGTTTCTTCATGACGAAATCGATCTGGATGTCCCATTTCAGGTGAGAGTCTATAAAAATTCCTCAATATTGTTTATCATGTCCCGTCTTAATTATCACTTGTTCGTTGTTGGCGCTTTTGAATTGTAACTCTTTGAATGGTGGCATATTATTTTGATTAGAAGTGAATGGAATGTATATAGTTTTGTTGAAATTCATCGTGAGTAGTTTATTACTGAAATGGTTAATGATGTGTTTGAAATCTTCCTCCACGATGTCCTTCAGTTGTAGCCAGTTTAGTCCTTGGTAAAAAATAGCAGTGTCACCCGCAAAGCTCACTATGAAACCTTTAATTTCCTGTTCGAACAGATCATCGATAGAAAGGTTGAATAGTAATGGACCTACCACAGTTCCTTGGGGTACTCCGTTTTTTACTGGTTTCGTAATACCCAGGACATTGTTGATATTTAAACATTGTTTCCTATTATTCAGGTAGCTTTTTAAGAGTTTATATGACGTCCCTCTGAATCCTTCGTTTTCCAGTACTGTGCACTACCTGGTGATGGATTATCCCAGCAACGTTTGAAAAACTCTAAATTGTGCGCAAATAATGAATAATGAGTAGATTTCTCCAAGTTCCTTGAAAGCCGTAGTCGCCACTGACAATACTCTCCATGTCAGAAGTTACCATTGAGATGTTATCATATACATCCAAATATAAGAAGAAAATACTGAATGGCTCAGGAAACATTCAATGAACTGTGGAAATCCCAACAAGTGTCGTAATCGGAACAAAGGAAAAGTAAGTTTTTCAATGTCGTCGAGATAAGGGATTGGAATTGAAAAAGTTCTATTAAGTTCCTTCAAATTCACCTACAGAGATATAGAACACTGTTCAATCATGAAGTAATATAATGCTTACTAACTTGCCTTTTTTCGAATGATTTGAAAAATCTCACATATAAATTAATTTGAAGGAATTTTGGTGGAACTTTGTTGTCACACTAGTTTATCGGCAGAGCTGATAAACCAACTTGTTCTTTGTTCCACACTGATCTCCATTTCCACATTTATTGGGAAATACCAATAATTTTTGTGGAGTTTAATTCTTAAGAAAACTCTATGATCTCAAAACCATTGATGGTGATATCAACATTGATATTTAGGACTCGAATAACGCATGATTTTAGCATACTGGGATAATCTCATTCTGCTAGCGCAGTCAACGTATACACTTGTCATCTACGGAAAGTGAAATTACATCTTTACCATTGGAAATCGATATAACTTCCCACTATTCTCCAGTTGTGCACTGTACTTTTACCGCAAAGAAAGATGAATAAGTCATTGAAAAAATAATGAAAATAAATTATAAACAATTATTTTGCAGAAGCGTACACAACTGCTGATGAAATCCGAACTACTGATTCATTCTACAAATTATATAGAATATATTTCCAGAAGTGGATAGTGCCCATGGATAATAAGAGGCTCAGTCAGTTCAATGAGCATATAATTTGTTCAGAGCTATGAGAAAACATTACACTAGGGAAAATATAGAAACTCATGATGGTTATCGCTTGTCGCTTCCTGGCAACTGTAGAAACTAAATGCTCGTCTATACTTTTTCTTGGATACTTTCGAGAAAAATCATATCACCTAGAGAATTATTTATCCCCTGTCGTTCTCTTCATCCTTATTTCTAACGTCGAAAATTCGTTAATCAATCTCCCTTAGGCCCGGTATTTTCACCTCCAGTTATACTAGGAATAAATTAACCAACGGTTAGATTATGCTTTAAATTAACGTTTATTGATAAACAAAAGCACATTCTAACCATTGGTTAATTTATTCCTAGTATAACCGGAGGTGAAAATACCGGGCCTTAATGATCTATGATATGAAAAAAAAAATGGTTAGATGATAACAATTCACATTTGTCTCCAAGAGAAAGTGGTTGTATGAGAATAGACAAAATGACTTTGATATCATTATGGGATCTATCGAGTCCAGTTTTTTTAACATTTATATTCACGATGTCTTGATGAACATTTGTTTGAATTTCTATTCAAGAATTTGAGTCATAAACTCAACTATAAGTGAAAACCATACATTTTCAAATTTGACAATTCTTTCTGTATTTTTTGACATGTTTTTTTGGGTAACCTTCCACAGTCCTGAAATGAAAATATAATCAGGAAAATCTATAAAAGTGTAGAAGTGCAAACTGATCAGTTCACCCCGATAAGATACTGCGTTCACCAAATTATATTTTCTTAATAAAAATGATTCAATTAGTCAGTATTCTGAATTTGTCCACCGAAAAAAAAAGTAAAAATTCAAAAGATACTTCTTTATATAGCTTCTGATTAACGTTTCGGGTACTATATCTGCCCCCGTTCTCAAAATCTTCTGAATCTCCTTCAATAGTTTGAGTAATTTGTTTTTTTCTCTTGCAAAGTCTTCTTATTTTTTTCAAATTACGGATGTCAATTGAGATCTGCCAAAATATTTTTGAAAGTGAAGTATTGCTCATTTGATATATGGGGCGTTGTTCAGATCAGTTTATTAGCATTCTGCCATTTCTCACTTCTTCTCTGAGTAGATATAACCACAGAAAATAACAATTAGTCAATCCTTATCGTTACTATTTTTCGAGGTGAACCCACAAAACCGAAAAAACGTAGAAATCTCCCAATTTCTCTTCAATATATTGAAATTATTTCCAGATCAACACTCAATCAATCAATCGTTATTTTATTTTCCGACATAATTCATATGTTTCAGAATCGTCAATACATAGATAAAAAATAGGCAAGATAAAATTAACAGATAACATAAAGGAAATAATAAATTTGTATTGTACAAAATGTTTTCATCCATCGAAATTTCAATATCTTTGATATTTTTTTGCCGATTGTGAATTCGCATGATTCGAGTATTTGGTTTACATACAAGATGAACAGAATTGGGCGCAAGATGGAACCTTGAGAAACACCCATTTCGAATGCCTTGCTAGTCGAACGTATAGTATTCATTTGGCATCATGTTCAAACTATATAGAGACAATTTGTTTTCTATTAATCAGAAAAGGTGGAATCCAGTTCAGCGGTGTGCCCCTGATACCAAAACTCTCCAATAAATCCATTGATTTCTTATGGTTCTCACAATAAAATGCTCTACTTAAGTCGCAAAATATTTCAGCCATGCATTCATCTGCATCAGAAAACTGGGTAATTCGTTTGTGGAATGGGATGGAAACCGTATTGCCCGTGGTTAAGGACATCGTTTTTTTCCAAAAATTATGTCAATCTATCCAAGAAGAAATACTCTCGCGAAGCTGTACGGCACAGTCACCGGACTATAGTTCTCTAATAGAGTTCGGTCTTTATTTTAAAAGAGGGGAACAACTCTACCAGATTCCATGTTCCGTGGAAAGACTCCAGACTTATTCACTAGAACTCCCAAAAACTTTATAATCACCTTCAAGACTTTTTTAAGACGAATCTTGGAACTTCATCTAATCCAGCAGATTTTTTGTTTTTTAGTCGGGAATTCAAGAAAATATACAACTCATCGTCTTGGTATGGCTTCAGAAACATGCTATAACAATTGATTTCGTTTTTTAGGTACAGAAAAATTAACATCACGGATGCCATTCATTAATTATTTGGGAGTGTCTATGAAAATAACATTAAATATTGTGAAAAAAATTCCGGATCCTCTATTATCTTTCCATTCGAGTTTAATACAATATTTTTGGTTTATTTTTGTTTATCCGTCAATTCAGGATTTCATTGCGTTTTCAGCATTTGATGAGTCTAAAAGAGTGATTCCTAACTGTTAGCAATCTCATCTATACGTGAAAACCAGCTACAAATTTTCATATTTAACAATGATTCCTGTATGATTCAAAATTGTTACCATTTACTCCAGTGGGCTGGAGAAGTCGAAAACGTTTTGAAATCCTCCAGTATATTGAAATAATTTTCGGATCAACACTACTAATAATAGTTCTAAGCTTCTCTGGGGATCCTTCGACTTTCGATTTTGTTCAAGAGAAATTACTTTTATCCATACAAAGTACATATCAAATTTTCAGGCCGATCACACGAGCTAACGAAAGGAACCATTTGCATATATATATATATATATATATATATATATATATATATATATAAACAATGTATTTTATTGTCATATTGGTCACTGTGACCAATGGAAGAGGTTGGCCTCTAAACAAACATCTCTTAATTTTCCTAGTGAAACTTTCATATGGGACGTTGAATTCCAAATTGAACCCCTATATTGACGTCCTAGGTCTTCAATTTTCAAGTAGATTATCCATACCAACGAACATAGTCAAATGAAAACATACCAATATAATAATCTGGTCTCCAAAGAACTACCCCCTCAACATCATCAGTATGTTCCGTTGATTTTTAGATCAATCACCAGTACTAACGGAAGTTCTGGTCCTCTAATCAGCGTCCACCGGCTTACTAACGAGCTCCACTCTACTACATTTAACGATGGGGGAAATTAATTACGCCATCAGAATTGGGATTATGTCACCCCTACTCCAATTTATACCGGCAAATATTCGGTATTACAACATGATTATTAATTGAAAGTTTGTTCAATGCGTTTAATCGTTCGATTATTTTGGCAGTATTATAGGCAACCATCTGAACTGGGAATTCATTTTCGAACCCATATCTGAATAGGCCATTCATTCTGGGGAATAAACTATGTAAGCGAACCATAAACCAACGGAAAGCTATGAAGCGCGAGTGTAACGTGCACAACAAGGATTCTGCACCACAACCAAGTGAGAATTCCTCGATAACTATGAGACTTCACTGATATCAGAGGAAATTATACTAATCAGAGAAAGGAAGAGAATTCCGTCAGTTTGAATTAACTTATTTTTGAGAAAGTATCTGACTATTTGAAGTCCAATAGGACAAAATTTCATCCTCCAAACTTCACAGGTTGAAATCCTCAACCACAGAGGGACCGCTTTATTTGAAAATTCGTAATGGAATTTTCAGTTGTTGAATTGAAGAGAGTACTCTGAGAAATAAATGAAATACGTATCTAGGATGTACGAAACTTGGAAATCAAACCCAAATATTGAACACAAATATATACTTTTTGCCACTTAATATTGACAGCACAACAATACAACCAGAATAAAACTAATTTTTTCAAAAATGATTTGAAAAAATCGTTATCAATATTGTTTAGCGATCAATATAAAATATAACTAAATTAACACGTAAAATTATAAATTGGAAAAAAATATTGTTTTGTACTGAAAAATAGACAGAAAGCTTTTTTCAATTTTCTTTTCGTGTCATTTTCTTCATGCATGAACATTTTCGTATTATCCCTGTTATGTCAATATATGTTCAGCCAATTCTCTTATTCTTGGAGATCTTGATGATTTTCCCAGTAACTTTTACCACAAACACATAGAACACTGTAAACCCTTTTTTTTATTTGGGTCTCTGATTTTTTTTTTTTTGGTTAATTCCGATCTCAAGGTATTGTGAGTTTAAAATAACATTCCAATATTGAATTTGTTCCTTTTCAATTTTCCTGTGCGCGATTTCTTCAGATGAAAATTTTATTCTGTATTTCCGTTTCCGCTTCGGTATTCATTAATATTACTTTGAATTTCAAACAAATTAAAGATCAAACAAATTAATGGCTTTCTTGTAGACTAGCAACCAGCAATTTTTTCGTATTTGTTTTTCCCATTATACTTTATATATAAACCAGAAATGGTTTTTCTCCGCTACTACTACTTTAGTCTCCTAGTTTTTAGTTTAAAGTTATAGGAAAGTATTTTATACCCCCTGATTGTATTATACCCCCATAATTGTTTGATTGTATTTTTATTTTTTATTTTCTATTCCCATGATGTAGTATTTATAAATTTTTCCAAAAAGTGAACAAGAAAACCTCGATAATTTTCAAACCGGAAACCAGATTATTTTTTTGCAAGGATTCAAAAAATATCCTCGGAGGAAAAATGAAAAAAAATCATTTTTTATTAACAATTGAAGATGCTGAAAAAGTAAAAATATTGTTTTTTTTCAAATACACCGATTGATTTGTTTTTTATTGTTAAAAGCCATATGAAAATATATTTTTTTAAATTTTTTACCACTATTGTTTAAAAAATTGTTATAAACATATACATTGTTTGAGATGGTTCAATATTTTTTTTGAAATGTAAATACTAATAAAAATAATGATGTTTAAAAAAATTTATTAAAAAAATTATTCTTCTTTAAAATTTTTATTGTATTTTTTTATTTGTTTACTAAATAAACCATTTGTTAAAAACAAATATTTTTTTTTTCAAATACTAAAAAATTGTTTTATAAAATATTCAAATTTAAAAGCCTTGGAAAATTATTTTCAAGGTATTCGTATAAATAATAAGAAAAAAGTAAATAAATAATATACCTTATGATAAAAGCTCAATTTGTTTATTGTTTTATGGAGAACAATGAAGACTTTGAATGTTCCCGTCGTATCTTCAATAGTTTATAAGTAATAATAATTATAATGATAAGAAACTAGAAGAAAAATTAGAGTTAAGAGCATGAGAATTTTTTAAATTAAATAAAAAATGAAAAAAATTTTTTTTGCCTGAAATTTTTTTTTGTAGTATTTAAAAAATATAGCGCGAAAATTTATTTGTTTTTAACAAATTCTTTATTTAATAAACAAATAAAAAATTAAATATTTTTTTTTTCAGAATAAGAAAAAACAATAGAAACAATGATTTAAAAAAAAATGTTCTTGATATTAATATTTGCTTTCAAAAAAAAAATGTTTACTAGCAAATACGATTTCAAGCAATAATGTGTTTTAAGAAACATTTTTTTTTTAATCATTATTTTCAATATGTATTAGTTATTAACAATTTTTTAAATTATTGTAAAACCAGGAACTAAAATTTTTTACTTCCATGGGGAGAGGAAACCCAAAGTATGGAAAGAAATACAAATCTGTTTCATTTCTATGGAAAGCTGATGGTTGAATTCATACAAATGCTTCAATACGACAAGTACGTAGGTCGAATATGTTTTTCACATAGTCATCAAATGAAATGTTTGACAATTTTCCATTTTCCAACATTTTTATTAATTTTTCGATACTTTTTTAACGAAAAAATTTCAATGATTTTTTTTGTCTCAAATTCCTCCTAATTTCCGCAGAACATTGAAGTTTTGTTAGGTGAATACATATTTTTTATACTTATTTTTGGCTTATTAACGTTTTAATCGTGAAAATTTCAAAGGAAAAATCTTTTGATTTTTTGATGGACTATCAATTGTTAGCGGTTGTGAAAGAACTCAGATCAAAATGAAATATTCAGAACGACATTTTGATTGGAGACTTTTCAGTTACACATGCAAAATCACACCGGGGCAACTTCTATCTGGATAGGGCTAAAAATCCAATAAAGGAAATGGTGCATCCCCAAAGTGGATGATTGCTTTGCACAAAACAGATTTAACGTCAGTTGGAAGTGACCACCTGTCAGCTATACCAATACCCAATTAACTGGTGAATGAGCGCATTGGAATCCAATGATGGGGATTGACTGCAGTTGTTTGATCAACATTCGCATGTGTGGATATGGCCCGCTGGTTTTTTGCTCCAGGTAAATGGAAATCTGTCGGTGTAGGTCACTCCGTATACAGGGTGAGTCAGAAGTACTTTGACTACCTTCACAATATTCTAATATGAATTGTCCAAATACATATACAGTGTGACCCATTTAAAATGGAACCACCCCTGTAGAATACGCATTTTTCAGTCAATCTCAATTTTTTTTTAATATTAAGCATCAACACCGTATCTTGACACAAATTTTCATAACTTTAGTTAAATTTCCAAGGCACTCTATGGTTTTTTTTCTTTGTCAAAAACGACAAAAGTTTATTAGGCAATTTTTGTTTTCGAATTTGACTACACCACTGGATTCGTAGTCGTTATAAATGGAAACCATAGGAATTTCATGGAAAAATATTGGTTAACAACGAAGTTACAACAACTTTAATTTTGGAAACAAAGTATTTGATTATAATTTTTATTTAGATTATAGACATATTTAAAATCTGGCAACACTGCCGATACGAAGTAGAACACCAGTGAATTTGTACATCGGAAATGCGAAGTCAATAGCTCATTCCGTTCTACAGTTATAACTCCTGAAATATGGTAATGTGAGCGATTCGTGGTGTACTAAATCACAGCCTACTATTGATTTAGTACAATACCTATGCCTACTGTATTAGTTCAGCTTTCCTCAAATTATTGATGCCTCCTCTAAGAGCTTGTTTCTGTTGAGTTTTGCAGAATTTAAAAGGAACATTTTTTGTCCTGCTTTCTGTATTATTATTGAATAAATAATTTTGATACTTTAAAACGTGATTCGGTTCATTTCGTTTTTATCGGCTATGGAAGACTGCATAACTTGAAAATGAATTTTTAATTTTCTGTTATTTTCGAATACACTTATAACCTGAACTTGAATGAATGATTTTGAGGGAGTATAATTTACAAATCCTGTGGCGTAGTCAGATTTTTATTACATAATCGCTTCCACCAGAAATCTCTCACATTACCATACTTTCAGGAGTTATAACTGTAGAACGGAGAGAGCTATTGACTTCGAATTTTCGCTATACAAATTCACTGGTGTTCTACTCTGTATCGGCAGTGTTGCCAGATTTTAAATATGTCTATAATCTAAATAAAAATTATAATCAAATACTTTGTTTCCAAAATTGAAGTTGTTATAACTTCGTTGTTAACCAATATTTTTGTATGAAATTTTCATGGTATCCATTAATAACGGTTACAAATCCAGTGGTGAAGTCAAATTTCAAAAACAAAATTGCCTAATATACTTTTGACGTTTTTGACGAAGAAAAAAACCATAGAGGGCCTTGGAAATGAAACCAAAGTTATGAAAATTTGTGTCGAAATACAGTTTTTGATGCTTAATATTGAAAAAAAAATGTTTTTGAGAATGCCTGAAAAATGCGTATTCTACAGGGGTGGTTCCATTTTAAATGGGTCACACTGTATGTACGGAAACGCTTCGTTTCCAGGATACAGGATATTGAAGTTTTATTTTTATTTCCTTTTTTTCAATAACTTTCGAAATACCGATCTTAATTAAACGATAATTTGTTTTGAAAAGTTTTTTGATGTGTCGAATTCGAATCTGATGTTATTATTGCTCTTTCTCGTAGGGGGCGCCACCTACACGACTTTTCCTTTTTTGAAGATTCATAACTTTTTTGTGCGTACTTCTAGCACAGCTTTCAGTGAAAAAATCAATTTTTCTACCATATCTACGTTAATAAGCTACCTTAGTAACAAGTCGCTATAAGCAACCATTTTCTAGATATTTGGATTTGAATATTTCAAGTCGATTATTTGATAATCGATGGTTATTGAAGTTATCACCATTATTTTGCATTTTCTACAAGAATGCTTAGGAAATGCATTTGACGTTCAAGTAAGTGGTTTTGGTTTTTTGTAAGGGGCGCCACCTATTCTATTTATTTTTACTGGTTTAAAATAGTTGTTTTTGTATCAAGGGTGCAAAAATCTGTATTTGTTTTAATAAAATTTGCAAGAAATATCAACATTTCATTTCAAAAATTTTTGAATATGTAGAATAAAATAAAATAAAGGAAACTCAATTATAGTCAAATACATTGTTCAAAGTGTCCACCTTCAGCGAAGATACAGGTATTCAGTCTTCTATTCATTGAATCTCGTACCCGCTTGAAAATTATTGGTGTGTTTCTTATTGTTTCACAGGCGTCTACTATTCGGTTTCTTAGATCTTCCTCGTTCGCTACTGGAGTTTTATGAAATAGTGACTTCAAATGCCTCCAAAAATAAAAATCTATGGGGTTTAGATCTGGGGATCTTGGTGCCCACGCCTGGTTAGGTTCTTCTACACCCCTACCGATCCATCGATTTGGCCCCATCATGCATAAACCACATGCGGATACGAATTTCTAATGGAACATTCTGAAGTAGTCCCGGCAATTCATTTTCTAAAAAGTCTCTGTAAGTTGCGCCATTCAGTTGGAACGGAAGACAGAAAGGACATATCAAGTAATCATCAATTATTGCCGCCCATACATTTACAGAAAATTGATACTGATAATGTCCTTCACTAAATGCGTGCGGATTTTCCAGAGCCCAAACATGGTTGTTATGGAAGTTCCTGATAGCATTTCGGGGGAAGTTTGCCTCGTCCGTGAAGAGTACATATCTTAATAATTGAGGATTGCCAGCCAATTTTCTTAAAAACCACTGACACATAGTAATGCGTTGGGGAAAGTCTCGTGGCGAAAAAGCTTGTACCCTTGGAATATGGTATGGATAAAATTGTTCATCGTGGATAATTCTCCAAACTGTTGACTGAGTAGAATTGAGAGCTTCAGCAATTGTTCTTGTATTTGTCTCTGGATTCTCTTCGAGAGCGATCAAAACAGCTTCTTTCAATTCTAGGATTCGGAGTGCTCGTGGTCTTCCAATAATATCAGCTGCCCTCTTAAAACTACCTGTTTCTGCCAAACGACGGTGGAGACTGGTGAATGTTGGAGCTGAAGGCAGTTCTCGATTAGGAAATCGCTCCTGGTAAATACCTCTTGCTTCGCGCGCATTGCCATCCGCAAGGACATAAACGAAATGCATATCGGCTAAATAAGCATTATTGTTTAAATAATCCATTTTTCAAAATTAGTGTTTTGAAACTTACAGAAACTTCAACAAAACAACGAAACATTTAACTGTCACATAAAATGTAATGACCAAAACTACTTACTCAAACGTCAAATTCATTTCCCAAGCATTCTTGTGAAACATGCAAAATAATGGTAATAACTTCAACACGCATCGATTATCAAATAATCGACTTGAAATTTCCAAGTCCAAATATCTAGAAAACGGTTGCTTATAGCGACTTTCAACAGGGGTAGCTGTTTTACGTAGATATGATAGAGGAATTGATTTTTATACTGAAAATGTACGTTCAGAAAAGTTATGAATCTTCAAAAAAGACAAAGACGCGTAGGTGGCGCCCCCTACGAGTGAGACCAATAATAACATCAGGTTCCAATTCGACACCTCAAAAAACCCCTCAATACCAATTTTCGTTTAATTAAGGTCAGTATTTCGAAAGTTATTTGAAAAAAACGAAAATGAAAATAAAATTTAACACCCCGTATCTTAAAAACGAAGCGTTTTCGGATATATATTTATTTGGACAATTCATATTAGGATATTGTGAGGAATCACCTCCTGAAGTTTGTCAAAGTATTTCTGACTCACCCTGTAGATGCCTCTGTAATCAAATACAATGCAGTGATTGAATGAATCAGAATTCTGGAACAAGATAGATGGATATTTCTGTAAGTTTCATTATACGGGGTTCACCATTGAAAGCCATCAAAGGTGTTGAGAACTGAATTTCGATTTCAACCAGTGGCAGTGAAACACAAAGTGTTCTTTTGCATAAAAATAATGGAATGCTATTAAATGTTGGAAATTTGTTTTTGATTCCTAAATCGCCAATCAATTTTGAACAAAAATTTTTTTTTGCACGATATTTTTTTCTCCATCTCGACATTTTCGACTGCTTTTGCCCCTCTGAACGAACCCTAATTTATCACAAAGTCATCAAATTTTCAGCTAATAACTTCTTCACACTTTTACACTATACTTGATCTCAAACTGTTCATGAGAAATTAGATAGATAGATGTTTCATGGTCTATTCAGGACCCCATAAAAGCCTGACAATTTGGTCGAATTTATTGTCTCTAACTCGGTGTCATTGATAACGAAATTGAGGGGATTTGAAATCACTTCAACCAGTGAATTTAACACATTATATATTTGGATCACACCGGCCGACATGACTTTTCTTGTTTAAAATATTATTAACTTTTTCTACCAATTTTGTGGTGCTGACGACGAGACCAGACCCCATTTTCTCGTATCGCAACAGGTTTTCAATAAAATTAAAATATTGGCAATTTTATTTCTTTTGATAAAAATAAGTTAAATTATAAGGTTTTTGCGCTCTTTTTTCAAATTGTGCGACAACAGCGACACACCCAGTCATCAAGGCGTTACATGAGAATGAGCCGTTACAATAACTTTGTTTACAAAATTTATCCTGAAATTAGAGTGTTTATTTAAAAAAATAGTTAGTGTTTTACTTTTGGTATTTATTGAATCTTATCAATGATTTGTGACTGAACAACATTTCCAAAACGAAATGTCTTCAAGAAAGTGTCAAAATAGTGTGGATACATTTTGTTACATTTGTGGAACCAAAAATGTTTTACGACAAAACTTAATTGATCCTAAAAGAATTTCGTTACCTCCGCTTCATATTAAACTGGGTATGATGAAACAATTTGTTGAAGCATTAAACAATGACAATGATAGTTTCAAATACCTGAGTCAAAAATTCCCAAGATTATTTGATGCAAAAATAAAAGAAGGGGTATTCGATGGACCACAAATCAGATCTTTGAAGAAAGACGGAGAATTTGATGCAACAATGAATACTACTGAATTAGAAGTTTGGCTGGCATTAAAGAACGCTGTTAACGATTTCTTGGGGAATCACAAACACACTGAATATAAAAATATCGTGGCAACTTTATTGGATAAATATAAAACATTGGGATGCAATATGAGTATAAAACTCCACTTTCTAGATTCACATCTGGATTTTTTTCCTTGAAATTTTGATGATTTTAGTGGAGAACAGGAAGAACGGTTTCATCGAACGAAAAAACACTGTTGAAAAATATGGAACATATAGATTGGGAAAAATTCTATGGAATTGACGATTTGGATAGATCCGTATCTAAATTTATCGAAATAATCGACAACGCTATATATAGATCCACAACAAAGGTGAGGATAAAAAACAGAGACATTAAAAGGAAAAAATGGGTAACCGGATCATTGCTGAGATCTATAAATAAAAAAAATGAAATGTTTCATGAATTGAAAAAAAATCCTGGGAACAAAACCATAAAAAGAGAATACAACGCCTGTAAAAAAGTACTGGAAAAATTAATTAAAGAAAGTAAAGTGAGTTATTACAAACGTAAAATAGAAGAAAAGACCAGCTCAAAGCAAATGTGGGAAGTAGTTAACGAATTAACAACACCCAAAAGATCTAGTGGAATAGCATCAATACAAACCGAGAACGGAAATGTTACCCATGATCCAAAAGAAATTTCTGAAGAATTCAATTCTTTTTTCACCAACATAGGGAATAAATTAGCAAATAAAATTAAACAACATACAAACTATAAAGAAATAAGGAATAAATCGGCCAACACACTATTCCTCTTTCCAAGTGACCCGAGCGAGGTAATGAGTACTATCTCACAATTAAAAAACAAAAAATCGCCGGGACCCGACGGTTACAAATCAGAGACGCTGAAAATAATTTCAAAATATATAGCTGAACCACTAACTTGCATAATTAATAAATCATTTTCAAGGGGGTACTTTCCTGCTGCATTCAAACTATCCACTGTCATACCTGTCTACAAAAATGGTGACAAAACCGAAGTCTCAAATCATAGACCAATCGCTCTTATCTCTAACCTAAGCAAGATCCTAGAAAAGATAATCAAAAGAAGACTCAATAGTTTTCTAAATAAAAACAAAATACTATCAGAAGCACAACATGGCTTTAGAGAAAGAAAGTCCACAGATGATGCAATAAAGGAACTCACAGGAAAAATATATGAAGCCATAGATAATAAAAAACCGTCCATGGCAATTTTCCTAGATCTAACAAAGGCTTTTGATACTGTTGACCATACTATTCTCTTAAATAGCCTAGATGATCTAGGAGTACGAGGCACAGCACAGGACCTTTTCAAGTCATATCTAACCGGCAGAGAACAACAAACAAAAATCAACACCATAGTTAGTAGAAAGCGGATAATAGTATGCGGTGTACCCCAAGGAACGGTCTTGGGACCTCTACTTTTTAATGTTTATTTGAATAATCTACTCTCTGCAGACACACAAGGTAGCATAACCAGCTTCGCAGATGATACTGTTATATATTACGAAGATGACAACTGGAGTGACCTGAAAAATAAAGCTGAAAACGATCTTATCCAAATAAAAAAGTGGTTTGATAACAGGAAATTATCTATTAACGCCAAAAAACACTTTACCTACCCTTTGTAGTCTGTCCGTGAATCTCCCAAGGTTCAAAAAAATTTCAATAGGAGATGACTTTGAGATCTTACAACCAAAGAGCGTCAAATACTTGGGAATAATGATAGACAGTCACCTTAGATGGGACGTCCACGTGGATTATCTACTCAAAAAACTCCGAAGAGTACTTTTTAAGTACAAACAAGTGTCATCTATACTAGACCCTGAACAAAAAAAAATCCTTTACCATAGCTTAACCGAATCTCACTTGAACTACGGCATCATCGGATGGGGTGGTGTATACAAAACATGCTTGAAACCTTTAGAAATTATTCAAAGGAGATTTTTTTAAATAATGTTCAACAAAAATAACCGCTACCCGACCGAAGCACTATACAAACTGGCAAACGTTTTCGATCTAAGAGAACTATATTTCCTCAAACTAGCGACAACACAGTACTCACACTCAATAGAGCTGATCACTCACTCCCACAAATATGAGACACGAAAAAGGAACAAATTCATTCTCCCGCTTATGAATAAGTCAATTGGACAATGCAGCTATCAGTATCTGGGACCAAAAGCCTTTAACAACATTCCAGAAAAAATAAAAAACGAACCAACAATTCATCGTTTTAAAAAGTCCCCAAAAAAATTTATTTATGATTCACCACCACTTTATATTTGCTCAGTTCTTGGAATTTGAAATTTGTAGCTTTTTCTTCTATTCTTGTTCTTTAAATTTTCTAATATACCAATCTCACAGTTTACATACCAATCTTACTTTTATTATAATATTATATTTATGTGCTATTATAGGCTTTTAATTTAACTTAACTATATTTATATGTAATTTTATATTATCGAATCGTATTTCATACTACTTAGATCTACATGTATTTTGTATTTTATGATGTATTATATATACTTGCTAACGTTCGTGTTAACCAACGAAACCTGCATACAGATGTATGCATATCTCGATATATATGCATCTCGTAGGTGCTGTCTATTTATTCATACACCTATTTTATTTTACTTTATATTCTGTAAATTACTGTAAAAATGAGTGTGAATAAATCATTTATTATTATTATTATTATCAAGACATCAAAACTATGGAAACAAGGTACCAAGGTCGATGGAATGTGAATACGATGGCTGATTACTGCTGGTCACTGAAACGTGATATTCCTGATAATATTCACACAAAAATCACACCCAGACGTAATTTTACAGAAAAGCGCAAAATAAACCACTCCAAATAGTCCTATAGAAATGATTGTACTTGATATTTTCTTCATTAATGTTTAAATATACGTATTTGTAACATAATAATAGATTTTTTCTTAAAATTTCAAAATAAACTTTATTTTCCTTTTATAAAAAAACCTGATGTGACTGAGCGACTATGGAGGTATTTCTGTGTTCAGAACACTCAAACTTAACGATATTCAACACTCAAATAGCAACAACGTTCCAAAAATTTCAATTTGTCGGCCGGTGTTATCGATGAAGAGATAATTTCCACGTCATGGTAATTTTTTATCGTGGTCATTACTCTCGTTTTGAGCTCCGGTAAATTCCCTGCTAATGATTGTCGTATCGACATCATAAATGAATACTTGTGGCAGGTTGTTAATATACAACAGGAATAGCAGAGGAACTAAGGCTCCCCCCTCAAATAGGCAAAGTTACATTTGAGGTGAAAGAATAAATCTTCGCCTATGGTCAGCATTTTCGATCAAAGCGCAAATCCTATTATGTTTTATTAGTGGTGGACGATAAACCTAATCCAGATCCTACTAAGAATGGAGTACGCCAAGAAGATTATGACAGATATGTGAGTAAAAAAGATCTCTTGATGTTATTGTCCAAAATGTGATGGCTATTCAAGTAGACATGCAGTAAGTCTAACAGTTACTCGTGTTAGAAAACCTTTGATGCAACGTTTTGTGACTACCAACATGAGATTGAATGCTATTACTAGAGAAAATTATACAAGGTGTTATGTAATGCGCATCCGATATTTTACAGGACGATTCCCCAGTTATTTATAACGTGAAAAGTTCATATAAGCATGGGTCCACAAGGCCTTTATTTTTGATATACAAGGTGTTAAAAATTTTTTTTTTGTTTTCCGTAAATAATTTTTGATTTGAGGTCGATATTCGAACGGAAATTGGTATTTGCAGTTTTGTAATATTAGAAATTCAAATTTGATCTTAGTTTGGCCCTTGATAGTAGGGGGCGCCACCTATAGGTCTTTGTCTCTTTTGGGGAGTCACAACTTTGTCGTGCATGTATGTATCACATTTTCTTGAAGGAAAATCGATTCCTCTATCATTTTCACGTGAAAAAGGTACGCCTTTCAAAAGTCGCTACAAGCAGCCGTTTTCGAGATATTTTGATTTGAATTATTCGATGCATCTAATCTTCTTCTAATTCAAAATAAAAGTATCAAGTAGACTAGTAAGTTTATTCCAATGTTTTTTATTGTGCTGTCATGTCAAAAATAATATCTTGACGCATAGTTGAATAGTTTTATCTATTATTATTGTGATTATTTTTTGAAAAATGGAAAACTTCACCAATGCAGAGTATGCTGACATACATTTTACATACGGGCTTGCTAACGGAGATGCATATGAGGCTAGACGTTCGTATCAGGAAGGTTATTCGAACCGCACTACTCCTACTTCAAAAATGTTTTCAACAATTCACGCTCGGTTAAGGAAAACAGGAAGTTTTGAGAAAGCTAGTCATCTTTCGGGTGCACATCGTACGGTAAAAACCCCAGAAACCGAGGACGTTAAACATTTCTCATGTTCTGGTATGGAAAATTCTAATCGATCATTTGTTATATCCCTACCATATTCAAAGAGTTCAGGCACTACTTCTCCGTGACTTTCCGTTACGTATCAACTTCTGTCGTTGGTATCTCCAATGCCTTTATTTGAAAATCAAATCCTGTTTGCCAACGAAGCAAATTTCTCACGCAACGCTATACGCAATTTTCACAACAATCATTTGTGATCAGAGGAAAACCCCCATGCGATACAGGAATCACATTTCCAAGAACAGTTCTCTCTTAACGTGTGGGCAGGAAGCAGGAATCCCTGGAGATTATTTTATAGGTCTATTCTTCATTCCGGGAAGATTAAACGGAGAGAGACATCGTCATCTTCTTGAAGTTGTTCCGCTTAGACTACGAAATGAAATGTGGTTTATGCATGGCGGTGCCCCGGCATATTTTAGCATACAAGCGCGAGAATTTTTAGATCAAACTTTCGGCAACCGTTGGATAGGTCGGGGAGAGCCTCAACCATGGCCCCCTGGGTGACCAGACCCTAACGGTTTGTATTTTTTCTGTGGGGACATCTAAAATCCCTAATTTACCTATCCGAAATGGAGGAAAATTGAGTAATCGAATAATTAACTCTTGTAGAACGATTCAAAATACTCCAGGAATTTTCCAAAAGAGTGCGCGAATCAATGAGAAGATCATTGAATGCGTGCATACAGGCAGGAGGTGAATATTTCAAATATTTATTGTGATTTTGATTTTGATTGATATCTAGTGATCCGTTGTTTTTTTTTTAAATTAGCGTTTGAAATTTTTATATGTGCAATAAAAAAAGTGTTCAAAATTGTTTCATTCTTTGACCGACACATGCATCGATTAATTTAAATCAAAATATCTCGAAAACAGCTGCTTGTAGCGACTTTTGAAAAGCATATCTTTTTTACGTAAAAATAATAGAGGAATCGATTTTTTTTCTAGGAAATGGATACATACATGCACGATAAAGTTGTGACTCCCCAAAAGAGACAAAGACCTGTATGCGGCGCCCCCTACAATTGAGGGCCAAATTTGAATTCATCATCTTAAAATATCCCCAAATACCAATTTTCGTCCAAATACCGACATTATTTTAAAAATGATTTACGTAAAAACAAAATGAAAATAAATTTTCAACACCCTGTATATGAAAAATTGAGGCCATATGAACTTTTCACCTCATAAATAACTGAGGAATCGTCCTGTGAAATATCGGACACTTATTACATAACACCCTGCATATGTTACGGACTTTGCTAATGTACCATTTAATCCAGAGCCACAAATTCCTCGAGCAATCACTTTCACTGATGGTACTTACAGCTACATTCAGTTTTGCGGCAGTCGTATTGTGTACACAAAAAACTTTTTAACAAAAAATTAAACCGACGAAATACGGAACTGAAAAGTTAAAAATAAAATGAACCTTCTTAGTCTCAATAAATAAGCTCCTAAACTAATGCAAGTAACTAATTTTGAGTCGGCGCCAAACAAACAAGCAAATGAATTAGGTAAGGCTCGAAATGATGGCATCGAGTTGGGCGGTGACATTCTGATAATTTTTTTGAAGTAATTTAATGATTTTCGTTGATTGTTTGTTTGGCGCCGACTCAAAATTAGTTACTTACATTAATTCAGGAGTTATTGAGACTAAGAAGGTTTATTTTATTTTTTACTTTTAAGTTCCGTATTTCGTCGGTTTAATTTTTTGTTAAAAAGTTTTTATTTTTAAATTTTTTGTGGCTGAAATCTACTAATTACTCACTGCTTGTTTTTTGATTACTTCCAAAATACTCACTTACCCACCTTACTTCAACTATTATCAGTTAAATAATATGATTATCTACTTTTACTATTTGTTGTAATATCAATTATTTTTGTTGTTCTGGTTAGTTTATTCCATTACTTTGTATATCATTCCATCCTCTCATAGAATATATTGATTGTGATGATGACACTAGCGATCTGTCATTGTCAACTACATATGTGTGCCAATGTTCACAAGTGAAAAATCAATTATCCCCTATTTTTCTACCCGTAAGGGTGAATAATTCCATTCGAAATCCAAATATGATCAACTATGAGGTATACCCTATGTGATAAAAGGAGAATCGTCCAAATCGAAAATCCCAGTACAAAGTTATAGCTGATAGAATCGGTTAACGGACCAGAATTCAGAGGGTGAGTGATCAATATCCTTCATTTTGTTACCTTTAGGGCTGGATTTCATCTTTCAAATTCAAATGGCACCAAATTCAAATGGGACCAAGAATGATCGGATACGGACGTCTCACTAAAAAGTTATGCGTGGTCATACATAAAAAAAAATATACGCGTCGAGTAGAGAACCCCCTCCTTTTCAATTTCGTCGTTTGAAAAAAAAGTATACGCGTCGACTAGAAAACCTCCTCCTTTTTGGTTTCGTCGGTTAAAAAGAAATAAGATAAATTCAGATACTTTTTCACGACGAAGCGTGCAGGCTCAAGAGCTAGTTGAAATCCACCCCTAAGGTGGATTTCATCTTTCAAATTCGGAATCGGACGTCTCAGTAAATAGTTATGCGTGATCATACATAAAAAAAAAAATAGAAAAAATCTAATATACGCGTCGACTAGAGAACCTCCTCCTTTTTAGTTTCGTCCATTAAAAATCGAAACTTATTAGAACCTATTTTAATAGTAGCACATGCTACATAATCGACATTCAAGGTCCATACTTCTCTGAAAGTGAAAATAATAACGCTGCCATTTTGCAAAATTTTCTAGAACTAGATGGTAATATGATGGAAAGATAGTTCTAGGAAAATATAGTAAATAGGGGTACCATGATGCTGCTGAAATACTTGGACACCTAGGCATTGTGCATTAAATGCCAGTACTCATGCTGCCTAACCAACACCAACTATCAACCGGAGATGCTGACGACTCTCGTTTGTTTACAAAGTCGAGGTGATTAGTAGAAACATGAAACGGCCACATAAAATCAATATACAAAATTTCCTCGGGAATTACAAGGCTGAAAACTATGTAGAGTTTGTTGAGGAAATGCTTCTTTAAACATTTAGGCTGTGATATGAGCATACAAGTACACTACTTATATAGTCATGTAGATTATTTATAACATAAACTAGGATATATAAGCAAAGAACAAGGAGAATGCTTCCACAAAGAAATGAAAACAAAAGGGAACAGGTATCAAGGCAAATGTGACGTTCATTGGTTGGAAGACTATTGCTGGGAAATTATACGCGATTGACCAAGACAACTTCACTCTAGAAAATGTCTTAGAAGAGAATTACTTAATGTATAATGTTGAAATAAAGTCATATTTTTATAAATATTAATTTTTTTTTCTTCATAAACTAGAGCTGATACAAAAAAAACAGTAACATTTTTGACATCACCTTTTCCTCAAACAATGTTCGGGATGACGTGGGGGTACTTTGGTCAAGTTTCCGACCTCGGGGCTCCTCCGAAACTTAGTTTCCCAGCTCAAAAACTGCAATTTTTTGGCACTGTTTTCAGTTTTTCGACAATGACCACGGTTACCTTTGCTAAATTTTCAGTTCAATTCGTCTCCGAAGACCCAATAGTTTCCGAGATACAGCTTTTCAAAATTCGGTATTTTTTTTCAAATTTGCAAATTTTTTGCAATGATACAATAACCATGGCCAACGTTCGGTATATAAATTGTGACGTTATATTCGTTGTTGTAGTGTGATTCAGATATCAGGATGTTGGAAACCGGATCTTCAAAGTTTCACTCTTTCCGGGCTCACCACTAGTTGCAGAAATGGATGGGGCAAGACCTGAGCCCAACACAGTGGGGTGGCAACTCACGCCCCAGAGCCTGGTCCCAAAAATGATGAACCAGGAAGCTGCTCAATCCCAGTTTCTGCAGATCATTTTCTGCAACTGCCGGAAAAGGTGTGGAAACGCCTGCAGCTGTAGAAAAGCTGGATTGAAATGCTCCATTGTCTGCGGCCGTTGCAGTGGGCAGTCGTGCAAAAATATCCAGACTCCCGACTTGGGCGAGAGCTCCGACGACGAGGGGCTATCCCTATCTTGTCTTTCGAAGCTCCAATACGACTTCTACGACCAGGATGATACCGTGGTCGACGACAGGGGCCCTGGCCCTTCCAAGCGGACGGAGAGGTGTTGATTTATCGGAGGGTTATTTTTCATTGTAAATGTTCCGTACTGTATATTGATGTTGTGTGAGTTGTAAAAAATGCTATTTGCATAAAAAAATACACATCTATTGAAATTCCACTCGATTTTGTTTTCAATTAAATTTCCTATCGCCTGGGGATGAGAAATTTGTTATGGGATATTGAAATTTACTTGTCGTCAAAAGAAAGGGTTGCTGAGGGTAGGGGGAGATTTTGGTCACTTCTCATGAACTTGTTTTGTACAGGCTCAGAGGCAAGTACACGCAGTTGAGATGTTTCGAACATGCATACTCTCCCATACCCCCACCCTCACCTTTCTAAAATGTACATTTTGTAAAAATTCACTTCGCTGAACCAGGGCGATTTTATGAAAAACAAGAGAAATTGCTGAAAATTTGCAAATTTGAAAAAAAAACACGAAACTTTGAAGAACTGTATCTCGGGAACTATCGGGTCTACAGTAAATTCTATCTTGTTAGAAAAAGGTATTCATAGTCAGGTCGAAAAATCACTCCTCCATAGTCAAAATGGTCGAAAACTGAAAAAAGTGCCAAAAAATTGCAGTTTTTGGGCTGGGAAACTATGTTCCGGAGGGGCCCCGAGGACAAAAACTTGACCGGAGTACCTATTCGTAATCCTGAACATTGTGTGGAAAAATCGCTACTACCTGATTTCATGTACGTGATAATGTACTATTTTACTGTAATATATTAAAAAAACTTAAAATCAAGTCGAAAACAATGAAGGTTGACACTTGTTACTGTGTATTTACTCTTTCGGAAGTTATTGATTGATACCTTTTTTCGACAACTTCAACAACCTGTATTTTGAATTCGTTTAGACAAAACCAGGATGACTATACTTCTCTTCTCATATACATGATGATATAACATACGATGACCCTGCATTCAATCGAATGGAATTTTATTGGAATAGCAATATTATCGTTTCTCTTGAACGTCCTCCCAGTCTTGCTAGAATATACATCCACATTTATGACGACAAAGATCAATGGACTGAAATGGAAATTGAATATAGATATAAGAACTGTCAAATAAATCGAGGATGATTCCCATTTACACTCGATTGGTCGATCACTATAAATGGGGGAGCCTCTCAATACCGTTATAAGGTCAAACCGTTTTGAATTTTCTGAGCCACTTGCTGTATTTGGGTGCGAGAATAAATTTCCGTATTCGTTCTGGAGTATCGTTTGATTTCGGATTTAGGTAGACAATCAAATATTTATGGGTGTTATGAATATCAAGGGATCTCACAAAAATAAACGTGTGAGGAGGTGTATTCAATTTCATATAACTTCTTATAAAATATCAGTACTCTCATAACATGAGTTACGAAGTAAAAAGTTATACAGGTCCACCATAAAGTTGGCTACACTTTGGAAAAAAATATTAAATTCTTAAACTCTATTGGGGCTCCATTTCTGAATGTCTAATAACTTGAAAATCAATTTGACTCATGTCAGTATTTTTCAAAATGCAACAAGGAAACCATGTCAGCTAATTGTGAACGATATCCAAAAAACAATTTGAATTCAATTATTTTCTCCAAAATCATGAGTTATTTTGTCGATTAAAATCGCTCTAGGAGATATTAACATTGACAAGTTGAATAAAATTAAAAATGTATATCATACTGAAAGTTTTCTGACTTACCAGCGATTCTGAGGAGATTATGAATTTAAAATGTATGTATGCGTGCATATGTCTGTCCGGTTTTGAAGGAATTTGAAGCTAAACTAATGGAAATTTGGTGTATTGTTTTTTCTCCACGAATTTTCCAGACCCTCTGTTCTATTTTTTTATTCTTAAACAGAGAATATAAGTTATATTGGTGAAACATCAAGATAGTAGAAAATGTGCCAGGACGAAATCGAGATTATATTAGGAATCGACAAATCATAGGTTTAAAATTATCAGATCATATTTGGAGATGCAATGGCGACCACATGGTAGAATGGAATAAAACGATAATTCTAGTCAAAGAACGACATTACAAGAAAAAAAAACTTAGAAAATCGGCCATTACTTTAAATGACGCCATTGTCATGGAGTGATAAAATGGAGTAAGGTTGACGCAGACTCACCAGATTGCGAAATAAGCTCAAATTACTAATTGCCATCTAGTATTAATAACTGATATCCCACTGGTGGCTACGTAACTTTACGCCATCTAACGTAGAATACCTGAAGTTGTCAAAGTACAAAAAAAGTATAGCTTTTCTGATTCAATTATGTTTTTAGGTCGTGGAAGGTTATTATTTCTGCGCAAAAAATAAGCTTCAAACTATACTTGTACGGGATATTTGTTAGTAACGTGAATGAATATTATTTATTTCATTATTTTTATTATTTCGACTTGAGTAGATAATGAAGGGATTGTCGGTTGTGACAAAAAAAGCAAACTTCCTAATTATTAAAATGTTCAAACGTGCTTAGTAGCAATAACGTGAATTCATTATTTTTGCACGTTTAATTTTTTTAATATTTTTAGTATTTCAATATCGTAATGTTATTCCAACTGTTCTGTTATGTCTCGTATTTGGATAATGAGTTTTTCACCATTGTTCTGCTATACAGTATACAATTGATTATTTTTTTACATTTCTAGAAACCAATGGAAACTTTCAATTTAAATCATTCATGTACGTTTTGGCCAATAAAACATTATTATAGTGGGATATTCTACCTAGAAAATTCCCGGGAATGATTTAGGTATTTGTTTTTATTGACAACATATATTTTTAATTTGACATCTGTCATTAATTCGCATGAAAAGTGAGAAATGAATCAAAACCGGTTTAGTACATTATATCATTGTGCGAGGAAATTTGTTTATGATCGTAACATCAAAAAATAATCTATAGAATACCACACGAGAGTTCAATGAAAGTTTCCTTTCTCAAACTTGTTGTTGTTGTCTGCCAACAAGTTTTCGAAAATCTGCCGAATAATTTTCACTTCATTCTCACTCACTTGTGGTACTACAACTCATAATTTGTTCCAAAAATGTTGCATAGGAAATGCCTCACTTCCAAAATTTTCTCTGTTTTGGATTTTATACATATTCGTCTTGTAGCCTGATGAAGTTAAGTTAATTTAACGAAACGTTGGCTGATAATTAGGAATTTTCCTTTTTTGTCTTCAACTGACAATCCTCCATTATAATTTTCATTATTATTGATCATTATAGAAACATCAATCACATACATTACTAACGAAAACCATCTCGAAAATATATCCGGGAAACAATCCAATAACTAGTTGCGTCTCACCGTAAACGAAATTGGAAGCCGAATACGGTCAGAGGATTGTTGAATTACAATTCCATAACTGTCAGAAGTTATAAATGGAATATCTGAACTATGAAGTCAATTAGACCGTATGTTATCACAACATGCCATATTCAAGGTGGAAACTCTGAACGGTTGGCTGCACTTGACGTTTGATGGAGAGACGCAACAGTTGCCATTTTTGGCGGAAGTCTTTCACTGACGGGAGGAACATGGAAAATGAAAACGGATTTTTTTTCCATAGCCACGGATATAGAGTGGGGCAGGATATTCCTGAAGTTGATGGATAGATAATTTATATATTCAATAGTTTTTGCACAAGTCTATGAGTGTCAGGCCACATTAACCAATGTCTTCGCTCAAAATTGAAGGTTATTTTGATTTTTCTCTTTTCTCTTTATTTCAGAAAGAAAATTGACATATCTCTCAAAAATCAACTCACTGACTGCTTCATCAAAAAAAAACAACAAGCATGTAATTTTCAATTATTGATGGGACTGGAACATCCTTTCCCCATTAAGAAATTTGTTTCTTCATCCGTTCACTTCCAGTCTACACAGCTTAGTAACGGGCCATCGATAAGTATAATTCGCTCTTTTCACCTCTGCAACTCTAACTCCTCCGTCATTCCCTGGAAATACTCCTGTGACTTTCCCTAATTTCCAGGAGTGTCAAGGAAGATTTTCATCCACTAGAATGTCAAAACCCCCTTTAGTGATTGATTATTGTCGATCTATTTATTCCTTCGAGGAAGTATTGGAAAATATGCTCTCGTCCATCTTTTCCAAAAACTGTTAACCAGCATTCGTGATTTAGCCACTCCTTTCCCAAATGAAATCCTGAATCGAAATTACCTAAATGAGAAAGTGGTTGGGAGTTATGCTTCAGGGTCAATGAGGCTCATTGGGACATAAATGAGTGGCCTCTAGTTAACTAGTCAGAAGCGTCTCATCGTGACCGTGGATGATAGTTTCCAAAGCAGTTTACGTTGGCCTCACTAGACGTTCCTAAGCCCCTGCCATGTGAGGAACTGCTGAGGAAACACAGCAGAGTTCATTTCCCCTTTGTTGTCGTGGAATTCATCATTGCATTTTCATCCAACTCTCGCAGGGCACAACAAAGTTCTCCAGCTACTCCCCTTGAATTGGTCCCATTATCGGGAAAATAATTTATGTGGTTGTCTACGCCTATCTATGCGATCATTCTTCCAGTCGCCATGATGGCCAATCTGGTGGTAAGAGAATATCAGGGTCAACTATCACTATTATATTCCAGTGTAACCCGAAGGCTCTTTCAACATAAAAACAAGTGGCCCACAGCCATTCACGAAATTTTGACTGGACAAGGACTAGAGAACAATCTCTAGGCCTTGCCATAGTGGGGATTCTCAAAATGGCCGAGAAAGAATTATGATACAGAGTATAGAAAAATATATTTTTTTTAGAGGATGTGGCTTTCACTACCCTGTAAGGATCAATAAATAGCCCATCACTCCATAGAGCGCCTAGGACGTTTAAAGTGCGTGGGGTCGTCTATATTGTCATCAGTGGCTTCCCTCACAAGAGGATTCTCGTGGGCTATTGCACAATCAAATACTCTCTGATTGCGTTCTCTGATGATACTTCTGATGAAAGGCAGATATAAGTCCTCAAGTATCCTTTGGTTCCGCACGTACTACGGAGCATTCGTTATCATACGCAGAACTTTCATTTGCACCCGTTCCGGGACGTGAATGCTCGTTCTGCAGGTCTGGCCCCAAGCGGCTGAGGCATACAATATGACAGGTCTGAACACTTGTAGATCATAACTTTATTTTTCAGGGAAAGTTAACTTTTCCTGTTTACTAACGGATAGAGTGATACGATTTTCTTATGGATTCTATTTTTAATCAATTTAACATGTGGCCTCCAGGTGAGTCGGCGATCCACTATAACTCAGAGGTACTTGACCTGCTCCAACCAATCTATCTGCCTTCCAGAGACAGTCACCCCTCTCCCCGGGTAGTTTCTCTTGCGACCCATCGAGAAAGCCTGCGTTTTGTCAGGATTCCCCCTTATTTTCCACTGCTGGAGGTCTTATGATGCATTATGCAAAAAAATGACACTCATCACATGGTCAGCTGAAGAGGAAAGGGCCGTATCATCAGCGTAAGGAAAATTCTCATGTGTTCACCCCTGGGTATGTCTGACGTGTAAGAGCGTATAGATAGGAGACAATATTGGCCCCTGAAGAACGCTGTCCTCGATTGCTCTCGAATCCGAGAGAAAATTGTCGACCTTGACTTGGAATGTCCTACCCATGAGAAATTATTTCAGCCACTTCACCAGACCTAGAGGCAACTGGAAGTCTATCCCGAAAAACGGTGGAGTGAGCTCGGCGGAAGCCGAACTGCTCATCGGAGGACATTTCTGCCTCCACTTCATCGTCAAACCTTTCCAGGACGATTTTGTCAGCCAACTTAGCTGAACTGCAAAGTAGACTGATTGGACGATAATTTTTGTTGGAAAGTCGGGTTTTGTCCTTCCTTCGGAATCATCACCATGATGGCATGCTTCCATCTTCGAGGAAATCTTTCAGGGACATCGAATTGTTTAGTATGTTCATCAATGACTGCAACTGGTTATCCAAAATACACAAATCTATAACCAGGCGCTTTTCTAGGGCTTAATCCTCTCTAAGTTCATCCAGCGAAGCCAGACGAATCCCGATTGGCTCCCTTAAGGTGCGACGAATCATATCTTCTAATAGAAGTTCTCGATCCAATCATCGTCTGGAGCTCGTTCACCTAAATTGCCTTTCCATCGAATCTGCAAATGCTTGAGCTTTGGACTCAGAGTCATAGCACATTCCGTCCTCACCGTGAATAGGGGGAAAATATCTGCTTTTTCAAGTCCCAAAACAAATCATTTCTCATGTCTGAGAGCTGGCTGCAGAAAACCTAGCCGATCGAGTAACACCATGAAATGTTTTCACAATTCCATACAAATTCATAAATGTATGTTTAGTTCAAATCTTGCAAGTTAATTTCGACCTACTTCTAGTTGTCCGATCAACGTGAAATTTGGCAAGTTCATTATTCCGGTGACAATGCATTACGGAATTTTTGCCGAAAAAAAAAACAAAATGGCTCCAATATGGCGGACGAGTTTTGTGATTATAGTTCGATTCTATTCAAAATTAGTATGTGGGGGCTTTTGGAGCCGGACATTATTTTTGCAGAATTCATGAATTAAAATGGCGGCTCCAATATGGCGATGGCTTTGTGGTTATAGCCCAATTCCAATAGAAATGGGTATGTGGGGGTTTTTGAGGTCAAAGATCCTGTTTTTTTTGTCAGAATCTACGAATTCAAGATGGCTGCTCTAAGACGAATTTTGTTATTATAGTCCGATTCCATTCAAAATTGGTGTGTGGGGGTTTTTGGAGTCTGACATCATGATTTCTTAGTCAAAACTCATCAATTCAAGATGGCGGATCCAAAAAGACGACGTGTTCTGTTATAATGGTATGTTGATTTTTTGGAATCATATATTATCAATTTTCGTCAGTATTCAATAGAATGACGAATTTCATGAATGACTGAAAAAAATTAAATAAAAATGATTGAAAATCTTGCCACACAAGCTTTTGAATCTGTTACTCATAGAATAACCTAGGTCACAAAAAAACTTTGTAAAACTTTGTCATATTTTTCAATTTTCATTTAACTTTGACATTTAGAAATCTATCTTACTCTGAGAAGTAAAATCACACCAAACCACCAACCAATTTTGAATGGAATCGGGCAATAATAACAAAACAATCGCCTTTCGGAAGCCGCCATTATGAATTCATGAATTTCGACTAAGGAATCATGATGTCCACTCCCACACACCATTTGATAATGAATTCTGGCAGAGAAATCTTGATGTCCAATCCCAAAAATCCCAACATACTAATTTTGAATAGAATCGAACTATAATCACAAAACTCGTCCGCCATAGTGGAGCCATTTTGTTTTTTCTTTGGCAAAAATTCCCTAATGCATTGTCACCGGAATAATGGAAAACCTGCCAAATTTCACGTTAATCGGACAACTAGAAGTAGGTCAAAATTCACTTGCAAGATTTGAACTAAACTTACATATATGAATTTAAATGAAAGCTTGTTAAAACAGCCAGCTCTCAGACATGAGAAATGATTTGTTTTGGGACGAATATTCGCCCCAAACAAATCATTTTTCGAAAGAGAAAAATTATAAAGAAGCTGCCCGAGGGGGGTTGAACCCACAATCCATTTCGTGAACCAGCTCCTTAGACCACTTGACCAACTGGATAGAAGTGTCAAACGTATTTCGGACATGTATTACATCGTTACGGTTGATTTTTCCGAAAAAAGGGCATTAAAAAACTTATGCGCCACTTTTTCTCAAGTTTGCTGTGAGTACTAATATTTTAAAAACATTTCATTCTGTTACTCGATTGGTCAGGATTACGGCAGTCCCCTCTTGACTATTATATTAAATTTAAAGGGCCTATAAATATTACTTATTTTTCCTTTTTTTGGGTCAAGGATATTTGAATTTAAGTTTTAAACTTCAGTTGTAGTTGTGAAAGAAAAAGATTACATTCTTCATGTGAAAAATAGTTACAGGCGGTCGTCCGTGAATAAATGAATTAGAGAATAATTTTCATTCATTCAGGTTTCTCCAACCTCAAACGTTTTGAGCATAGTAATCGATGACCCTCCCAATATATTTCTGAATATCTATGGATATTTTTCAAGTCTCAATTGAAAACCAGAAACCTAGAAGTCGCATTAAATGGTATTCATAGTGCAATGAAAAGAAAATCAACGGTATACAATCCATATGTTCCTGCGTCTCCACCCCTATTTTTGCCACCACCCTATTCTGAAATCCCACCAAGCATTCGACCTGCATAAATTCGCAGCGTCAAAACCCTAGCAAACCCAGCACAGCAGGCTTCCTATTCACGGCTAATTTTTACCAGAGTTGATATAACAGAAAGCAGAACATTAAAGTCTCTCCTCCCTAACACAACAGGTAGTTATACAATAATTAATCTCATCTCGCAGCTACAATGACGACAATGAATTGCCTTGAAGCTCTCAGCGAGACGGTAACGCCAAAAGGGCCGGATGGAATATAGGGAAGCAGAGGCCGTTTCCTTCTCGCCAGGGTAGGTAGCAATTTTTACACGTCAACAGGAACACATACAGGGTGTGTTGAATTAAATATCACTCATTTGTTTCGTTTCAATAATTATATTTTCGAATACATCAAACATTGTAAATATAATGACAAGCTTTTTACAAATCACAAAGAAAAAAAAAATTAATTGTTTGACCTAGGTTATTCGGTGAGTAGTAGATTCAAAATCTTGCCGCTCAAGAATACTTATTTTATATTCGCGGCAAGCTTTTGAAATTGCAACTCAGAGAATAAACTAGATCAAACAATTAAAGGAATTAGTTTTTCCTTCTTGGTACATTTATATAAAAGCTTGTCTCATTTTTTTTGTCATTTTCATTCAATAATTTCAATAATCGATGAAAGAAAATTGTATTTCGTGCATAAAATAAAATAAAATCGTTGCAAAGCGCTTTCGACCCTCAGGTTATCATCAGTGCGTACGCGTCAGTTGTACAAGAAGCCAAAAAGACCATAAAATACCTCATGATCAATGAGTGTTAATAAATAATTAAAAACATAACCTAGGCCAGGATGAAAATTGAGATTACATTTTCCTTATCTTTTTAAAAAACAATTGTTCAAGTGTGGGTCACTTGGTCCAGCTATCACACCTAAACAATGGTTTTTTAAAAAGATAATGAATATGTAATCTCAATTTTCATCCTGGCCTAGGTTATGTTTTTCAACATGTTCGTCACGTAAACTTATACAACACTCATGGATCATGATTTTTTTATTATCTTTTCAAAACCATTGTTTGGTCACATTTGTTCAGCTATTCATATTTTGCACGAAATACAATTTTCTTTCATGGATTATTTTGTTTTTCCACTAGCAAAAATGTCATAATGCATTGTCATCGGAATTATGGAAACCTGCCAAATTTCACGTTGATCGAACAACTAGAAGTGGATCAAAATTCACTTGGAAGATTTGAACTGAAAATACCTACATACAAAAAAAAATATTATGAAATAAAAAACTTTTTGAGGGCTAGCTCTCATTCAAATGCCTCAAAAAGTGAAAAATAATTGCTTTGGATGAGCGACGTAGGTTACTCCCTAAGTTATAGATTCAAGAGCTTGTCGTTTTCAGTTTGAATCTATAACTTACGGAATAACCTACATCCAAAGCGCATTTGAATGAAAGCTTGCCTTTAAAAAGGTTTTTTTATTATTTTATTTTGTGCTTTTTAGTAAGTACCCCATAATCTATGCATTTTTGTTAATGCATCGTCATTATAAGGCCTTCTTCCTGTGAGTTTTGAGCTAGCTAGTTATTCAATGAGGAGACCATCTGAAGATTAACTAGCCATCCTGGAGCTGCCATCTTCAATTTATGAATTCTGACCAACAATTAATAACCTTCGACTAAATTCATAATCTCCGACCTCAAAAACCCCGACATACCAATTTTAATAGAAACGGTCCGTTATCACAAAACTTGTCAACCAATTTAATTTATTAATTTTGACAATAATTCGAAATCCGACCAAAAATTTCCACATACCAATTTTGAATAGAATCGAACCATAATCACAGAGATCGTCCTCCATTTACATTTTATGAATTTTGACGAATAATTCGTAAATTTCGAACCCGACAACCCCCACATACCAATTTTGAATCGAATCGGACCATAATTACAAAACTCGTCCGCCATCTTGGAGCCGCCATCTGGAATTTGTGAATTTTGGATGAAAAATTCATAATCTCCGATTCCGAAAATCCCCACATATCAATTTTGAATAGAATCGGACCTCAATCATAGAGATCGTCAGCCATCTTAAAATCGCCATTTTTATTTCATGAATGTTATCAAAAATTCATAATATTTGACCCCGAAAACCTCCACATACCAATTTTTGGTCGAATCGGACCTTGAACACAAATTCCGTCCGCCATCTTTGGTTTTTTCTCCAACAAAAATTCCCTAATGCATTGTCACGGGAACTATGAACACCTGCCAAATTTCAAATAAATCGGGCAACTAGAAGTGGGACAAATTTAAATAGCCTTTCTTGGAATTATGTGGTTTATTGAATATCAGTGTTTGTCTTCAACTGGGGAACATTCTTGAATCGCAATGCCTTAAGATTCAGCGATTTATGGCAAATCAAAATCGTTTCTCAATCTCCATTGCATTTGTGAGAGTACTTGTTTGTGACAAATGAGTTTTGTCTGTTGCATAGAGAACTAGGAAGTGGAAGAAGTCTCTTGAAGAGATCCCGACAGAAACACAACCACACATTTGGTGGCCACTTGTTTTCATGCGATGAATACGTCTCTCATAATCTCCGACCCCGAAAACCCCCACATACCAATTTTGAATCGAATCGGACCATAATTGAAAACCTCGTCCGCCATAGTTAAGCCACCATTTTGATGTTTTTTCTCTTAAAAAAAATCATAATGCATTTCAACCGGAATTATGAACACCTGCCAAATTTCAAATTAATCGGACGACTAGAAGTCGGTCAAAAATCAATTGTAAGATTTGACCCAAACCAACAAACGAACGAACGAACTATCTAACAAGTGAAAATAAATAAAAGCTCGTAAAATAGCTCACCGGTTGCCTCCAAAATGTAATTTTAATCAATAATTGCCTCATGTGTCGGTTAGTTTGTTCCATCCCATTTAAATGAGTGAGTTCCTTCTATTCATCGAAAACGTGTTTCGAAATGAAGAAAGAAAAAATGCTTAGCTATGCTGTTTATTGCAAAAATCTACTTTGTGAATGATAACAGGTAAATGAGATGTTACACCACAAATATTATTGAAAATTATACGGGAAAGTGCAATTGCAGATAGAATAAATAAAGTTTTAATATCAAAGAATAATCCAATTTTTCTTGTTTTTTATCGATACAAATAGTATGTATACGATCTATGTGATTAGTTCTCAAGTTTAACATTTCTTGAATACCAATGTCTATTTTTATAATCATCAGAATTTGAAAAATGCCTAAGTAAATATGTTTCCATTAGTTCTCAATTTATGAAATAGCCTTCCACTTGTTGAGATGTTCCAACAGCAACAGAACATGGTATTCGTGTATTCCTATCACAACAACAGGGTCTGTTTCTCTTTTCCCCCTTGCGTTTCAGCAACAAGTCCGAATCCCAGCCCTCCGAAGGGTTTATCTAATCATAGCCCAGTCAAGGAAGGCTCACAATGAACAAATTTAAAAGATACAATATTGATGTCTTCAAAATCGGCACGCTTATTTATGGAAAACAAGATCGAATTGAAAAGGGAAACATTATCAATTGAATAGAAATATTTTTCTGTAAATTGAGAAATCCACGATAAAAGTGAAGTTATTTTTTGTGGAAGCGTGAAGTAGATTTTCGTCGACAAAAATGTATTGAAGAGTGAATGCGATGCCTCTCTTGCGTCAATGTTACAAATGATTTCTAGTGAGTACTATTTTTGAAAACATTCTTCTTTGCCCCATTCACCTATACAGTGCTTCTCAAAAGTCCCCTCCCCCCTCTTATTTTTGGAACGATTATACACAAACAAGTGAAATTTGGAAACTGAATATTAAAGGTTGTAAACTTCCCTACTAGTGATGATAGATAACGAAATCGTCAAAGATGACGTCACAAGGCCATTGTGACCAATGATTTTGAATGGAACCATACGGCAAGCGACACCTCTTTTAAAAGGTATCGAATAAACCTATTCAATTCTACTGATTTTGCTCGAAGTGACCTCCATTTACTTCCTGACAGTGAAATATCCTATTTTTAAACTCTTCTCGTACTTTTGCAAATGTGTCTGCGGAAACATCCTCACATTCTGCAACAATACGTTTTTTTAAACCGTCAATATTGTCAGGTTCAGTGGCATAAGCCTTCGATTTAAAGTACCCCCACAGAAAAAAATCCAAAGGTGTGAGGTCCGGTGATCGAACTGGCCATCCGTTGAACTTCGTCGTCCAATCCATCTACCACGATACTCCTCATCCAACTACCGTCTTACTGCACCGTAATTGTGTGGAGGAGCACCATCCTGTTGGAATGTTATTTCCAAATTGCCGAGTTCATCTGGATTATCTTCCAAAATTTCAAGGATTAACGGTTCTATTGCGTTTTGCAACAGCTCCAGATAAACCTCACCAGTTAAATTAGTATTCTAAGGAAGAGGCCCAACGATGTGGTTTCTCAGGAAACCTGCCCAAACATTCACCTTCTGGGATAATTGGGTATGTGTTTCACGAAAGAGGTGAGGATTTGCGTCACTTCAATACCTCACATTCTGTATATTTACATTTCCATTCAGATAGAAAGTACTTTCGTCACTGAAACAAATTGTTTTGACATAGTCTGGCTGTTGGTTAATTTTAGTTTCCATATTTTCACAAAATTCTAGTCTACGGTCTGGGTCGTCGTCTGAGAGTTGATGAACCATTTATTTGTATGGATGGAATTTGTTTTTTTTAACATCCTGTATACTGTACTTCGACTGACTTCACAGGTAGAAGAAACGTGAGTTGTTGAAGAAGTAGGATTAACTATTACTTCTGCCAGTATATCAATTTTTTTCTCATCAGAAATTTGTGGTCTGCCAGATCGTTTCGTATCATTAATACTACCCGTTGTTTCAAACTCACGAAGAAGCTCCCTTAAATAAGTCCTCGAAACGGGGCGATCGGGAAACCTGTCATAAAAAATGCGTTCTGCTGCATGAATATTTTGTCCAGTTTCACCAAGAATTAGGATCGCTGCTATTCTATCACCTAAAGTACGTACCATTTCGCTTCTTGAAGCACTTAAACGTTCGACTCACAACAGTTTAACAAATTATTAAAATGTACAGAAATATCAAAAGTACCAAAAGCTGCTGAAACAGTTGAACGTTCGATCAACAATACACAAATTATAAACGTACAAAAACTTGGACAATTACAAAAAGTCGAATTAGGGAGACTAACAAAAACGTCAGCTCAATTGACAACTATCCAGAGGAGGAGCTTGAATTTGGAATTTTAGTATTAACTGATTTAATTCATCACAGCTTTGCGTTTTTTAAAAGCGAGTTGCCAAAACTGCCATAAACACAAACAAAATTAGTATCATTGAATAGGTTTTTTCGATACCTTTTAAAAGAGGTGTCGCTTGCCATAGGGTTCCATTTGAAATTATTGGTCACAATGGCCTTGTGACGTCATCTTTGACGATTTCGTCATCGAATCATCACTAGTAGGGAAGTTTACAACCTTCGAAATTCAGTTTCCAAATTTCACTTGTTTATGTATAATCGTTCCAAAAATAAGAGAGGGGAAGGGGACTTTTGAGAAGAACTGTATGAGTTCTTAATCAAGACTGGAAAATAATATCAAATAACTATCAGAATGAAAATGCGAATTTTCAATTTCAGAATATCTATTAAATGTAGTTCAATGTCCAGCGTGGCTTTAGCTGGGGAAGTAGTTGTTTTCTGTTATACATTCACAAAAAAGAACTTCACTTTTGACGTGGATTTCTCAATTCACAGAAAAATATTTCTATTCAATTGAGAATGTTTCCTCTTTCAACCCCACAAGGGGTTATCTTGAACGGTGGAAGATAGTGATCAAAGTTTATTTTTCAGTCGCAGATGATTCCACATCTGATTTCATGTTCATATTTTCAAACAAATCAAGATCGGATAATATTGAGAGTCCTGACGCGGGCTCCTTATTTTTTGTAGTTGTCTCGAAAACCGTTCAGAATAGCACGAACTTGTACACCTTCTTTTTCGAGTAATTCAACCAATTTTGTAAAACATTGATTTCCTTTCACATCTATTTTTTAGGAATATTTACTTTCTGTGAAAAATTTATCCGATAGATAATGCGTAATTATTCCTCCTATGAATGAAAATAATATTCAATTAACAGAAAATTTCGTTTATCTATTCAGTATTTTGAACTTAATTATTATCATTTCCTAAACGTGGCTGAAGGGGCTAAAAATATATTTTTCAAGATTTTAGACACACTGTTTAAAACGTATTGACGTAAAGGAAATTATTCCAAGAAGTATGGTTCGGATACTTAATTCAATCCTTCATCATAAATTGGAAAATACTTGCTAGATTTATAATGATGACAGAAATCTGTAACATACCTATAATCTCATTGAACATTTTTTTTTCTATTTTTCAAGATCCTAGATCAAGTAAACAAAAATGGCAGATCGACAGATCTTCTTGGATCTCAGATAAGAGAGAAATAACGTTTGGAAACAATATAAAAAACTGCATGTTTTGAGAAAGGAAAATCGTTCTTCCTGCAGAAAAATTATGCACAACAAGTATCTGTCAATTCACCATACTTCTGATAGTCACAATCAGAATACGACAAGTTACTGACGTTTTTTTATTAATAAAATATTTCTGGTGGATATAGTAACTTATTGACGAAGACTTTTATCTACTTTTCACTTCTCTGTAGTTTGTGAGCTATACTGATTTTTTTCTGATTGTAATAGAATGAAATTCCTAAAAAACTGTATGTCAACAGTACAAGCTATTGCCAATGACCAGCATAGAGACAGATACCTACTCTAGGAATACTCAGTATTGAAAGAATGAATGTGGTCAGGGTGAAGACAGTAGAAATATCCGTCATCCAAGAACATGAAAATAAAACCTAATTGCAAGTTATCAGTGCAATAAGATTGAATATAGACAAGCAGCTGAAAATCCTGAAATATGGACATGGTAACTACTAGAAGATATCAACTCGATTTTGCTTCAAACTGAACAAAATATATAAATTTTGTAGCCCAGTAATTGCAAATTGGAAAATAATCTATCCGACCAAGGATTCACAATGGTCAGATCTGCAGTCAGTTGCATTGACTGAAATCATATATAACTCAAACTATTGAAAAATATATCAATCAATGGATTATTGCTGATATTTTCGTGAGTCTCAGATCTTTCCACGATATCATAGCAAAAATAGGGAACATACATTTGCTATAACTGTATAGGTAACGTTCAAAATTCAATAGTATCGCTTCCATTCATTAACCAATGTCAAACGGGATATTTTTGCGTTTCCACTACGAATAGCACTAGATGCTTTGGCTGTCGAATCTGATGAGTCTTCCGCAACATTTCCAAAGGCAAATACAAATATTACATAAGAATGAACTAGTTAAAAAGAAAGCTGATTAAAGCGATAATAATCATCTATAACCATCTATGCCCGCTGTTGGTGAAGTATTTCCGAGGTCCCCAGATTCAAGAAGAAAAAAAAGAGAGAACGGTATAAAACAAATATAGTGTGTTCATCAGCTACCCACTTAGTGAAAGAGATGAATACGTTTTAGTAACTCACATATGTATTTCCCGAGATTCAGTTGAGAGTGTCAATTCCCGTAATGAAATTCAGCAGTCGGAGCTCCTGGGTTCAAAACAATGTGTTCAGAGGCCGCAAACGTATTGTTGACCAGTGTGGATACTTATTTGCGATTAAATTTCGTCTAATTCGGACACCATATGTGATTCGATGGACGTTAAGTACAGGTTATTGGTGTGTTCATTATTGTTTCACAGGCGTCTACTATTCGGTTTCTTAGATCTTTCTCGTTCGCTACTAGAGTTTTATAAACTAGTGACTTTAAATGTCTCCAAAACTAATCTAGCGGGTTCAGATCTGGGGACCTTGGTGCCCAGGTCTGGTTAGGTTCTTCTACACCCTTACCGATCCATCGATTTGGATAGACACTGTTAAGGAATTTCCCGGCCTCAACGCTAAAATGGGCCGGAGCCCCATCATGCATAAACCACATGCGGATACGAATTTCTGATGGTACATTCTGAAGTAGTCCCGGTAATTCTTGTCCTGAAAAGTATCTGTAAGTTGCGCCATTCAGTCGGAAAGTAAGAAAGAAAGGACCTATCAAGTATTTATCAATTATTGCCGCCCATACATTTACAGAGAACACTAACTGCGTGCGGATTTTCCAGAGCCCAAACAAGTTTGTGATAGTATTTTGGGAGAAGTTTGCCTCGTCCGTGAAGAGTACATATCTCAAAATTTGAGGATTTCCAGCCAATTTTCTCAAAAACCACTGACACATAGTAATGCGTTGGGGAAAGTCTCGTGGCGAAAGAGCTTGTACCCTTTGAATATGGTATGGATAAAATTGTCGATCGTGGATAATTCTCCAAACTGTGGACTGAGTAGAATTGAGAGCTCTGGCAATTATTCTTGTATTTGTTTCTGGATTTTCCTCGAGAGCGTTCAAAACAGCTTCTTCCAATTCTGAGATTCGGACTGCTCGTGGTCTTCCAATAATATCAGCCGCCCTCTTGAAGCTACCTGTTTCTGCAGAACGACGGTGGAGACTGGTAAATGTTGGAGCTGAAGGCAGTACTCATTAGGAAATCGCTCCTGGTAAATATGTCTTGCTTTGTGTGCATTTCCATCCGCAAGGCCATAAACGAAATGCATATCGGCTAAATGAGCATTATTGTTTGGATCATAAATTTTTTCAAAATTAGTTTTTTTAAACTTACAGAAACTTCAATAAAACAACAAAACGTTCAACCATATAATATGAAATTACCGAGACTACTTACTCAAACGTCAATCTTTTACTAAGCATTCTTGTGGAAAATGCAAAATAATGGCATTAACTTCAACACAATTATCAAATAATCGACTTGAAATTTTCAAGTCCAAATATCTAGAAAACGGTTGCTTATAGCGACTTGTAACAAGAAGTAGCTTTTTTTTCGAGGATATGATAGAAAAATTCATGTTTTTTCACTGAATCTTCAAAAAAGAAAAAGACGTGTAGGTGGTGCCCCCTACTAGTAAGAGCAATAATAACATCAGGTTCGAATTCGAGACCTCAAAAAACCTCTCAATATGAAAATTTCGTTTAATTAAGGTCAGTATTTCGAAGTTATTTAAAAAAAAAGAAAATTAAAATAAAACTTTAACACCATGTATCTTGGAAAAGAAGCGTTTCCGGACAAATATTCATTTGTACAATTCATATTAGAATATTGTGAGGAATCACCTCCGGAAGTTTGTCAAAGTACTTTTGAATCACCCTGTATAATATTACTCAAAAACTTGTTTTCCAGAAATATGATGGTTCCGAAGTGATGATATTATTGGTATCGATAGTTCGACCAGCAAAAAGATCTACAGGATGTAGTTTTGAACCAGACATCAAATAACTATTCAGACAAGATAATACACTTCTATCCAAATTGTTTATTTTTGTTCTAGTATACATATTTAAAAATATTCATTGGGAAAATAATTAGCTAGTTGGAGACAATCTTCTCATAATAATTGATGATGTCCTAGAAAAAAAAACGTGTAGAAATGATAACGAACAGCATCGCGAGTTGCTGGTCTAAAGTTTGATTTATTGAAAACAATTATGATGAATGAACTAGTTACTAGCTATGCATGTCAAAGGGGTGTGAATATCCCAACCTCGGAGCCCAAGACAAAATGAAACATAAGAACTGCATAGAAGAATAACTTCAAGGTAGTTGGGATGTTTCATCAGAAACGAACTGTTCAACTAGCGTGTTCTGTCGACTCTCATACATGGTGCAGATATTAACTTTGCCAGGGTTGATACAATAGTAGGCATATTGTGTTACTTATAAATATACTCGTTACTAATTTTATGCCATAGAATTTTTTCCACGTTTGATCTGTTTGTTTGTAAACGATGTTACATAGTTTCAATCATTTTAATTGTATTTTAAAATTTTTGTTCGTGTTTTCAATTTTTTATTTTATCATTATTTTTATTAATACCTACGCTTGACTTGCAGCAAACAAGTAAATGTAGAGTTGTCTAATAAATAAATTTATCTATCTAAGGTTTTTTTAATATTTTTTAAGCTATTGCATATAGCTTTTATCACGGGCCTTGAGCGCGGAGACCGAATCCAGAAATTCCGTAACGAAAATAAACCTAACACCCCCCACTCCGACCGGCACAGCGGTCGGCGTTAGGGCACCTCCTCTTTGTATTTACTTCATGGTACGACTCTACGAAGCTCGCACGAATCGAGACGAGCTGCTCCGAAATCAGACGAATACGTAATTTGTGAGAAAGTATAGATGTTAATGTTAGGAGCTCATTTGTTGGAGATATTTGTGCGTGCTTATGCAAACTTAGAAATAGCCTACACATAGTCATGGTAGCAATTTACATTTCTCCGAATCCAAAATTAGACGAGGTAGAGCATTTTATTCATTGCACTTTACTGGAGTACACTGAAGAAGGGTCGAAAATACTTGGTACAAATGGTAATAAATTTCCACTTATCTTGGCTGGCGATTTCAACATCAACTTCGCTGATAAAAAATCAGAGCGGTTGACAAGTTTTCTTTCGAAAATATTGAATTTGAAAATGAATAATGATCCACAAGAATCCACAACAAAATATGGAACCACCATTGATGCGGTATTTTCCAGATATTTAGAAGATATCAAGTCTCAAACTTATGTTTCTCATTTCAGTTACCATAAACCTATAGTTTCAATGATAAATATTCCTGAAGAACCGACATGTATTGAAAGATAATAAAAAAATATTTGAACAATATTAACTTCTCATTTATTTAATAAAAGAAAAAAATTTGTTTTCTTATCGGTCACCACGCTCAGAGTGTAACTTGAATTAATATCAAAGAAAAAAAAATACTGCATAAATAAAATGAATATATAATTATAATTGCGTAAGTTGATAAAAAATGCTATGCAATAGCTTTACCGCGGCAGTCTCCGAGTGCCACACGTCTTTTTTTTTAATTATTTTTTGTATTTTCTAGTTTTATTAATTTTGAATTCATATCAGTTGTAATATTTTTGTCAGGTTTAGGACAGTATCGATGTGGAGACATTTCATGGGTTCAGTGGAAGAATTCATTCTGTGAAGGCTTCTCTGACTGAATTGAACTTCGCCCATTATTTTCATAATTATTAGTTATCGTAGTTTTTTTCACGAGCAGTCGGACAATTTGAGAAGAACAACACTGCCAATCTACAATTTTATTGCCAACGTTTCGGCGAGGAACCTCGCCTTCTTCAGGGCTTGTTTTTTCTACAGTTGAGTAAAAATATTCTCTGATTATTGAGGGTTGCCATTTTTTTGATAGTTTTAGACCATAACCATCTTGGAGCATCAGAAATATGGGCTTCTACGCAGATATCAGACGAAACTATGGACAGGATACCACGGAAAATCTAAAGGTATGGTCCAAAACTATCAAGAAAATGGCAACCCTCAAGAATCAGAAAAATTTTTTTACTCAACTGTAGGAAAAACAAGCTCTGAAGAAGACGAGAATCCTCGCCGCAACGTTGGCAATAAAATTGTAGATTGATAGTGAAAAAAACTACGATAATAAATCCTCTGGACGTGAGAACCAAACATATAATTATGAGTATTTTTACACGCTTTATACTAGCTTCACTTGTATGTTTGTTTGTTTGTTTGTAACCGACTCCTTTGGGCGCGATTTTGACCCACTTTCAGACGTTCGAATGATTTGAAATTTGGCAGGTGTACATTATTCCGGTGACAATGCATTAAGAAATTTTTGTGTGAAAAAAAAACAAAATGGCGGTTCCAATATGGCGTACGAGTTATGTGATTATGGTCCGATTCGCTTCAAAATTGGTATCTGAGGGTTTTCGTGGTCAGAGATTATGATTCTTTAGTGAAAATTGGTAAATTCGGCATGGCGGCTCCAAAATGGTAGACGAGTTTTGTGATTATGGTTTGATTCTATTCAAAATTGGTATCTGGGGGTTTCTGGGGTCGAATATTAGGATTCTTTTGTAGAAATTGAAAAATTCGAGATGGCGGCCGAGTTTTGTGATTATGATCTGATTCTATTTCAAAATTGGTATGTGGTGTTTTGGGGTCGGAGATTATGATTATTTTGTCAAAATTGAAGGATTCAAGATGGCGGCTCCAAAATGGTGGCTGAGTTTTGTGATTATGATCTGATTCTATTCAAAATTGGTATGTGGGGGTTTTTGGGGTCGATGTTTATGATTATTTTGTCAAAATTGAAGGATTCAAGATGGCGGCTCCAAAATGGCGGCCGAATTTGTGATTATGGTCGATTCTTTCAAAATTGGTATGTGGGGGTTTTTGGGGTCAATTTTGTAAAATTGAAAAATTCGAAATGGCGGCCGAGTTTTGTGATTATGGTCTGATTCTATTCAGAAATTGGTATGTGGGGTTTTTGGGGTCGAATATCATGATTGTTCTGTAAAAATTCAAAAATTCAAAATGGCGGCCGAGTTTTGTGATTATGGTCTGATTCTACTCAAAATTGGTATGTGGCGGTTTTTGGGGTCGAATATCATGATTGTTCTGTAAAAATTCAAAAATTCAAAATGGCGGCCGAGTTTTGTGATTATGGTCTGATTCTACTCAAAATTGGTATGTGGCGGTTTTTGGGGTCGAATATCATGATTATTTTTAAAAGTTGAAAAATTCAAGGTGGCGGCTTCAAAATGGCGGCCGAGTTTTGTGATTATGGTCTGATTCTTTTCAAAATTGGTACGTGGGGGTTTTCGAAGTCGGAGATTATGAATACCCAATTCCATAAGATTATTCCATTTTTCAATTTGCAAAAAATAATGAAAAAATAGTTTGAAAAAAAATTAAAAAAACACGCTTTCATAAATAAACCACACTAAAAAGTAGGAAATAAATAATAGTTCAAACTAGAAAACATGCTTTCATAGAAAACCAGACTAAAAAAATAGAAAATAAAAAAAAAAGTATTTTATTTAAAAAAATGCGTGGGGTGCATGGCATCAATAATTATATAGTACATCACACACCTAGGGCAGTAAAGTAGGAAATGTCTCAGATCACAGGTAATTGTGGGCCGACGCGATGCCATGCACCCCACGCTTTTTTTTTAATAAAATACTTTTTTTTTCCTATTTTCTATTTTTTTAGTCTGGTTTCCTATAAAAGCGTGTTCTTTAGTTTTTTTAAACTATTATTTATTTTTATATAACTCCTCATGAATATTTTTGAAAATTATAAAGACGTTTATTATTATTACAATTATAATTAAGTGTTTCGAATTTCAGGTCTCTCATGTCGATTTCTTCTGGAAACCCCATTTTGACCAGGTTATCGGAAGTGTTGCTGCCGAAAAACTGATCCGGTTGGATCGATATCCGGGAAAATGAGTTATTTTATTCCGGTCAGCTTCTTAGAGTTTGAAAACGACAAGCAGCAGCTAGATTGTAATTTGAGGATCACAACACCTAGGGGACAGGGGAGCACTGGCAGATCGCGGCCTCGCCGCCGGCTCCGGAATACCCAAACAGCGTCTGACAGTAACGACGACATAAATTCTCCCCTGAGACAACCGGGGGTGAATTGCATTCTCCTTTTCAGATGCTCGGATCTGTTCTCTGTTCCAAAAGCAGTAGCGGGGATGAAATATTCAACAATTGTTTTTTCGTTGAATTTTTGCTTTTGCATTATGCAATCCAATGGACTTCTTTCGCCAGCTTTGCTTATTCTTTCCTTTCACGGGTAAATACGTAAATACGTTTCAGACCATGTTACCACTATACTCCTACTAAAAAACCCCCGGATCAATTTTTGACTTCAAAAAACTTTTTAACAAAAAATTAAACCGACGAAATACGGAACTGAAAAGTAAAAAATAAAATTGACCTTCTTAGTCTCAGTAACTAAGCTCCTAAACTAATGTAAGTAACTAATTTTGAGTCAGCGCCAAACAAACAAGCAAATGAATTAGGTAAGGCTTAAAATTATGGCATCGAGTTAAGCGGTGACATTCTGTAATTTAATGATCTTCGTTCATTGTTTGTTTGGCGCCGACTCAAAATAAGTTACTTACATTAGTTTAGGAACTCAGTTACTGAGACTAAGAAGGTTTATTTTATTTTTTACTTTTCAGTTCCGTATTTTGTCGGTTTAATTTTTTGTTAAAAAGTTTTTATCTTTCAATTTTTTGTGGCTAAAATCTACTAATTAGTACCTACTTGTTTTTTGATCACTTCCAAAATACTTACCTACCCACCTTACTTCAACTAATACCAGTTAAATAACATGATTATCTACTTTTACTATTTGTTGTAATATAAATTATTTTTGTTGTTCTGGTTGGTTTATTTCATTACTTTGTATATAATTCCATCCTCTCATAGAAAATAATGATTTTGACGGATGTGGAACAAAAATAATGTCAAAAATCGAGGTGGGAGATTTTTGGAGTGTTTCTTTCTGTCACTAGGTACCGCCAGTTGAAAGTTTTCTTTTCCGGCGTACCTATAGGTGTTATAGACTCGATGATGGTTTTGGTTATGTTGTGTGTCGCTTCAGCCAGAGCTCTTCGGACCTTTGGCTGGTTGACTACTCCGTACTGATGAGGGCCAACAAAGCCTGAAACCGGTATGTTAGGTGAACACGACATAAATTAAACATAATCGAGCTTATCAGAAAGAAACATTTGCATTCAATGTCCATTTATATGGAGGTATGCATGGATTTTCAGGTGAATATCATTCAACGTTCCGCGTGGTATTTGCCAGGAAAGTAGTTGTTTTTCACCTGAGATCTACCATTTTCTGGTTCAATTTATATTGAATCTTTTATGTGAAGAAAACCGTTTAATTCGGTTTTTCTATTTATTCCACTTCACATGGCGTTTATCTTTCACTATATGCTAGTCGGGCTTGCCACTCCTACTGAGAAGGAATCTTTTATTTAGAAACCTATCGAGGTGGGAGATTTTCGGAGTGTTTCTTTCTGTCACTAGGTACCGCCAGTCAAAAGTTTTCTTTTCCGGCGTACCTATAGGTGTTATAGACTCGATGATGGTTTTGGTTATGTTGTGTCTCGCTTCAGCCAGAGCTCTTCGGACCTTTGGCTGGTTGACTACTTTGTACTGATGAGGGCCAAAAAAGCCTGAAACCGGTATGCGGATTGTTAGGTGAACACGACATAAATTAAACATAATCGAGCTTATCAGAAAGAAACATTTGCATTCAATGTCCATTGATATTATATGGAAGTATGCATGGATTTTCAGGTGAATATCATTCAACGTTCTGCGTGGTATTTGCCAGGAAAGTAGTTGTTTCTCACCTGAGATCTACCATTTTCTGGTTCAATTTATATTGAATCTTTTATGTGAAGAAAACCGTTTAATTCGGTTTTTTCTATTTATTCCACTTCACATGGCGTCTATCTTTCATCTTTCGAAAATGATGTCAGTAGCGATCTGTCATTGTCAACTACGTATGTGTGATAATGTTCACAAGTGAAAAATCAATTATCCCCTATTTTTCTACCCGTAATGGTAGATAATTTCATTCGAAATCCAAATATAAGGTATACCCTATCTATTAAAGGAAGAATCATCCAAATCGAAGAACCCAGTACAAAGTTATGCCTGATAGAATCGGTTGACGGACCAGAATTCAGAGGGTGAGTGATCAATATCCTTCATTTTGCTAACCTCAGAGGTGGATTTTATCTTTTAAATGGGACCACCTTCGAAGTACACCCTATCCACTGAAAAAAGAATTATCGGAATCGGACGCCTCGGTAAAAAGTTATGCGTGATCATACATGAAAAAAATGATGAAAAAAAAAATATACGCGTCGACTAGAGAACCTCCTCCTTTCTGGTTTCGTCGATTAAAAAGGAAGCGGCTGCAGCAGTATTTCTTCATACAATAGTTCTCTCAAGTGGAGATAATACTTATAGTATTATCTCTTCTTGAAAAGCTATTCTATATGGAAACACGTGTCTTGCTTTTGTAAACCCAGTTTAGTGAAAATCGTTTGGTGAAAATCATTTAGAGAAGTGAGTGTATTTTGTTTACAAAAAAAATATTATTAAGTAATAATAGTGAGGAAAAACCATCGACCGAGAAGTCCCCCAAGGGTGAGTTTTAGGTCTTATTCCCTTTCTTCTTCACATTAACATTAACGATAATAATAATAAATATGCTTCATTGTCCAAAGAGTAAATCTTATTGACAAAGTAAATATTAATTTTATATATGTAGATGTATAAAAAACATAAGAAACATAAAGAACATGAGGTACGTGTGAATACAATGAAAATATATAACACAATTAAACACAAACAGTCCAATTTAAGAACCCATCTCGAAGTGTAAAAATATAATAATAAAATATCAAGATTTGAAAGAACATGGAATTTTTTTTTAAATGTCTTCGTGAAACTCTTGCAAACTATAATAGGGTGATTTCTTGAAAATATAAACAGGATGTTCATAAAATCAGATGTGGAATCATCTGCGACTGAAAGATAAACTTTAGTCAGTATCTTCCATCGTCAAGATAACCTTTTGTGGGATATTCATGTTGAAAAGGGAAACATTCTCAATTGAATATTGATAGAAAGATTTTTTTGTGAATTGAAAAATCCACGATTAAAATGAAGTTATTTTTTGTGAATGTCTAACAGAAAACAACTTCTTTCCCGGCTAAAGCCACGCTGGACATTGAACTACATCAGATAGATATTCTGAAAAGGCCTTTGATTTTTCATTCCAGTCTTGATTAGAAACTCATAAAGATGGATGAGGCGAAGAAGAATGTTTTCCAAAAGAGAGTACTCACCGGAAATCATTCGTAACATTGACGCAGGAGAGACATCGCATTCACTAGGTCTTCAATACAATTTTGTCGACGAAAATCTATTTCCCGCTTCCACGATCATCAGGAAGACCGGAAGAAATGGGAAACACATTTTCAAGAAGTAATCTCACTTTGCAAAGATGGAGAATGTTAGAATCATTTCTTCTGGAGAGACACTTTGAAATTAGTGTTTTCTGACATTAAAACCTGTCATGGGGTATGATAGATTGATTTGTTGAAAATATAAACAGGATGTTCATAAAATCAGATGTGGAATCATCTGCGCCTGGAAGATGAACTTTAGTCACTATCTTCCATCGGCAAGATAACCTCTTGTGGGGTATTCATGTTGAAAAGGGAAACATTCTCAATTGATTATTGATTGAAAGATTTTTCTGTGAATTGAAAAATCCACGATTAAAATGAAGTTATTTTTTGTGAGTGTCTAACAGAAAACAACTACTTCCCCGGCTAAAGCCACGCTGGACATTGAACTACATCTGATAGATATTCTGAAAAGGCCCTAACTCAAGAGAAAAAATCTAAGATTGAAAATTTGCATTTTCATTCAGATAGTTATTTGATTTTTTATTCCAGTCTCAATTAGGAACTCATGAAGATGAATGAGGCAAAGAAGAATGTTTTCCAAAAGAGAGTACCCACCAGAAATCATTCGTAACATTGACGCAGGAGAGACATCGCATTCACTAGGTCTTCAATACATTTTTGTCGACGAAAATCTATTTCACGCTTCCCCGATCATCAGGAAGACCGGAAGAAATGGGAAACAGATTTTCAAGAAGCAATCTCACTTTGCAAAGATGGAAAAAGTTAGAATCATTTCTTTCGGAGAGACACTTTGAAATCAGTGTTTTCTGACATTGAAACCTGTTATGGGGTCTGATCGATTGATTTGTTTGAAATATAAACAGGATGTTCATAAAATCAGATGTGGAATCATCTGCGACTGAAAGATAAACTTTAGTCACTATCTTCCATCGTCAAGATAACCTCTTGTGGGGTATTCATGTTGAAAACAGAAACATTCTCAATTGAATATTGATAGAAAGATTTTTCTGTGAATTGAAAAATCCACGATTGAAATGAAGTAATTTTTTGTAAATGTCTAACAGAAAACATTCACTTCCCCCTGCTAAAGCCACGCTGGACATTGAACTACATCTGATAGATATTCTGAAAAGGCCCTAACTCAAAAGAAAAAATCTGAGATTGAAAATTTGCATTTTCATTCAGATAGTTATTCGATATTTCATTCCAGTCTCAATTAAGAACTCATAAAGATGAATGAGGCAAAGAAGAATGTTTTCCAAAAGAGATACTCACCAGAAATCATTCGTAACATTGACGCAGGATAGACATCGCATTCACTAGGTCTTCAATACATTTTTGTCGACGAAAATCTATTTCACGCTTCCACGATCATCAGGAAGACCGGAAGAAATGGGAAACACATTTTCAAGAAGCAATCTCACTTTGCAAAGATGGAAAAAGTTAGAATCATTTCTTTTGGAGAGACACTTTGGAATTAGTGTTTTCTGACATTAAAACCTGTCATGGGGTATGATAGATTGATTTGTTGAAAATATAAACAGGATGTTCATAAAATCAGATGTGGAATCATATGCGACTGAAAGATAAACTTTAGTCACTATCTTCCATCGTCAAGATAACCTCTTGTGGGGTATTCATGTTGAAAAGTGGAACATTCTCAATCGAGACTGTTTTCCTTTTCAACATAATAGGGTCTTTCACCGAAAAGGTCTCTGGTGGCCTTTCTGAAATGAGTGGGCTCATTAATGTTCCAGACATGATTTGGTAGGTGATTGTACATCTTGAGGCCGTTGTAAACAAATGAATCTTCAACGAGAGTAGATGTTGGTATAGGGAGTTTAAGATCTGCGGTCTGACGGATGGAACAATTAGAAGTTGCTGGTGAATATTTTTATTTGTGTTTATTTATCAAAAAAACAGTTTCCATTATAAAAATGGTATGTACTGTAAGGATTTCATTTTCAACGAATAGGGGCCTGCAGGACTTGCGTCGTTTGACGTTGAGAATATATCTGATTATTTTTTTTTTGCAAAACGAAAACCGACTGTAAATGAGTTTTAGGACACACTCCCCAAAATGGAATTCCATAACGCAAGTGCGATTCTTTCAGCAAGAAGTAAGCGGTGTTCGCTGCAAAAGATCCCAATTCATTGGAGGTTACTCTCACTGCGTAACACCCTGACGAGAGTTTCGTTTTGAGCGCAACAATGTGATCATCAAATTTGGGTTTGTTAGCTATCGACACCCCCAGAAATTTGGTGTAGGTTTTGTTCTCTATCATGCAGTTATTTGGAGCTGAAAGTATGTCGTCGATACTGCATCGGAAGGATATTAAATTGGTTTTTGAGATTTTGAAGGATAGGAGATTTGAATCAGACCAATCTTTAAGTTTTTTTTTACATCTGAACTGATAGTTTCATGAAACTCGTTTGTACATTTTCCGTGCCATAATATAGTCGTGTCATCAGCGAATAAGGTCAATTTCTCTCCAATATCTATAGTTGCCAAATCATTTATATAGATCTGGAAAAGTGTAGGTCCCAGTATTGATCCCTGTGGGACCCCGCTATTTATATTGGCCTTCGCCGAAGTTGTTGAGGATTTTACAATCTGACTTCTACCTGTCAAGTATGATCGGAACCACAATCGAACGCCTTGGACAAATAACAAAATACCGCTGCAGTCACTTCTCTACTATTCATGTTGTGATAAACTTGGTATAAGAAAGAGAGTATGGCATCATGGGTGTTCTTTTTCGATTGGAATCCAAACTGTTCACAACTAATTACATTGTGTAGTGACAAGAAGTCAGATAAACGAATTTTCACTAGTTTTTCTATAATTATTTCTAGTGAAGGAATAAGGGCTATGGGACGAAAGTTCGATGGATCTTCCAGATCACCTCCCTTGTGAAGCGGGATCACAACTGATGTTCTGAGGAGGTACAGGAATGAGCCACATTCGAAAAATTGGTTTATTACTGCTGCCAAGGAGGTCAGGGCAGTGTCAGAAAGATTTTTAAAAATTCTCATTGAGATTTCGTCAATTCCGGAAGCCTTTTTATTTTTTATAGAGCGGATCACCTTCTTCAGTTCACTGACATCTGTCGGATACAAGACAAATTTCTCGTTCATGACATGTTTCTCGAGATGTATTAGTGGATCGTACAAAGTTGTGGTGTTGGATGTTAGCTTTTCAGCTATTGAACAGAAAATATCTATTTAGTACATCTGCGGGAATTGGGGGATCAACTCGATTTCTGTGTTGCTTTCCTGTGATGTCGTTTATCATGTACCACGTTTCTTAGGATTTATTATTCGAGTGAGCAATTCTTTCATGATATAATTTACTTTTTGCAATAATGATCAGCTTCCTTTAAATTATCCTATATCGTATGACATATTTATGAAAAAATTCATTATTATTGATTTTTTTATGTAGTTCAGTGAGCGTAAATTTTTAGAAGAGATTTTTATGCCTTTAGTTGGCCATTTCTTTTTCTTTCTATCTTTAATCTTCTGATAGGGAAAAGATTCATCGAAAATAGTGGTGAGACAACTGTAAAATTCACGAAAAGGATTATTGTTATCTGGGGTGAATTCCCAGTTTGTTTGGAGGCAGTTTTGGTAGAATCTATCATAGTTCGCAGTACTATACAATCTTCCATATTTGAAACGATTATGCTCATCAGTATGTTCGATGCTGACAGAAAATCGGATAGCCTCGTGATCAGAGAGTCCCGTTAAAGCTAGAGAACACGAAATATATTTTTTATCTAGATTGGTATGTAATACGAGTTGGAGAGTCTACATGCATATTCAGATCGAACGAACTCAGTAAATTAATCAGTGCTTGTGTATAATTGGATTCTGTATCTGAAAAATTAACGTATAGATCACCTGCTAGTAATATATTGGAATTAACGGAGATCTCATTCAACAATAATTCTAACTGAAAAAGAAAAGTGTTTTTATCTGACAAAGGTAACCGGTATATGCATAATATATATATATGTTCAGCTTCTTTGAATGGACAATGAAGAACTCAAAAAAAAATTCTTGTAGCTAATGATTTAGTTTTTCGTAGTTTGCAAAGCCTATATCGTCACTAACAGAATGTTTCACCATAATCATAGTGCCGCCGTTAGCAGATGTTGTTCTGCTGAATTTAGATAACATTGTGTATTGTGGTATAAAAACTGGTTCGTCATGCCTTAACCAGTGTTGGCTCAATAAGACCAGACTTGGTAAATCCAATTCTCCTAGGTATATATATATATATATAGTTCATCTGTTTTGCTTCTTAGTGATTGTTTATTCAATAATACCGATGAAAGGAGGTGGTTTCCTTTTTTGTTTTGAGTGATTCTGGAGGTGCTTGGACGAAGTGTGTATCTAGGAGTGGTTGAATTATCCGTTGAAGTGGATATGGCAAACCTTGACATATCTGGAAACACTACATTGTTTGCAGACGTCAATACAGTTTGGTGTGACGCAAATATTCTGACACTGAATGTTTCGAAAATCAACCTGATCATATTCGAGTGGGATTTAGATTGGATAACATTGGGATCTCAGCTGATAACTTGCAAATCAGTTACAAAATTCCTTGGATACACATTGATAGCAGTTTGAGGTTTGAGTCGCATATATCAGCTCTAAAGAAAATATCTTCAAGTTTTCATGTCATTAATGTTATCTCCTATGAACTAGAACTTTCAGCCTCACGAACTGTCTACTACTCGATTGGTGAGTCCCACTTACGATTCTGGGGTTACTGTAACTGATTATATTGCAAAATGTGTTACAGAAACGAGCTCTGAGACTTATATTCAAAATTGAGAATCGAGAATCATGTGGGCCGTTTTTTTTCGAATACATGTTATTAAACTCAATCGAATTTTTTATTCTAGAGTGTGCTTCCTATATAAATAAAGAGAAAGGTCCATGAACTCTAATGAAGGAAGGCACACTCGTCAGAAGAAAATACTTTCTCTTTCATTTTCTACTTCAGGCTTGACATATAATAGTAGGCAATTTGAAAAAAATGTTAAGGAACTACTGACGGAGAAATGCTTTCACACTCTAGAGGAAAATTTTGCATTCAATTTTGGTATTTCCATTTTCTGGGACATGTATAAAGTGATATACTATTTCAGTTATTTCAATTCAAAATGCATGTTTTGGTAACCATTTCATTCCATATCACTTCTATAATTTGACGTTGTGCCTGTTTATTCTACAGTGTTTGGTCTTTCTAAGAATCGAATTACTCCCAACTATTTTATTTATATTTTTATTCAAAGTTTTCTTACAACCTAATAGAGTGTGGTATCAAATTAATCGTAATGAAATGTTCTTTTTTTCTAACTCGACGTGCCACCATGTTGCCATTCGAAGAAAAAAGTAATACAAATTTCAAAATCAAACGTCACAAAGCTGAAACATTTTGATCGAAAACACTAAAGTTGTATTTTTACAATCATTTTAGGACTCAAATTGGATATGTGAACGTATCCATAGCCCTCTAGAAAAAAACAAAAAAAACAGTTACAAACAGTAACAAATGACAAAAAAACTGAACATATTCCAGGTGTCCCATTTAGAAATCGAAAGTTTATGTCACTTCAGTTGAATCCGGAATTCGCATGGAGTTGAGTTACTTGTCATAAAATGCAGTTTTATGCATCAAACAGATCCTCCAAATTTCATTCCATCATCTCTGGAAACAAAAAAGTTATAGGGGCGAGCCACCTTCCGTACATACATTATTGACAAACTAAGTTGTAACCCAAAACTCATTCAACGACATGAATACTATAATTCGAAAGAGTAGACACACCGATTGTTCTTTATTGGAGTGCTTCAGTATGTTTTGAAGTTTTCAACACAGAAAACGGTCCTTTTTGTTCAAGCTAATTTAACTTAATGTCTTTTTATTTTGAGAATCTTCGAATTTTCGGAAATCTAACATCTATAGCTAAAACTGCCAGTTTGCATAAAATAGTTGGTTCATCCATCTCCTATGCGACATAGCATTGAAATCGTTCTGGCTATTACTTGTACTCCTGTACAATACTATATGTTCCCCGCTTTTTTCGAGCAGAGTATGTCGCCGAGTTTCCATCCCTGTTATTGTTATTGTACGTTTCGCATTGTTCCCAACACTCTCATCCGCTCAACGACAACAATACTTGACATGCCCTTCTTCCTGTTTTCGCCCATCAATCACATTTTTATCGTCGTATTTCATCCGATACGAGCAGAAACAGCCTTTAATGAACAAAATGGAAATCCATACAGGAAGTTGTTAAAGCCACTGGACCGTTTTGAAAACTGGATGAAAACGTTTGATGATAATTCATTTTTACTGGGGATATTAACGATTGCAGCTTTATTTTCACAATAAAACTCTAGGAAATCCAATTTTGAGCTGCGGACTTTTGTAAACAATATCACTGTAATCGCTTTTGCGGTTTATCGTCGCCATACTCGTTTGAACCTGGGAAACTAGTCGATTACAGATTATTTATATGACAGGCTCCTATTCGTTCCGTTGATATTCGAATTTATATCGGAGTGTGTACAGATAAAAAACCGCTTCCACAAGGTGAGTGAGTGTCATGAGCTCTGAAAAATCCTAGAGAGCTTTAAATTTTTATTTTTGTATTTTTCGGTTACTGACTCCAACGGAAACAAGGTTTATATTTTATTAGACCTGACATCCCAACTAACATTATAGGCAAATTATACCAAGGGGTAAAATGGCTTGAAGAAGTCTGAATTCAGTTATTTCTGACCAAATATTCTACCTTCAACTACTAACTAACCCCAAAGTTATATTTCGAGTTATAAAACCGTAAATGGGACCACCAGATCTCCTTCAAAAACCATAAACCTAATAGGCGTAGTGCATAGTATGAAACTACTTGTTATGAACTTCAAATATATCTTCACAGCCTCATGGGTCAATGTAGTTATTTATTAGGTTGAATTTCACTCAAGGTAACCAGCAACATGTGTTCAAAATACTTGAACTTTCAGGGAATACTTTCTACTTAATATTTACCCCATTATTACTCCATGTATGTTCACATAGTCAGGGAATAAACAAGTCGGTGAACAGGTCTATCATACACTCTTCATTACCCTTTCTTGGCTTCAATTAAGTTGCCTGAGCATTTTTTGTTCTAGTTTATACCTACTGTTCCACAATAAGGGCGAGATTACTACAATATTTGTCTAATAAAAATAAATGTCTACAACGAAGTCAAAGTTACCAAAAATTAATTCCTCAAAGTAACCTGGTCTACTATCAGTTATTGAAGCCCGAATCGAGTCGGATGAGCATGACATAATACAATTCACTCTCCTCAAATAATTTATTTTGGAGCTGAATTTCAGAAATCTATAAAATGCCAAGTAGAAATTCGAATAGAATTGATAAACCATACAAGTATACCACCAACTACTATCGATTAGCTGCCAGAATGGGAATATAATCCGAACCTAAACTTCCGAAAGTCCAAAGATCAGAGCCATCATATTACTTATGTGGTACCTAAGAATATTCTACTATGTGCTCCACGTCTTTCAATGACTTCAATTATTTCAAAACATTCATCATCCATTTTGATGAATGAAATATGAAAACAAATAAGTGTCAACCATCGACGGAGGCAATACAAAACAGGCTTATGTTAGGGCATAACCCAATGGTAATGGATGGATTGACAGAATGAATGCATAGATAAGCTGCGTTCAACAAGCTTCGTCTGTCGCCAGCGGTAAACTACTGCAGTGACATTTTCAATGATACGACAAAATGAAATTCAATTATGTCGGTCCAGCTGAAGCAAATGGGTAGAAAATGTATTGAATAATGTGCAAGAAAACGAAATCAAACAGCAAAACAATAAAAGATTGATATGTTGAAACGATGACTTCGAAAATTTCAACATTAATTATTGCGGCGTCTGGAAACGTCGAAGTGAAGTTTTCAAGCAAATCATAATATCTCGATTTTTTCAGGGGTACTCACAATTGGCATACAAATTGAATTGGATATTTCCGAACACGGCATTCTGCAAAGTTAGCATTCTAAGAGTACTTTCAGACAATGCGGAAGGCGGCCATGTCAAAGTTAAATTTTTTAGCCAATCACTACTCACCATTTGATATTTAAAATGTTATGATTGGCTATTGCCCTTCGGATAGAGATTCCCTCCTAACACTGAGATAACATTATCATGGATATTATTATGGGAAAATGTGCTCTGAATACAATTATCGCGTACTTTCTTCAATACCACTGATATTTGATGTTCAATTCCAGAATAAACACTTCAATTTCAGAATAAATACTCATTACGGGGTTTTGTAGTGTATATCGTTTTCTTTGAGTAACTCAGTATAGGCTAGACAGAGATACTTGGTTTTTCCATCAACAAGAAGTGGAAAATAAGTTTATGTTTTCTCCGTATTGGGAATTATGATCATTCTAGTATTTTTGCTCAGAACATCGAATAACAACAATATAAATTTATTAACCACGATTCCAATCCAACCAGAGAACGGAACGTATAGACATATCGCATGAAAAAACATCCCATAACAAATTTGTATTTCATCACGTGACCACAATGTGAAAGGGTCTGAAATCCCAAGAAAAGGAAAATGGACTTCAAAGTCCGGAATGAAGGTTTCTTTCGACTTTGCATGAAGCCTATGTGTTCTCAAAGTTGAAATTTTTGGGAAATGCGTTAATAAGATCCCATATGGGAAAGACGCCATATTTTTTGGCTTGCAGCGTTTCCGCCATTGCAAAAATTATCCATAATTTTCTTGAATCGACTATATTTTAAAGATAGATAGTCAAAAAATTGGTGTGTATGATATGTAGATACATACTTCATCTATGAAATTAGTTTCTGCAGTGTTTGATGGAAAAAGGAAGTACACTTAGTTTTATGAATTTTTTCCATACAAATTTGATATTTTGAAAGGGCCCACTTGTTTTACATAAGTAAAATTCAACATTATCACAGAAAAGTTTGTATCGCAAATAAAATCCGAACTAGATGTGAATGCGAAACCATCACTTGCATACATCATTCTCTGTTGTTCGTTTCTTGACAGTTATTTTTTCATAGGCCATGTTCATCTTCAAAGCTTTTACGAATAAACATGTAGGTTGAGATACACATTATACAGTTAACATTTATTATCTTCTTCTAACCTTCTACTGTTTGTTTTAATATAGTGTTTATAACCTAAAATGGCTGGAAATGACTACATTTTAACAATCAGTCGACTATTCTGAAGGCAATTTTACCTATTTATGCCTTCGACTCATTAAGCAAACTGTCTTGATTGCCCAATTTTTGACTTCTGAATTACTTAATTTTTTTTCCATATTGGTAAATTCAAGGTAATTTAACGTAAGAATTACCTTCGCCAATTTGGGCGCTGACCTATTTGAAGGTCGAAATGACGTAAATTTTACTTAAAATGTTTGTTGGGATTTCAATATTCAATACAATGCTGAAACTTGTCACCTCCCTTATATCCCTGTGCCACATGTTCAACTTGTGCATTCATACCGGAATAGTGCCACAGGCTTCCAAAACAGCAATCATGATACCAATATTCACAGGAGGAAGCAAATCATGTGTCTCAAACCGATTTCGCTCACATCGGTGTTTTATAAATTATTTGAGAAAATAATCGAAAGAAGTCTTATGGATTACCTTAACCTACATAATATAATTTCAAACAGACAATACGGGTTTAGGGAAAATCGAAGTACCCAGGATGCCATATCTCACTTCACAAATATAAGCTGCTGTGAATAATAAACAACCATGTTTGGGAGTTTTCGTAGATTTAGTGAAGGCCTTTGACACGGTCTGTCATAGGCTTTCGCTGGGAAAGCTTGAATATCTGGGCATGAGAGAAATTCCACTGGAACTCCTCAGAAGACCGCGTACAAATGGTTCAAATAGGTCTGCGCTCAAATTGGCGAAGGTAATTTTCACGGTATAATTACCAATATGGGGAAAAATTGGAAGTAATTCAGAAGTCGAAAATTGGGCAATCAAGACATTTTGCCTAATATGTCGAAGGCATATATAGGTGAAATTGCTTTCAGAATAGTCGACTTACAGTGAAAATTTAGTCATTTCCACCTATTTTAGGTTATAAACACTATATTAAAACAAACAGAGGAAGGTTAGAAGAAGATAATAAATGTTTACTGCATATTGTGTATCCTTACCTACAGTTTTATTCGTAGAAGCTTTGAAGATGAACATGGCGTATGAAAAAAAACTGTCGAAAAACGTACAACAGAGAATGATGTATGCAAGTGATGGTTTCGCATTCACATCTAGTTCGGATTTATTTGCGATACAAACTTTTCTGTGATAATGTTGAATCCCACTTATGTAAAACAAGTGGGCCGTTTCAAAATATCAAATTTATATGGGAAAATTCATAAAGTTAAATGTACGTCCTCAACTTTTTTCATCAAACACTGCAGAAACCAATTTCATAGATGAAGTATGTATATACATATCATACACACCAATCATTTGACTATATATCATCAAAATATAGTCGATTCAAGAAAATTATTGATAATTTTTGCAATGGCGGAAACGCTTCAAGCCAAAAAATATGGCGTCTATCACACCTTTAAGTTGCATTTCCCAAAAATTTCAACTTTGAGAACACATAGGCTTTATGCAAAGTCGAAAGTAACCTTTATTCCTGACTTTGAAGTCCATTTTCCTCATCTTGGGATTTCAAACCCTTTTACATTGTGGTCACGTGATGAAATACAAATTCGTTATGGGATGTTTTTTCATGAGATATGTCTATACGTTCCGTTCTCTGGTTGGATTGAAATCGTCGATAATAAATTTATATTGTTGTTATTCCATATTCTGAGCAAAAACACTGAAATGATCATAATTCCTAATACGGAGAAAACATGTTGATGGTAAAACCAAGTATCTCTGTCTAGCCTATACCTAGTTACTCAAAGAAAACTATATATACTACAAAACCCCGTAATAAGTATTTATTCTGAAATTGAAGTGTATATTCTAGAATTGAACATAAAATATCAGTGGTATTGAAAATAGTTCGCGATAATTGTATTCAGAGCACATTTTTCCATAATAATATCCATGATAATGTTATCTCAGTGTGAGGAGGGAATCTCTATCCGAAGAGAAATAGCCAATCATAACATTATGAATATCAAATGATGTGTAGTGATTGGCTCAAAAATTGAAGTTTGACATGGCCACGTTCCGAATAGTCTGAAAGTACTCTTTGAATGCTAACTTTGCAGAATGCGGTGCTCGGAAGTATCCAATTCAATTTGTATGCCAATTGGGACTACCTCTCAAAAATAAAGATATTATGATTCGCTTAAAAACTTTAATTCGACGTTTCCAGACGCCGCAATGATTAGTGTTGAAATTTTGTTTCAACACATCAATCTTTTATTGTTTTGCTATTTGATTTCGTTTTCTTGCACTTTATTCAATAATTTTTTTTTACCCATTTGCTTTATTAGCTGGACCAACATTATTGAATTTCATTTCGTATTATTGAAAACGTCGCTGCAGTAGTTTACCGCTGGCGACAGACGAAGCTTGTTGAACGCAGCTTATCTATGCATTCATTCTGTTCATTCTGTCAATACATCCATTACGAGCATAACCTAGCATAAGCCTGTTTTGTATTGCCTCCGTCGATGGTTAACACTCATTTGTTTTAATATTTCATTCATTAAAATGGATGATGAATGTTTTGAAATAGTTGAAGTCATCAAAAGACGTGGAGCATATTCTTATGTACCACATAAGTAACATGATGGCTCTGATCTTTGGACTTTGGGAAGTGTAGGTTCGGATTATATTCCCAATCTGGCAGCTAATCGATAGTAGTTGGTGGTATACTTGTATGGTTTATTAATTCCATTCGAATTCCTACTTGACTTTTCATAGATTTCTAAAATTCAGCTCCAAAATAAATTATTTGAGGAGAGTAAATGTATACACTCAAATAGGAAAAAAAAATACAAACAATATAAAAAAATCCCAATTATTTTCCGAAGAGAACTATTTCTCCCAACTCTTTCGTACTTCTTCCAACTGATAACAAGGAAATCGAGAATATTATTGGTGAACTAAAAACTAAAAAATCTGTTGGTATAGACGAAATCAAAGCGGAAACTATTAAAACAATCTGTACATATATTCTGGAACCTCTAACATACATAATTAACTTGTGCATGGAAGGAGGTATCTCGCCACGAGCGTTTAAAGAAGCTGTGGTGGTACCAATTTTCAAAAAAGGGGATGAAACATTGATTACTAACTATAGACCAATTTCGCTAATAACACATCTAACGAAAGTTTTTGAAAAAGTTCTTAAAAAAAGGCTAGCTACGTATATTTCCAAATATAACCTGATATCAAATACACAATATGGCTTCAGAGAGAATCTCTCCACCCAAGATGCACTATTGGCACTCACCTCTGGAATTTCTACTGCTCTGGATAAAAATATACCATGTCTATGCTTATTTATTGATCTATCGGAAGCGTTCGCCACAGTAAGTCATGACCTACTCCTAGAGACATTAGAAGATATGGGTATCAGAAATAATTGTCTGAAACTATTCGAAAGTTATTTGACCGACAGATATCAGTCTGTGAGAGTGGAAGAAGCACTCAGTGATAGGAGAAAAATTGAGTATGGTGTACCTCAAGGCACCGTTTTGGGTCCCATTCTATTTAATATTTATGTTAATGGCATATTCTCCATTGAGAGCATTGGAAAAATTTCAGGTTTTGCTGACGACACAGTAATTTTTCATGTGACAAGTTCTTGGCGAGAACTAAAAGTTATGGTAGAAACGGATTTTCCTTCAATCAAAAACTGGCTGGAAGACAAGCTATTAACTGTTGATTTGGAAAAAACATATCACTTACCCTTCAGCTGCAATCGATCGAATTCACCATCATTTCAGAGCCTCGCGTTTGACATAAGGGGGCAACAACATTCTATCTTACCAGAAACTTAAATTAAGTATTTGGGAATAATAATAGATACTCATCTAAAATGGGATGCTCATATTAATTATGTATGCAAAAAGCTAAGAATGATCATTTATAAATTCAAATACCTTAAAGATATATTAAATTTTCAACAACTCAAAGTATTATACCACGCATTAGTCGAAATTCATCTACGATATGGTATAATTGTCTGGGGAGGAGCCTTGAAGACCCATATTTATCCCCTAGAACTTCTACAAAAAAGATTCCTCAAGCTGATTATGTCTAAAGAAGCTAAATCTCCATCTGATTCACTATTTTCCGCAGCTAAAGTATTTGATATTCGCCAACTTTTTTATTACAACATTAATATCAGATAAAAATAAACATTACTTCAACCTACCGAGTCATCCTTACCATACAAGGCAAAAAAACCAGCACATAGTTCCGAACAGACACAAATCTATCGGCCAACGGTCCTATAACTATATGTCTCCAAAATTGTATAACACTGTCCCAACCCATATACAGAAAAACAACTATCTGGTATCATATAAGAAAGAATTGAAGTCATTCATATACAGTCAATCTAAATTGTCTAGTTTTAAGTTGATATACTATAAATTGTACACTGAGCTTTCAATATTTTAATATTTTTGTATTCATCTTTCTCGAATAAACTGTGACAGATTTATTATGTACTGTGTAATTGAATTTTTAAAAAATAATTTTCTCGTTAGTCTAATTATATTTATTCTGTTTAAACTTTTTTATTTATATTGATTTTTCCATGTTATGTAACTCAAGTATATTGCATTGAGATTACCGTACTCTCAAATGTATTGTTCTTACGACCTACACGTTCATAAATTCTATTAAATTCCTTTGTATTTTCTGCGAAACAAGTGCTACAGCACTTATCGCTAACCAACTTTATTCACATCTATCTATAGATTTTATTGTAAATCCATTCTCTCTGAATAAACTTATTATTATTATTATTATGTCATGCTCATCCGAATCGATTCGGGCTTCAATATCTGATAATAGACCAAGTTACTTTGAGGAATTCATTTTTGGTAACTTTGACTTCGTTGTAGACATTCATTCTTATTAGACAAATATTGTAGTAATCTCGCCCTCATTGTGGAACAGTAGGTATGAACTAGGACAAAAGAATGCCCAGGCAACTCAATTGGTGCCAAAATAGGTAATGTAGAGTGTATAGTAGACCTGTTTACCAACTTGTTTATTCCCTGACTATGTGAACATACATGAGGTAATAATTAGGTTAATATTGACCGGAAAGTATTTCCTGAAAGTTCAAGTATTTTGAACACATTCTGCTGGTCACCTTTAGGTGAATTTTAACCTAATAAATAACTCTATCGATCCATGAGGCTGTAAAGGTATATTTGAAGTTCATAAAAAGTAATTTCATACTATGCACTACGCCTATTGAGTTTATGGTTTTCGAAGGGGATCCGGTGGTCTCAGTTGCGGTTTTTATAACTCGAAATATAACTTTGGAGTTAGTTAGTAGTTGAAGGTAGAATATTTGGTCAGAAAATGCTAAATTCGGACTTTCTCAAGCCATTTTACCCATCTGCTTGTTATAATTTGTCTATAATGTTAGTTGGGAATAAGTAGTGCAAGATCGAATGCCTGTGATGTACCACAGGGTACAGTTCTCGGTCCTGTACTATCTATGATATATTTGAACTCCTTGCTCACCACTGAAACCACTGGAAAAATCGTTTCTTTCGCTGACGATACAGTCATTATTTATGTTGCTAATTAATGGGATAAGTAGAAAAAAAGGCAGAAGAGGACTTGGTAAAAATAAATGATTGGTTCAAATCAAATTTATTAACGGTGAATGTCACAAAAACTAGATAATACCATTTTCTTCATACGATTACAACCTACCAACATATAGCATAGTCTCTGATGAATAAAATGTTGTGACAGCCCGGAATGTACATTATCTTGAAATATTCATCGAATCTTGCCTAAAATGGGACGTCCACACAGAAAGCCTCAAGAAGAAAGTTCGTTTCCTATTGTACAAATTTTATAAATGTTAATATATATTCCCACTAGGAAAACTGAAAGAGATATATTTTGCTATCGTAGAATCGTTATTGAGCTATGGTATAATAGGGAGGGACATAAATTCATAAAAGCAAATAAACATAAACCTCCCCCCAGGACTACATGGTGTTTCTGTTTATTTGCTTGCTATTTATACATATTTTCTCCTGGAAACTTTTTGGTTCGTTACCTAGTAAATAAACATATTATTATTATATCCGAAATCGTAGTAATCACTGAAAATCGCTCTGACCCATTGATTTTCATTTCGAAGGAGATCTCTTCCACCAAACACGTCATTCTTTTTTGAATTAAGAAGTTGCAAGATCTAATTGAAGAAATACCAACAAAACCCTCAACCCCCAGTCAATGAGTTTTCTGAATTTGAATTTCACGAACGTACTAAAAATTTGTCAAGTTCCTCTTCCGATGATGACGAGATAGCTCTGCTCAACTGTTAATATTCATTTTATATTTTCACTAATAAATACGTTTGGAATTCACGTTGAATTACATTCATTGGTACAAGTTGTTTGCACAACAAAGTTCTCCCGACGCTCTGCTCAACAGGTTATGGGCCCAGGATCTGAAATCTGAAAGCATAGAATTCGTGTACCAACTGAAGTTAACCAAGAAGTGTTCCTGTCCAGTAAAAACGTATTGAAAGACTCTCATAGTGTAAAAAATTTAAGTGATTCTGTGCATATGAATTCGGCGAATATATCCAGAATTGAAACCCTGAACAAAGATAATTATGATACCTGGAGAATGCAAATGGAGGCCTTACTGATCAAGAATGATGCATGGGTATACGTAAATGGTGAATTATCGAAACCATTTTTTATTGAAGGGGACGCAGCTTCTTTGAGCAGTGTACAAAATTGGATAAAGAATGATAACAAAGCAAAATCCGATATAATTCTGTCAATTAGTCCGTCAGAATTGAAACAAATCGAAGGATGCACAACTTCTCGTCAAGTTTGGCTGAAGTTGGAAAATATTTACCAGTCAAAAGGACCAGCTCGAAAAGCGACACTATTGAAACAGCTCACGTTGCAGCGAATGAATGATGGTGACGATGTTCGTGATCATTTGAACAAATTTTTTGACGCAGTTGACAAATTGAACGAAATGGAAGTTGAAATCAATCCAGACTTACTGTCCATTATGTTATTGTACGGTTTGCCCTCTAGTTTTGAAAACTTCAGATGTGCAATCGAGTCCAGAGATGAATTATCAGTTCCAGATATGCTACGTGTGAAAATCATTGAAGAAAACGATGCACGACAAAATGAAGCTAGGAATTCAATGCAGAATGCAATGTTTATAATAAAAAGCATTTTCAAAGCCGATAGAACAAAAAGCCTGAAGTCTATGAAAGGTATTCCCATTCGGAAGCTAATACGAAGAACAAAGAATTTAAATTTCGTTGTCACAAATACCGAAAAGTTGGACATAAAGCATCAGAATGTAAATATAATCGCAAAATAGATGAACATTCAGCAAAATATGCCGAAAATGTGTGTCTATGTGCCACCGAAGATATTCGAATTGGCGTTATTGGAACGAAATGGTGCTTAGACATTGGTGCAATGTCACATTTATGTAAAGAAACTGAAAGTTTCACCGAAATGGTTCACATAAATAACGAATCATTGAAACAATCAAAAGGATATCGAATTTGGCTGAAAGAAGAACGGAAAGTTCACATAACAAGAGATGTGAAATTTTTTGAGGAAAATCAATCAAGTCTTGATGAATATCAAGATTTTGTTCCGATTGAAAATGAGGTGAATAATTCACCTCGAACAATTGACATTGAAGTTAGAAATATTATGCCTGAACCTGACATGAATCAAACTAGTGAACCAGAACCTGAGGATAATGTTCAAGAGGATGAAGAACCCCAAATATGTCATGAACAACACTCTTTACTCAGGAGAGGACCTGGCAGACCGATAATTGAAAGGTCGGGCTCTAGAGGAAGACCTCGGAAGATGTATAGAGCGATGGAAACTCAACATGAAGAAGGAAACATTGCACTTATTTCAGAAATTCCAATGAAACATGCGATGTCTGGACCTGATAACACCGAGTGGTACCATGCTATGGTGGAAGAAATTAAGTCCATCATAAAAAATGATACCTGGGAACTCAAGGAACGTCCAAAAGCCCGACATATAATTGGAAGTCGTATGGTTTTACGAAATAAGTACAGAGCTGATGGAACACTCGATAAAAGGAAAGCACGACTTGTAGCCCAAGGTTTCAGTCAAGAACCAGGTATACATTTCAATCAAACTTTCGCTCCAGTTGCTAGACTAAGTTCGATTCGACTTGTCACGGCACTGGCAACCAAATTCAAAATGTCACTTCGACAGTTTGATGTAACTTGTGCGTACCTAAATGGCGAAATCGAGGAAGAAATATTCATGGAACCTCCGAAAATGTTGAAAGAAATTCTAGAAACGATCATCAGTGCAGAAAGTTCGAACTCCAACGTTATCACGAGAGCGGCTGATATGTTGGATCAACTTCGTCAAGAAAACCAAGTTAGTTTATTGAAAAAATCACTATACGGTCTTCGTCAAGCCGGAAGAAGTTGGTATAACAAACTAAACAGCGTTTTGATATCATTCGGGGCCAAGCCATCAAATTCCGATCCATGCGTCTATCGCATAAATCAAGGGGAAGACTTGGGAATGATTGTGATTTATGTTGACGACATCCTGGTAGTTTCGAAAAATACAAGTACGGCGGATACGATATATCAGAAACTATCGAATCATTTTGATGTGAAGGACTTGGGAGAAGTCGGATATTGCCTTGGATAGAGTTTTCGAAGAAAGAAAATGGAATAGCAATGCATCAAAGAGGAAACATCAAAGAATTACTGAACCGTTTTGGGATGACAGATTCGAATCCAGTGTCAACTCCATTGGACCGCAATGTGAAATTAAAAAAGTCCGAAGGAGCCCCAAACGAAGATGTGCACAAAATACCGTATCGTGAATTAATTGGTGCTTTGACGTACCTGAGCACTACAACGAGTCTTTGCAGTTAGTTATCTTGGGCAGTACAACAATTGCTACGATAAGCTACATTGGACTGCAGGTAAACGGTTCTACGCTACCTGAAAGGAACCATTGATTTGGGACTTGTTTATTCACCAGATCAAGAAGTTTTGACAGGTTTTGTGGATGCTGATTGGGGATCTTGTCTCGATGACAGGAGATCCTATTCAGGATATACTTTTATTTTATCCAGAAGTCCAATTTCATGGAATTCGAAAAAGCAACGCACATTCGCCCTCTCCTCTACCGAAGCAGAATACATGGGGATGACTGAGGCTGCAAAAGAAGCGATATATCTCCGGAATTTCATGAAGAATTTGGAACTTGAAGAGTTGACCGACATAATAATTTTTAATGATAATTTCAGCGCACTCAAACTAGCAGAAAATTCAACATTTCATGCTAGAAGTAAACACATCGATCTGAGATATCATTTCATCAGAGATTCGATTAGAAACGAAGAATTCACAGCAAAACATGTGTCAACGAGAAACATGACAGCCGATATTTTCACTAAGGGTTTACCGAAAGCGAAACATGAAGCTTGTGTGGAGATGCTCGGACTGGGTCCTGTTTTTCATTCAAGAAACTGGAATTGCCTCGAGGGGAAGTGTTGAAATGAATTCAAGATAAATGCGAGTCATACCGTTTTCATGGATATGTTTATATATGTCACAGTCTTGTCAAACATTTTCAACTGTTAATATTCATTTTATATTTTCACTAATAAATACTTTTGGAATTCACGTTAAATTACATTCATTGGTACAAGTTGTTTGCACAACAAAGTTCTGCCCGACGCTCTGCTCAACAAAATTTGATCCTTCTCGTTTCAGATCTACTAAATGAATTCATTAGTAAAACAAACCTTTTTATTGAATTCAATAAATCCTATAATTTGATTCCTAGCAATCCATGAATGCCGATACTATATGGTCTTCCGAAGATTCACAAAGTAGGTATTCCTATTAGACCAGTAGTTAGTTTTTACAATAATCCAGTCTCAATTTTATCAACGGTTGAACTACAAGTAGTAAAAAACATCACAAATTACAAATCGGCCAATTCGGTTTAGAAACACTTAGTAACACAACTATCCAAAAATAATAAATAATCAACACTCACTTTGTATACTGTGCTATGCCCCAGAACTTATTGTTTATAATATACATGAGAGATGATACATTTGGTGAACCAGAATATAACGAGAAATTGAAAAAGGAAGCATAGAAGACAGAGGAGGTCACGAACAGCTTATATTAATGAAGAAAAAAATAATAACCGGAATAGACAAAAAATAATTATTACGGCCTTCGAAAACTCCATTGGTACAACGAATGATCGTTGAAGTATTCAAATCATCATTTCCACCATTACTCCCCAAATCATTGTTGTAATTGAAAATTCAAAATAAATTCAGTTTTTTGCGTTCAAAATACTGTAAAATAGTGTATTACAAAGACCCAATGAAAATGACTAGTTGTTGATGAATTTTTAATCCAATTACGTATTTTATATTATCAATTGCGATCCAATTCGAATTCAATTCGATTTAGGCTAGAACTGCGTGATGAAGAATCTGGGAATCCAATTTTGTTTCGACATTTTCCATTACGTGTCAATGAATCGAGTATTTGTCGAAAATATACGCTTTGAATCCTTCAATTAGGGATTCGTAGAATAGGTGAATTACATATAGATTGTGGAATATAATGAGCATTGTTATGGATTACTAGATGATCGACAAAAAATCTCTGGATGTGATAATTGTAAATTCTAATAACTGTTATTTTGCCCTGAGCAGCATGATAAAAAAACACTTCTAGTATCCAGTAAGTGATTTTTCTCAATTAACCTGTTGAACTAGATAAAATATGCCATTTTAGAATTCTATGGTATGTAGAGAATTTGCTTGAAAGTGGATTCAGAATTTCACAACTTCCAACCAGCTCTACTAATGTACTGAGTTTGCTTGAAAGTAGAATTTGAATTCCAGAACTTCCATGCCTGCTGTACCTAAGATCCACTAGTCTTGCAGGAAGAGCTGTTAAGATTGCAAAGCATATGATGATATTCCGTTAGCACTACTGTAGTACAGGAATACACCCATATCAGGATCTAACAAATCCCTGGCACTAAATAATAGACATTTGCGAAACAACTTTCCAATCAAGGATGAACTACTTACGAATATCGGTATTGAAACATAACTTCAACTGGAAGAGAATAATTTAGGGAGAATGTGTTGTTATAAAGGGAGGAAATAACTGGCAGCCACCTAGAATTGTGAAAAAATATACCTACCACAGGAAAAAAATCGGGACTAGGGTTGTAGGGTTGTAGGGATAAAAAATGGCAGCCGTAAAACATTTTTTGTGTTAAATCAATATTTATGCGAGTTTTTGCTTCAAATTTAGATGGCATGCTTTGTATGCAAATAACTCAAGAACAATTGATCCCACGCGAAAAATAGTTGTATTTTCTATCTACAATAGTTTTTGCACAGTAGATAGCCAAACCGAAATTCCTTACATATAATGAGACAGATGCACGGAACAAGTAAATTGTTTTTTTTTATTCAATATTCGCATTTAAATACCGTGAAATCTTTATAATGGATTAATAAACATGAAATATCAGTTTTCTGATATGTGCATGCAAATGCACAAACCGAATTCTTTTGAACCGTAGTTTTGGCCTCAGTCTATTCCGGTATACACTAAACGAACAATTATTCATTATCATATCCTGAAAATAAGATTACCGAAAAACACGAATCCTGATTCATTCTCGAAAATCCCGTAAAAAATCTAGTAATTACCCACTAACCTGCCTAACATCAGGCAGAGGCATCCCCTTCGCCCACCACCCCTGGAGGGGCAAGCAGGATGCCTACCCACCCCATTCATCAAGAAATGGAAGAATCTGTATTATATCAGTTTTAGGTTGTGAATAGTAGGCTAAGTTTATTGTATATTGACCAACATTTAATGAAACTCTTTTGAATTGAATTGGTAAATTGACGTTGTGGGGGGGGTAGTGACGCCATATTGTAGCAGCTGTAGAAGGCGCTTGGGCCGCCATTTGCTGACATAATTCTGCTTTGACGTGTAAACAAGTCATTTCTGTACGTTCAAAATTCGCAAAATCATATCCACCACCACCCAGACAACACGGAATATTCCGAATATACATGGAATATTCCTAGAATATTCACATGCCTCTAGCATATTCCAGGAATATTCCAATATGCATATTCCTGGACTGTTCTCGGGAGAATGTACCACGAATATTCTCGTGGGAATATTCGTGTATGAATATTCATTGAATATCCCTGTGTGAATATTCATGGAATAATCATGTATGAATATTCATAGAATAATCAAAATTTAAAATTCTGTATTGTATATTCATGGAATATTCTCCCTCATTCCTATGGAATGAACACCAATAACCATTTTCGAGTTCAAAATATGGAAAAAGTATGAGAAAAAGGGCGAATAGATGTATTTGATTTGCAAACAAAGTTTCAACAAGCTGACAAAAATACACTATTGTACTGGCCAAATTATAATTGGTCGGAAAATATCGAGGTGCACTTTCACGACCAATCAAACCCATCCGGAAGTCGTAGCTTAACCCGATGGCAGAGCTGTGAAGTTTAATGCATTTCAAATTGACATTTGACATCTTTTGTTTTTTTTACTGGTTTATGGCTTATAGTTTTGCATCTTTGTATGTGAAACTACTATGTTTGGAATTGTTTAATGAATATTCTTAATATTCACCACAGTGTTATTACTTTGTGCCTTTCAATACGTAAAAGTAAGTACACTTTTATGTTATCATTCATTCAATTTCATAAACATTTCATTTCATTTTGATAGGGAAGTGCAGGTTATAGTTCTTCTTTTTGTTTTTTCCACAGCAAAGAAAAAAAACGTCTTCATATATGTATGTCATATACTGACATAGGTATGACATAGTTTGTACTTGTCAGTTATAACATTTTAATTTTTCTATAAGAAACGGAAGATATGGGTTCGATAGATAATAAACAACTGGTGCATCACATATCCAAGTTCCCAGTACTGTATGATCCGAAAAACGAATCATATTGAGTTATATACGAACATATATAATGGCGTCTGGCGAGCAAAGAGAGTAAACGTTATCTGAATAGGAGGTACTAATAAGCTCTAACCAATCAGAATCTTGTAGCATTAACGTGTCATAGTGACGTACATGGACATGAGTACAGGTGGCACTGGTAACCTACGGAGTGGTCCAATATACAATCAAGAGCCTGTAACTCTCAGATACCAGAGTGCGGAGTGCGCTAGTCCGCCACTGTCCAGAGAGAATTGTTGCCATGACATGTCCAAATACGTCACTATGACTCACGGATGAACTTTCATCTCTTTCTATTAGTGTCACCATTGTCATATGGGTAATAGACTCTCCTACTCAGATAACGTTTACTCTCTTTGTCTGGCTAGGCCGAGGAAAACAGGTAGGGTCGTGACGACCTGGGGTCCTATTCTTGACCATTCGTAGTTGTCAAGGTCTCTCGTATGTCTTCAAATTGCGAACGAAATATGAATATGGCATTCTTCAGCATTCGTAGAATGTTCGAACGTTCGTATCAAACAGCGAATGGGTATTTTTACTCGCAACCGACTTACGAATACAATACATGACTACAATCACAACACAATGTAACCCTACTTTTTCAGGAGTTTTAGGTTTTATTATCGTTAAAACTTCATATTAATTTCATGTTAAATAAAGTTGAAAATGGACGATTTGCAATATATTGCCGCAATAGAAGATCTAGAGATTGCAGAACAACCAGTTGAAAGGCATAATCGATTCGAAAACTTGAGTCCTTTTGAGATCTTAAATGAAGATCAGTTTCTGCAGACTTTTAGGTTGACCAAAGAATTGTGTAGATTTGTGATAGACACTTTAACGCCTTTTATGAGACCACAAAGGAGAGCCACTGACTTGAGTATAAGAATTAGAGTAAGTATTATGAATAATAATTAATTCTTGATAAAAATAACTTTTTCCAGGTGTTGGTGGCTTTGCGGTTCTTTGCTTCCGGGAGTTATCAAATGGATATTGGGAGGGGTTTATTTGTGGCTGTTTCTCAACCCTCAGTTTCAAGATGTATTGAAGAAGTCAGCATAGCATTCAACCAACCTGCAATTTCCAAGAGATGGGTTCATTTCCCCCGAAATTTTGAAGAGCTAAATATACTAAGGATGAGGTAAATAGTTATACTGTCTGTGGCATATTCGACTTCTTTATAATTTGAATTCTTTTTAGATTTTATGAAGATTTCAATTTCCCAGGTGTAGTGGGTTGTGTGGACTGCACCCATATTGCAATATTTATACCCAAAATTATTGATGCTGAAATGCCTGAACATATATATGTTAATCGTAAAGGGTATCATTCAATTAATGTCCAGCTGGTGATAATAAAACAATAATTGAAGAATAGAATATTGAAAGCTTGCAATTACTGCAGACTTTCAGTTTGACTCACATTCTGATCTACCTCTCATTTTTCTCTCAAAGTGCATGCTCAAAATGTTCTTTCTTTCAGATATGTGATAGCAGACTGATGATCATCAATGTCGTTGCAAGGTATCCAGGCAGCACACATGATGCATTTATTTGGCAAAATTCAAATATACATGAAGTTTTTAGAAACCTTCATGCACAGGGTTATTATCTCCTAGGTATTCTAACTCCAATATTATATACAATATATTGGACTAATTTAATGATTTTTGTAGGTGATAGTGGATATCCTCTAAGAACATGGCTGTTTACACCTGTTGAAGGGGAACCTCTTGAAAATACTCCCGAGTTCAATTATAATAAAAGACACAGAAGAGTACGAAATGCAATAGAAAGGTGCAATGGAGTATTGAAAATGAGATTTCGTTGTTTGCTGAAACATAGAGTGTTACACTACAACCCTGTAACAGCATGCCGAATGATCAACTCTTGTGTTGTATTGCATAATATGTGCATTGAACATAATATTCCAATGCTAGATGATGAGGACCAGTCTAATATTGATTTTGGAGTTGTTCTCAATGAATATGTGAATGGTGCAAATATTGATATCAATGCAATAAGACGTGTAAATCCAGAACTTGAAGCAGGTCGAAGAGCAAGGGCAAGATTAATAAATAATCATTTCTAAAATAATTAACTTTATTCATATTATAACATTGAACTCAAATAAACTTTTGTAAAAACAACCCAATAAATATTATTCTTATTGTAATCACTACTTAAAGTGCCTCAATATAACAAAAAACTAACTGGTATCGCAAGGTAAATAGTTCAAGAGACAAAAACTTAAGCAATTGCATCTTGCAAAGATTCAATTGCTCCTTCAAGACAGCCCAACTTGTTGGCAATCTTCTTGAGCAGCAGCTGATCTTTCTTTTGCTGTTGCTATCCTCTCCAACAAAATAATCTTTTTTTCGTAATATTTAGATTTTATCGTTTTTTTTCTCAAGTGAAATTCTGTAGTTATTTGATGCCTCGGCTGCATACAGTAATTTTCTCCTGGGAGCTCTTCTAGGACACGGTCTTCCTTTCACTTGAGTACATGCTGAATTTGACTGAACAATGTTTTTTGAAGAAATTTGAGAATCATCTTCAGCATTTGATATATCATTCACAATGGGACCTGTTGATACATCATTCATGATAGGACCTGTGGATACATTTTCAAAATCACATCTTTGATCTAATGCATATTCAGCAGATTCATTTTCTCCATCATATGCCAGTACAAACTCGGTAGCTGATTCTAACACCTGTTCATGCCCTTCTAAAGAAACTGTATTTATGGTGTCAAAAGGACGATTTGGATTTTCAAGATAAGGTCCACCTCCAGTACCCCTTTTATGTTTTTGATAAGAACTGTTTTTACTTTTTGTTCTGGACCTGATATCCTGCCAAGTCTACAAATCGAAAAATATTAAGTCAATCTTTTCAAAGACTTTTTAACAATTACCTTTCTCCAAGACTTCCAGTCTTTATTTGCGCCGTTTCCACAGCTATTTAATGTTTTCGAGATATCTTCCCAATGTTTCTGTGCATCTTTTTGTGTGTGTTTATCCGAAAATTTTCCACTTAATAGCCATGGATTTTTCTTCATGAATTCTAATAGGATATTCTTCTGCTCCATAGAGGAATTAACCGTTCTTTTTGTTTTCTGAATTGTCTCCATCGTTATTCATTCTTCGTCAGTCGCCCACACAAATTCAAATAGTATAAATGATATCAACCGACACTAGACATACGTCAATTTTGTCTAATTGCGCCGTTGCCAAAAGGGTCACTCGCAACTATCGGACGACTTTACGACTGGCTGTCAAGAATATGTTTTTCCACGAGTGTTCGCAAATGGAGTCTTCGCAAGTGTGCGTGTGCTTGGGTTTGCGAAGGATGTCAAGAATAGCGCCCCTGGTCGTAGTCGTCAGCGACTGCGACTTTTGGAGTGTTATCCATATTGGTAGTCAATAAATATATAATAATTCGTGAGAACAAATCGTCACTGGAAAACCGAAAATGATCATTGGTGTGATAATATTTAATTGGAAGAAAAATGATTCAAAATTGAACAAATTAATCTGCCAAAGCAATTGGCTTAAAAACCAAGGAAAAAAAAGCGAATCACTCCAATAGATCGACCGCGGTCAGTCGATTGGCCAAAAATAGTGTTCAAGAGCAAGATCCCATTGAAATTACTGAAAAAGTATATCGGAATAACCCTCGAACATTGATAAATGCTAAAAAATGATATAACTTTCTCAAGCTTGTTCCTTGCCGCTCTTATCTGTTATAAAAAAAATCCGAACAATTATCAATGTCCTTGGATCATTACTACTGAAAATTAAATCGATTTATCATTGTTTTTGGAAGGAAATAGTCCATAACTAACAATGCACCCATTGTATATCACGAACGTTCGCAAAGTTTTCATGAATACTTCAGCATATGTTTATTCAGATTCTAAAATGCAATATCGTATAATTTTCTCTGCCATATCATTACCGATACAGGTGGTTGCGTATATTACTGTGTTGTGTATATTTTTTCGAAACACGCACGTCGAACACGAAACATTAAAGCTTGTTGAATGCTTGAACACTTTACGTGATAATATTATTTAAGAAATGACACGCCACCTCAGTAGTCGCAGAATTTTTTCTTCGTGCCTCCTCAAACACCGACCACTGACACGCTATTTGTAATTTTTTCCGCTTCAAGAATATAAGAATGATTGAAAATGGGTATGCAATCATTCAAATTATAAGAAACTAGGAGTAGAAGTGAGTTTCCTGCGAAAAATAGTTCCAAGTCTCCAAAAAATATGAGCAACAGCTCATTCGATTCGAGATACAATTCTGAGAAAGAATTTTTTTTGCTAACGAAAAATGCAATTGTTATTAACAAAAAACAAAAACAAAAAACTATAAGAGATAGCAAAAATCGTAGAAAATATTCTTGAAGAAGAGAAAATTTCCAATATAAAAACTTGGGACTCTCGAAACTTCATCCCCATTATTTATAATTTGAATTTAACAATGAAAATAGGGCTTCGCGCGACCGCTACGGAATGCGCGCGCCGTCTCTAGTACACCACATAAAATATTTTTTTTGTAGTATTAAATATATATATATTTTTTTTATAAATTATGGTGTTTTTTACACTTGAAAGAACAAGGTCCAGTTGGATAAAAATTGGTTAATTTTTCAACAAGTGAGGCATTTGTCAATTAGTCCTTATTTTTGTTTGTTTTCATTAAAAACGTCATCAATTTTTAAATAATAGCTCTAGAATTTGTTCGCCCCTCGGAACCCTTCTTATATATATATATATATATATATATAAATATATATATATATATATATATATATATATATATATATATATAAATATATATATATATATATATATATATATATATATATATATATATATATATATATATATATATATATATATATATATATATATATATATATATATATATATATATATATATATTATATAGTTATGATGGGTGGTTTTGGTTTTTTCATTCATTTTATTTTGATAAAATAGATAATTATTTTTGATTGTGATAACCACTCATCACAACAAATTTTGTGTGATACTTTTTATTTGTGCTAAGAACTTTTGAAAAATAAGTAGTTATCACACAATCATGAATTGTCCGGCTATGTTACCTTTACCATTTTCCAAATACTCTTTCAACTGTATTCTTTACCTTTCCCAGCTCAGTCGGGACGCCTATGGTTCGCATGAGTTCCTTTTCTCCCAGAAACAGGATTCAGTAGTGCCCTCTGACGGCTTTTCTTGAAGTGAGTGTTCAAATAATATTACAGAAAGTATTTTACCAAAAAGACAGATATGAAAGCAGAAATCGGTCAGATAATTTCATTTTTATTCAATGAAAACTTATGGTTACCTAACCTGCTCGAAATATATCATCACTAGTGCTTTTCAATTCAAATTTAAATGAAAACGAACAGTGGTTTGCTACTAAGCAATTAAATTATCTTTAAATTGTGAATATAGATTATGTACCACCATATAATGGAAATGGATAATACTTCTACATTATAGTAGGTAAAAATGTTTGTTGGAAAACTTTAAGTAAGTGTCTAACCAATGTGCACTATATTTTAGTTTGGTTTTCTTGAAAGTACCTTGAGGTTCATTGTTGGTGACTTCCCTGTGTCCTGTTTGTTGTTCCTGTCGATGAATTCAGCAATTTCTTGGTACGGGCTGCTTTGAAAGTGGTGGAAAGATCCCTCGGCAATGACTACTGTTTACTGGAGGTAAGTTTTAACTTTCTTGGCAATATCTGGATGGCTGTTTGATTTGGACATCTAGTCGATCTGTATTATCGCAGAGTTATTGTTTGCTTTCATATTTCCCACTTTAATTGTTGATTAATTTTTGTACGTCTTGCTCTCTAAAAATAATATTTTTCCCTCTCCTTGGATTTCGTTATTTTTCTCTCTGGTTACACTCACTGTTTTGTTTTTCACCACAGACTTCACGTTTTTGCTCACTTTTTTTTAATATTTTTTATTAAATTCCTTTTTTATATTCATAATATTTTACATATATTCTAATAAAAATGGATTAAAATTAATCTATGAAATTTTTCTGCCTTCAAAATTTTGCATGATATAAATTGTCTCAGAATAGTTATTTGACATGTACGAACGAAATTACATTCTTTCAAGTGTTCAGATGATATATTTTTTTTTAAATTCATATTTGAAAGTGGAAGAAAAATTGTGTATGTCAGAGAGGGGCAGTACTCCTGCTTAACGCCCACGTGGAGCCCTATTTTCAACGTTGAATTAAAATAATAAATAATTGAGATAGATTGGAAAGAAATTGTTGTGGTTCAGTCTCTTATAGAAAACCGATATTTCTCAGTTAGCCAACGTTTCGGCAATATATTTCGCCATCCTCAGGGCTCTAAAATATAAAATTATGGACCATTATATATCTTATATTTAAGAACCCGGAGGATGGCGAAATATATTGCCGAAACGTTGGCTTACTGAGAAATATTGGTTTTCTATAAGAGACCTAACCCCAACAACCGCTTTTCAATATAAATATAGAAGGTCAAAACATCATAATAAATTGAGATAGAGTTCCGGGAATATTTACTTTTCCATGACAAATGTCCTCTTCGTCAAGAATCTGTTTCGTAATGTTCTCTATCATCAATAGTTTATGAGCTATTACCAAAAAACTTAGGCCGTTTTAATTTTTTTGTTTATGGTAAAAAAATAACAAATTCTCGTCGGCAGAAAAAATCGAAAAATACGTCTTCCTCAGAATGACATCCTGATCGAATGAGCCATCGTGAGTAGAAATGTGGTGGCAATTCCAACAATGTAAAAAATTTGCAGTTTCTTTGGGGGAATTACGCGCTTGATTTGTGTCCATGTCTCTGACACTTCCAATTGGAATAACATTATGAAATTGGGCCAGTAGAGATAGGCATGATTTTCCTAAAATTTTATAATGATTACAAAAGTTTCAAAACTTTAGTAGAAAGAAGAGTTCGTTTGAATGATATTTAGTTTGATTTTGCAACCCTTTTTTCTGAACGGATGATATTGAAAATCAGGATTTAATAAATTTTCACATTATTAGCGCGGAAAAATGTGCAAGAGTTCTGCAAACTTTCGATGTTTTGAAAAATAGCAATTTACATCCTCTGATAGATTTGCAAGCATTCAAACAATATGGAGATGTTTGTTTTATCGAAAAAAATTGTTATTAATCCCAATTTTTTTATGGAAATTCCAAAAGTTCTGCAAACTCGAGAAAATAAATAAAATAATGTTTTCGAAAAGAGTTTTACTTTGCAACCTCTTGCGTCCAACGGAAAATTAATTTTTTCATTGAATTGATTTTTTTTTTCAAATAATTATCGGAATTATTACAAAAGTTTCAAATAATGGTTGCAAGTGCGGATGTCCTGACGTACAATGTTTTCATCAATTTGCAATCTCGTCTGCAACACTCTACCACTCTACCAAAAAAAGTAAAAGTTCTGCAATTCGGGTAGACAACTCATTTCACCAATTGGTGGCCATATAATAATTTGCAAACTATGTTACAATGCGAAACATTATAAAAAAAATATCAATTTTCACAACACCTGTGTAATCTGCATAATAAATATTTTTATATACCTAATAAATGACATTAGTTGAGTTAAATATCGACTAAAAAGAAGCTCGTCAACGGTAGATGAAATTATTCAATGTTGAAAGCAAACGTTTTCGATATGAATTCATAACATCATATTACAATAAGGAATTTGCATAAGGAATCCTCTGAGTTTTACAAAATGGAATTTAAAAAACACTCCACAGTTGTATTGAGAGAGCAAACAATAGCGCGTCACAGGAAACTGTCGAATTTCTTCCTCAGCCAGATCGAGTTTGTAGGCATCTATTTACCAAGAGTGGGAGTGCAGATAGTGAACTGTTTGAACATTGGCAACACAACTACTGCCCGTTCTCGATTTATTTTGGATTTGGGTATTCATTCGAGTCAATTGCTGGATGGAAGCAGTGGCGCCGACAAAAGTTCACACAAACTAAACAGGAAACAGGATTTCATTATTTGATTTTCAATGTAATTTTCTGAGGATGATTGAAATCAAGTTTTTAATGGCCATATAAATTATTAAAGTCATTTCAAATGATACACAGGGTGTGTTTCGTTCTCCCTTTGAAATTGATTTTCAAGGGTAACTGGGGTCGAAGATATTATTAATACAATGTCAAAATTAAAAGATGGTGGAAATATTTTGTGATTTATGTCCGATTCTATCCAAAATTGTTATCTGGATATTTTTGGGATCGTAATGAATTATGAATACATGTCTTAATTCGAGGATTCAAGATGGCGGATGAAATTTTATGATCCCTGTTTTTATTCGTATAGGAGTGTTCGATGTCGATGATTATGCATTTTTTGTCAAAATTCAAGGTGGTGTACGGTTTCTTTTACTGATAGTTCGGTTGATTCTTTTCAAATATCAATATCCTATGGTTTTTGAGGTCTAGAATAATGGATCCAAGTTGAAATCACAAAACTCAAGGAGGTAAAAATAAAATAAATATAACACTAACATTCATTCAAATGTAGGTACTAAAATGGGACAATGTTTTATTATATGTGTGAGGCAAGTTATTCTGTGTTCAAACCAAATTGGTCGCATTGATAACTTCTGCGTCTGTAATTACCGGTTTTCAGATGAGAATATCATCACACATCTAACAAAATATGATTTTTTCATTGCATCTGAACAAAAGCTTGTCTTGGAAAAGTTTTTCATTTTTACAATTTGTCAGCTTCTGTCTTAATCAGATGAAATTTCCCGATCGTAAAATCTTTTTTGTTGCAAAAACCAATGATTTCATGAGTATTTTTTGATGACTCGGTGGTCCCATAAGAATCGGGAATATCTTGATTTTTCCCATTTATCATGTCATATAACTTTTTTCTTGAAAATAATCATAAGCAAAAAATACTGAAGTTCACGAATTTACACAAATGCGATGAATGATTTACTCAAAAAATATCGCTAAAACAACTGAAGGCATGAAACTTTCAACCTACAACTGTGTTACGTCTCCTATTTATTTTAAAATTTATATGAATCAAGAAAACGATTCTTACGTGTCGATTACATTTCAGTCCTCCATTCGGAATTCAATGGAATTTTTCATGTGAAACCACAACTGAAGTAAATGAGTTGAGTGGAAAGGTAAATTATAATTCAAGAAATAGATACCTGTAAAAATTCAATTCTAGATGTAATATCGATCCCACAAATTTTTTTTTTCATCAACGTTTCTGTTTGATGATGAAAATTATGTACTTGCGAGATTAACAATCGATAACGTTTAGATTTCCTTACTTCCATAGAGCATCGATTATTCATTTTAAAATCTTTTCGATTGCTATAAAGTGTGATAAGTGAACATTTTGAATAGAGGATGATTGTATGCCGTTTCTAATGCAATAATAAATTAATGTCCAATACTTTTTTATTAGAATTCACCAAAATGTTGTACTCTTTTGATTGTTGCATTCAATTTATTTCGCTGATTAGTCGAAAACAGTAATTGTTTCTAAGATTAATAATTAGTTCCAAATTTTGTAGTGGTTAACTACGTAACCGTATCATTTTTCGGAAGCAATTTCGATCAACTAGTACAAAATATACGAGATGGATAATCAAGTATTAACTGGACCACTGTAGACATATGTCGGTCGAATATATATCTCAAAACTATTTGCACAATGTTAACAATTTACGGCAAAATTATAAAAAAACATATCAATTTTATTAAAAAAATGTTCCGTTGAACAATGACGGTTGCAACTCTCTTGCGCCACGTGAAATATTAGTCGTAATTATAACTGCAATTTAAAGAACTTTCGCAATTATTTCAGCAGTTGTAAAAATTCAAAAAATTCATATTAGTGAATAAATAGGTTCCGTTTTCCGTATGAGGTTGCAAAGTCACATATCCACTGAACCGATATTTTTTTTAACCAAAAAACTTTTGTAATTTTTCAATGCTTGTAAGTATTGAAAATGGCAGCGTCGATAAAAAACTTTGATAAATAAATGATGCGTTCTTCAGAAATGGTTGCAAATGTTCGTGAATATGTTGAACTTTTTTCCATTCACTTATTCAATTTGCAGAACTTTTGTAATTTTTTTTAACAAATTACAATGAAAAACTTGAAAAAATTAGGGAAAAAACAAGGTTTCGTAACTTTTACAAGGTTGCAAACTTAATGCATGTTGTAAAACATCATTTTTTTTTTTTTTTTTATGTTCTGGTTCCCACGAAAAGGGATATCCTGTAATGTTCAGAGAACATCGTGGAAACCTAGGGAAAGAAGGTAGGAGTTGGTGTTCTTCTTAAATTTCTGAAGGTTGTATGCCTCGGGGAACACCTCCCTAGGCAATGAGTTCCAAAGCCTCGCTGTTCGTTGGATGAACGAGTCTTTGGAAAGTGATGTTCTGCAGGTCTCCAAAGTGACCACGAAGGGGTGTGATGACTGAACTTGACGGGTTAATTTCGAAGAGACTGCCAAAGCAGGAACGATTGTTGATATTTCAGAAGAGCATCGCCCATGAAAATATCTATAAAATAGAGACAAATCGCCAACTTTTCTACGGTGTTCCAGACAAGTGAGCGAGTTTGTAAGCGAGGCATCACCGACGAGACGAATTGCCCTTTTTTGGACAGAATCCAATAGCCTCAGGATATGTTTAGGTGCCGCACTCCAAATATGGGAACAGTATTCCAGGACAGGTCGGATCTGTGCCTTATAGATCATAAGCAGTTGACTGGGGGTGAAATAGCTTTCGGCACGAAACAGAAAACCAAGTTTTTGGGATGCACTTTTGGCAATGGACCTCACGTGATTTTCCCAGGAAAGGTTATTGCTGATAGTAATACCAAGCATCGATATGGATGGCTTCAGTGGTATGGTTACTCCTGACAAAGTTATGTTAGGCACAGTGAGATCGGCTTTTCTAGAGAAAAGACATGCTTGTGTTTTGTTTGCATTGAATTCTACCAAGTTATTAGATCCCCATTCGAGAATTGTTGCTAAGTCCATATTTATATTATTAACATTTCTTCCTCGTTCATTTCTGGTTTCACGGGCTGATATAGGGGCCCTGGAAGAGAAAGCGGTATGGAGGGTACTATCATCGGCAAAGCTGTGTAGTGGATATGAAGTTTCTTTCAACAGGTCGTTGATGTGAAGTAGAAATAGTGTTGGTGCGAGAATGGATCCTTGCGGAACACCAGCATTTATGAGTAGAGTGTCAGATGAAACTCCATCGACCACTACATGGAGAGACCTGTTTGAGAGAAAACTAGCAAGCAGAGAACACAGCTGAGGGGGCAAGCCATAAGACGGAAGCTTGGCGAAGAGTCCCTGGTGCCAAACTCGATCGAACGCCTTGGAGATATCTAATGCCACAGCTAAAGTTTCTCCATACTTTTCAATAGATAGCTGCCATATATGTGAGACGTAAGCGAGCAGGTCACCAGTTGATCTCTGATGGCGGAAGCCATATTGCCTATCGTTGACAATTCCTGAGTCTTCCAGATATTTCATGAGCTCGATGTTGATGGCTTTTTCCATGACCTTTGAAATAATAGATAACAGTGCGATAGGTCTGTAGTTGCTAGGTAGGGCATTTTTGCCTTTTTTAGGGACTGGCTGTACTCTTGCAATTTTCCAATTGGACGGAAATACCCCCAAATTGTAAGAGTGGTTGAACAACTTGCAAAGAACAGGTGTTAGTTCGGGGGCACATTTCTTGAGAACAATCGGCGGGATTCCGTCAGATCCACAGGCTTTGTTGGTGTTGAGACCCAGTAAAATATTTCTGATAGTACGTTGGCGAAAGGTGATCTCGGGCATGTGACTGTCAATAGGTGTAATGTTCGGGGGTTGTTTTCCCGATGAATCCAGAGTGGAATTTCCAGCAAATAGGTGCGCAAAGATATTGGCTTTTTCCTGGGCAGTCGTTGCTAGTGTTCCATCTTCTTTGGTTAGGGGAAATGAGCTGGAAGTGAAGTTTCTTCCCACAGCTTTGGCGAAAGACCAAAATGAACGGGATCCGTTAGGACATTCAGCAAGTTTTGATCTTATTTTGGCTTTGTGGGCATCTTTTGAGCATTCTATTGTCTCTTTACATATGCCTCTAGCCTCGACATATGCTGCTCTGGTCTCAGGGCCCGGATTTTTTAGCCATCGATGGTATGCTGCCTGTTTGGAAGCCACAGCTCTAGAGCAGTTTCTGTTAAACCAGGTCTTATCGGATGATGTTCTTCTTTCGGTATTCGGTATGTAAGTTTGCATCCCCAACATGATGATTTCAGAAATTGTCTCAGCACATCGTGTTGGATCTACTGAAGAGAAACAAACTCTCTTCCATGGAAACGCTGAGAAAAACATACGAAGACCTTCCCAGTCGGCCGAATTGTATGTCTAGTTTGCAGAACTTTTGCAATTTTCTGCAAAATTTTATAGTTTGTTTTCATTGATGCACTAACATACCATTGAAAGATAAGTGCCATGTGAAGTGGAATGAATAGAAGAATCGAATTAAACGGTTTTCTTCACATAAAGGATTCAATATAAAATTGAACCAGAAAATGGTAGATCTCAGGTGAAAAAAAAACTACTTTCCTGGCAAATACCACGCAGAACGTTGAATGATATTCACCTGAAAATCCATGCATACTTCCATATAATATCAATGGACATTGAATGCAAATGTTTCTTTCTGATAAGCTCGATTATGTTTAATTTATGTCGTGTTCACCTAACAATCCGCATATCGGTTTCAGGCTTCTTGGCCCTCATCAGTACGGAGTAGTCAACCAGCCAAAGGTCCAAAGAACTCTGGCTGAAGTGAGACACAACGTAAACAAACCATCATCGAGCTTGTAACACCTATAGGTACGCCGGAAAATATAAACTTTAACTGGCGGTACCTAGTGACAGAAAGAAACACTCCGAAAATCTCCCACCTCGATAGGTTTCTAAATAAAAGATTCCTTCTCAGTAGGAGTGGCAAGCCCGTCTAGCATATAGTGAAAGATAAGTGCCATGTGCCAGAGTTCTTTGGACCTTTGGCTGGTTGACTACTCCGTATTGATGAGGGCCAAGAAGCCTGAAACCGGTATGCGGATTGTTAGGTGAACACGACATAAATTAAACATAATCGAGCTCATCAGAAAGAAACATTTGCATTCAATGTCCATTGATATTATAAGGAAGTATGCATGGATTTTCAGGTGAATATCATTCAACGTTCTGCGTGGTATTTGCCAGGAAAGTAGTTGTTTTTCACCTGAGATCTACCATTTTCTGGTTCAATTTTATATTGAATCCTTTATGTGAAGAAAACCGTTTAATTCGATTTTTCTATTCATTCCACTTCACATGGGACTTATCTTTCACTATATGCTAGACGGGCTTGCCACTTCTACTGAGAAGGAATCTTTTATTTAGAAACCTATCGAGGTGGGAGATTTTCGGAGTGTTTATTTCTGTCACTAGGTACCGCCAGTTAAAGTTTATCTTTTCCGGCGTACCTATAGGTGTTACAAGCTCGATGATGGTTTGTTTACGTTGTGACTCACTTCAGCCAGAGTTCTTTGGACCTTTGGCTGGTTGACTACTCCGTACTGATGAGGGCCAAGAAGCCTGAAACCAGTATGCGGATTGTTAGGTGAACACGACATAAATTAAACATAATCGAGCTTATCAGAATATTATATGGAAGTATGCATGGATTTTCAGGTGAATATCATTCAAAGTTCTGCGTGGTATTTGCCAGGAAAGTAGTTGTTTTTCACCTGAGATCTACAATTTTCTGGTTCAATTTTATATTGAATCCTTTATGTGAAGAAAACAGTTTAATTCGATTTTTCTATACCATTGAAGTTTAAAAACTTTTGGAATTAATGTGAATTGTTTGTATTTTTCTACTGGCCTAAATCCTAGAATAATAATAATCACATCATGAAAAATTATCCGCATGCACTGTTCTCGTAAGAAACATCGCTTCCCTACCAACCATGTGCATTGATTTCAATTCCAAACACTATTGTCAAACATCATGTAGGAGCATATCGTTTTTCATTTCTAGTAAATAAACTTGAATTCGATTTCTTGCTTGAAATTTGAATCATAATAGAATTGGAATAATATCAGAATCCTGAATGGGCGAGATACGAAGAATCCCGATAAACAGGATGCAAATCCAAAAATTCATTGTAACAATACGTCATAAACCCTGAAAACACTGGAAATATATTCCGGAAAAACAATTTGAGCCAGCCAAGTGCGCTTCACCATAAATTCCCTTTTTATTTTTCAATATGCAGCCATTGTCTGCATACAAAATAGTTAGCCATAACCTGTATTTTACGGGGGCAGGGCAGTTTGTTTATTATTTATTTGGCATATATGTACAAACGTGGAAAGAATTCCCGCTGAATTTGCATGTCTGGTTTGCGGACGGGTACTTCTATGCATCCATTATTTTCCATACGGAAATCCTCACCTATGAAGAAGTGTGATCGTCATTTATGAGACCGCTGTTAAAATCGATGAAAGTTTTGGGTTAGCCAGACTATAAATGACCACAAAGATCTTTGTGATGACAGTCTAGGAAGACTGCCCATAGAATTATTTCACTTTCCACATATTACACCAGAAGTACACGAAATTAACCTTGTTATGCCTATCATTCTCATTGAAAATACTGAAGTAGAATTACTACTGTGCGTTCTTGAAAAATTATTTTTCAGATAAATATGAACTAACACAGTATTATGATAAAAACCATCTTGAACCACTCACCCCCTCATTCAATCACTGAAAATTTATTTAACGGATATTTAAAAAATAAACTTTATTTTATACTTTATTACCCCCCAAAAAATTATAGTATAAAAAAATTAAAAAAACACGCATAATAATAATAATAATAATAATCTTTATTTATCCTTTGAGATCATACATGTTATAGTGATATTCACTTAAATGGTTTTTTTAAAATAAACTTTATTTTATACTTTGTTACAAAAAATGATATGATATATACGTGACAACTAACGGAATAGAAGTGCCGAATAGAAGTGACGCTCTTCGGTTCTTGGGATCCTCTTATAGATGCGGTGGTGCTGACTCAGAACTGCGCCTTGTTTACGGCTTCTGGAGCCCAGGTGGATGAATGCTGACTTGGCTTTGTCCTATTTGCCCTTGCAACAATGTTGCAACTGCGTTGTGGAATTACTGCGTAGAATGCCTGGATTTTTGGATATAACATACATATCGGCAAGTCATAAAATTTATATACACAGACATATATAGGTACACACATATATATATATATATATATATATATATATATATATATATATATATATATATATCATTATGTAATGATATTTTTTAAAATATAAAATATTTAATATTTTTCCCCACGTTTTGGGTGCCTTTTGTTATGTTTTATGAATTGAAAAATAATAGTTGTTGTTATATAATAAGATAGCCAATAATTTTCGTTATTCTTTGTGAACCAAATTGATATGATATAGATAGATATTTTTGCCCTGTATAATAATTTGTATGTGGTAATAATAATTGCCAACGAACGTCACTGTTCTCTCGTCACGTAGCTGACAATTGTTATTCCTTTTCTCACCACAGCTAGCACAGTTGGTAAGCCCTCATCTCAAGATAGCCGGTTCAAAGCAATTTAGCCCTTATTTGATATGTCAAACTCAAGTTATTCAATGGTCGTAGGTATGTTTGTTGATCATTGTGAAAGAACACACAACAAAATATCAAAAACAATTATCTCCTGTATTCAGGAAGACTTAAAATACCTGGCCTACGAGAAATAACTTATACTAGTAGGAATATACAAATATTCACGGATAATCATAAAATTGCAATCATGGATAGATAAACAGAACCTCACTTTTTCCGTGTTATTGAAGTTTTCTGTTATTGTTCAAAATAGAGTGACATGAAGTTCTTCGAATGTGAAATTCGTTATTGGTGAAATAGTTCAGGAACGGAAAATGCACTATTAAAGTTTTTATACCTGTTGGAGATGTCGGTGTTCCAAGATATGCCCTGAAACTGGATACCTTGTCACTACAAGCGCTATCAGGAACTCCAATACCATAACTCAGGAACCATACAGATGCGGAAATCAGCTTTGGAGACGTGGAAATTATATATAATTAAGGTAATACTAGTTTTGCTCTTCAAATGTTGGAATTCTTTCAATTTTTGTTCTCTCAAAATGTTGCGTCCATTCCCTTCTAATTTTATTTTCAATCTCCTTGTTGGCTTTGTTTGTTGTTGCCTCGATACCAGTTTCCCTTCCTGTTTTTCCATTTGAATTTTTGAAATCGAGCACTAAATTGTCACATTTCACTGTTTAGGATTATCTTATTCAATTTATATATCCAACTATTTTTCCATACTTATTACTATTTACAGATTCTAATAATAATTGCTTATGATATCAACCAATTGCTATTCCTTCACAATTTCCAATTTTTACCTATGACCATCTATTCTCTGATTGGCTATTATCATGAAGACGTTCGCTGTTCTGCCATTGGTTACTTTTAGTTATCTGCAATTTCATATACTGTATGTTTCAAATTTACAAATGTGTTGATCACCTTTTATTCATGCAAATTTTGTAAATTTAGACTTTTTGTTGGCTTTTTTCCAATTATGGTTTATGATCATTATGAGAGTGTATGAAATTGATTGTGTTATATTATTTTAATTTTATATATCTATATTTTTCTAATCTTAAAATAAATAAAAAAATTTTAAAAAAAATTAAAATTTAATTTTCATAACATAACATAAAATATATATATATATATATATATATATATATATATATATACAGTAAACAAATAACTATATTACTTCAAACATATCGTCCATACAAACAAGCAAACAATCAAATTTTAAAAAAAATGAATTAGCCAAATATTCACTAATGTCATAAATGCAGGATTCCACTGAATATTTTTTCAATCTTATTTTGAATTTATTGATATTTTTCTCGTTTTTGATATCACTGGGGAGATGATTGAAAAATCGTTTTCCATTATACTTAGGACTGCTTTCGTAAAGTGAAGTACGGTGCTTTGTACTTCTAAATAAATCACCATGCCTCGTAGCATAGTCATGAGAGTCAGAATTTTTTGAGAAGCTCTTGATGTTGAGTTTAACATGTTACAGTTTCATAAATGTAAATCGATGGTACCGTCAGTAATTTAAACTTTTTAAAATGATTCCTACACGTCATTCGGTATTCTAAGTCAAAGATTAGACGAATTAGTCTTTTTTGACTCTGCGAGCTTTGGCCGTACTTCCCCAAAGGACAATGTAATGAGAAATATGTGAATATGAGAGAGCATAGTACACATTTATTAATTGCTCTAGTGTAAATATATTTTTCAGTTGCAAAATTGCATAATAACTACTATTGAGTCTTTTACACACCTGATCAACATGTGTATTACACTTCAAATTTGCATCTAAATATGTGCCCAGAAATTTTATTAAATTCGAAAAATATATATTTTTGTAGTTTACGCGAATAAAATAATCATTTGAGATTTTTGTTCGAGAATAAAACTGTAAACATAGTGTTTTGTCAGGATTGACAATTAAGGAGTTGTTACTACACCAATCAGTAAATTCTTTCGACAAATTATTCATTTTCTGCAGAAGTTCTTCTGGGGTTTCAGCATCAGTGGCGATTGTCGTATCATCTGCATACAAAAAAATTGCAATATATGGCAATGAGGACTAAACAGTTGGAAATAATAACAATAATAGTCATTGACAAAAAACATTATTTCATGTAAAAAAAGTGTGAGGTGCTTGATGTCAGTTATCTCAATATCATTATTAAAAGTGAGTGGAGAGCACGCTTTTTTCACATAAAAAAACATTTTTTGGTCAATAACTTTATTGTTATTATTTTCAATTTTTTTGTCCATATTGCCATATATTCATGTTTTTTTTAGTTTTTCCACCAATAATTTCAATCCATATTGCTACAGAAGACTAAAAAAGACTACGGGAGAAAAACTCTTCGATTGATTCATCCACATGAGATGGAAGTTATTAATAAGTAAATACCGGTGAATATGCTGATAACCAGTGCATTCGCCATATCTTTGAATTTAAGTTATGCTGAGAACGGCCTCAATGCACCATAATACAGTGCTTTTTTTTAATGCCCCCCCCTTTTATTTTTCGAACAAGTCAACTCAAAAAAAAACTTGGGTCATTGAAATTGATGCATGAATACTATATTTTGGAGTAAAATTGACAGATGAAACTCTCAAGATGGCGACTGGGCGTTGTCTGGGAAAAAAATTAGATTGAAAGGGGGGTCTTGTGACATCCTTTTGAAGCTCCTGACGGATACTTCACAACCCTAGAATATAAAGTCGATATCTTTACCTACTATAAAATGGCGAAACATTTAATAATTACCTGCATACAAACACATTAATATCGATACATCTAGAAATATTCGTTTTTCTCTGCCATATGGCAATCCCAACAACCCGATAATGTTCGATAGGTTATTTTTTGTTTGAACAAAAAATGACAAGAAATGTCAGTCCGACAACGAACATCATTGTTCAGTTAAAATATTCTCATTTAGTTTTCGGTTCTACTAGTAAATAGGTACCACCTCTATTCATTGAACAAAATTCAATAGGGGAACTGTATTTGAATATGCTGGAAAATACTGTTGTCCCTCTAATCACCGAAATCGTCGAAGCCAATCCTAATGAATTCGATATGGATATTGTATTCCAACAAGATGGAGCACCACCACATTACTACGGACAAGTAAGAAACAATTTGGATAATACTTTCCCCGGTCGTTGGATTGGCCGTCGAGGTCCTACGGAATGGCCAACCCGCTCGCCAGATTTGACACCTGTAGACTTTTTTCTGGGGATATTTGAAGCAAAAGGTGTACGAAACTGGACCTGCTTCAATATTGGATAAACGGCAGAGAATAATAAATATTTGTAGAAATATCGACGTTACTGTGTTCGAAAATGTTCGGCGTGAAATACGGATAGGCTGTTCTCATGTCAAGCAGTTCAAGGCAACCATTCCGAGCATCTTCTGAACTAAACTCAGCTTCTTTCCTCAAATTATGTAGTTAAACGTCGATGTATTCAGGCAATTATTAAATGTTCCGCCATTTTGTAGTTGGTGAAGATATTGACTTTTTATTCTAGGGTACTGAGTATTCGTCAGGAGCTTCAGAAGGATGTGTCACGAACCCCCTCTTTCGATTCAATTTTTTTTGCCAGATGGCGCCCAGTCGCCATCTTGAGAGTTTTATCTGTCAATTTTACTCCAAAATATAGTATTCATCCATCAATTTCATTATCCCAAGATTCAATTTTTTGAGTTGACACGTTAAAAAAATAAAGGGGGGGCATTGAAGTAAAGCACTGTATACATACCAAGTTTCATTTCGATATGACAATTATACTTCCAAGATTTGATTACATTGTTTGTTATTTACAAGTGAAGCGAATCAATCAATCTATACTTTATTTTCCTGAGACTTTTTGACAAGCATGGAAATCGTCAAATACACAAGTAAAAATAGGAGTTGAAAAATCAAGTGATAAAATATGGAATTTACATGTGAGAAAAAAAAAATATATTGAATGTACATAAAAAAATATAAAAAAATCATTCAATAATTCAATAGCAGTGGTAGGTCATATAAAACAATTGATATATATATATATATATAAAACAATTAATATATATATATATATATATATATATATATATATATATATACATTATTCAATCTTGCTCCAGATCATATAAAAACGGATTATGTGTTTAAGTTATCCAAGATTTCAGTGATCAAATGGCTTAAAAATGAAAATATAACATTACTATGAACAAATTTTACTGAATTAATCTCTCAATTTTCACATTATTTTTACATCCCCACCTAGCACATTGAATACTTTTAATTTAACACGAGTTTGTATTTTGTATTTTATATTGAAACATTTAATATTTTTATACGTTTACACATTCAACTTTTTATGTTTTACATTTTTACATTATCTACACGTTTAGAGATTTTATACTTTTACATTTTAGATTTTATATTTAATGTGTCTTTTTTTGTAGTATACTAAGAATATTACTCACTACTCTTGATATTGTTAATACTACTTAGAAATATAAGCATTATAATGTTTGCCCGAGTATCTCAAAATACATTATATCTTGACCATCTTCAAAGGAAAGAATTACGATATTGATGTTTCACAGACAAGTTTTCCAAAAACTTAAGTGAATCATCAATACCTATGTTTCCGCTGATATAAATTCAGTAATAAGACTCGGTTTGACAAACCTTTCCTTCTACCTATATTAATCGCCCATTTTTTCTATTGTATGCTTTTATAAATTAATGTAATTTGGTGATTAATAAAATACTACTACTACTACTACTATACATATATATATATATATATATATATATATATATATATATATATATATATATATATATATATATATATAGTATGAACAGTAAAATAGTAAACAAGCAAACAATCATGATGTCAAGCAGCCAGATCAGTTTGAAAATATTCATCTAGTGAATAAAAGGCATTTTTGAAGAGAATACTTTTAACGCTATTTTTTAAATTGGTGGTATTAGACATTTTCTTAATGAATATTGGAAGTTTATTGAATATTTTTATAGATATAATATGAGGTTCAGATGTTAATTTGTGAACAGGAATTATCAGATTATAATTTTGTCTAAGAGTCTAACCAGCGGCTATGCGGATAGTATCCCTTTGCTGAAACTTGTGGTAATGATTCTTAATGTAAGTGACACAATTCAAAATATACATGGATATCACAGTTGAAATTTGTAATTCAGTGAATAACTGTATACAAGAATCAGCATATTTTTCAAAACACATGGTTCTTAATGTCTTCTTTTGCGAAATCAATAGATCATTCAAACTACTGCAGTTACCGTAGCAGACTAGGCAATAATTCAGACTCGAGTAGACATAGGCATAGTAGCAGCTTGAAAAAATATTAATGGGGACAAAATTTCTAAGATTCCAAATATCGAAACAGTGTCCGGATAATTTATTAGAAATAGAGTCAATATGATCATTCCAGGATAATTGGGAGTCAATGTTCAACCCTATGAATTTGACTGATTGTTTCTGTACAATAGATTCAGTATTTGCTTTAACCAATATACTACAATCCATTTCTCTAAGCGAGAAAACAATGGTATTTGTTCTGTTGCTATTTAGTGCGAGGCCGTTTCTGGAGCAGTAATTAGGCATATTTGCAACTGCAGTACCTGTCTGGTCAGATAAACCTTCACATAAAGCAGAACTCAATATGGAGGACGTGTCATCAGCAAACAGTACAGTACAATGTTGTTGATTAATATTGGAGATAATAAGAGAGAGAGAGTAGGACCCAGAACACTACCTTGGGGAACACCTGTTAAGATGTTACGATTATCAGAATGCTATATTCCCGATTTGAGCCTAACCTTAACAGATTGTGAGCTGCCAGTCAGATAAGTCCCAATCCATTTGAGACTTTGGCCGCGAACTCCAATGTCATAAAGTTTATCGAGGAGAAGTTGATGACTGATGGTGTCAAATGCACGTGACAAGTCAAAAAGAATACTGATCGTTTTTCGCCATTTTCAAATTTGGATAAAACCTCATTTACCAGAGAAAGAGTAGCATCTTGGGTTGATAAACCAGCTTGGAATCCATATTGGCTCTTAGAGAGTAGGTTATACTTTTTACAGAAGGATACAAGTCTGTTGAGATGGGATTTTTCGAAAAATTTTGAAAATGAAGACAGCAATGCAATACCTCTGTAGTTGTAGATTAAGTGCTTATCATTTTTCTTGTGAACGGGAACCACAATAGCGTGTTTGAGACACGAGGGAAATGAACCCTCAAAGAATGTCAAATTAAGTAAGTATGTAAGTGGTTCGATGATTAGTTCAGCAACAGTCGACAAGACTCTACCAGACAATTCATCTCTGCCGCTAGAGTTCTTAGACGATATAGACTTAATAATATCAAGAAGTTCAGTTTCGTCAGAAGGATGAAGAAAAAAAGAGTTTGTTTTCATATCGTGATGATCCTCACCAGCAGGCTCAGTATCATTGATAAGGGATTCTACAGAGTCAACAAAAAAATCTTTAAAGACTTGAGGAATTACAGGGCCATCGTGAACCCGAGTTCCATCATCAGTTTCAAAATAATTCGGTAAACAATTTCCCACATTATTGGATGACGTATTCTGTTTGACTATATTCCAGGCAACTTCAGATTTGTTATCAGCTACAAGAAATTTGTTGCTGAAATACTCTTTTTTGAATGGTCAATTTTTTTTTCTATGATTCTTCAACAGGATTTTATATTGCTCATTAATGACTTTATCAAATTGAATTCTGTTCAGATTGGAAACATCACGAAGAAGTATACCTTCATTGATGATTTCATTGGTGATCCAGGGCTTACCTTTTGGAAGTTGGGTGTTACTGATTTTACGTAATGAAAGTCATAATTACAAATCTCAATCGCCATCTTGAATTTATGAATTTTGACAAATAATTCATAGTCTCCGACACTGAAAACCCCCACATACAAATATTGAATATAATCGGACCATAATCACAGAGACCGTCAGCCATCTTGGAACCGCCATTTTCATTTCATACATTTTGAAGAAAAATTCATAATCTTCAACCATGAAAACTCCACAAACCAATTTTGAATCGAATTGGACCATGAACACAAATCTCGTCCGCCATCTTGGAGACGCTATTCCATGATGTATTGTCACGGGAACTATGAACACCTGCCAAATTTCACTTTAATCGGGCAACTAGAAGTGGGTAATTTTTTTTTAAATTGTAAGATTTGAATACATTGTTAGTTACAAGTGAAGCTAATAAAAGCGTGTTAAAAATAATACTTTCTAGACTTTCTCAAGATCAATGAAACAATACCGATCTGTGAATAAAGAAGTATGAATAATAAGTAAGTGAGTAGTCAGTAAGTAAGTAATTTTATTCAGTTGATATATGACAGGGGCACAATAAAAAGTAATATGTTATAAATATATTCGATTATAAGTGTAATATCAATTATGAATGTAATATAGCAGCTAGAGATACAAATTTATAGTAAGGAGATGCCATCTAAGCAAGCTTGTGTTCTCGTTCTCATGATGATATGGATACAGTTCAAAAATAGATACATAGATAGATAGATGGATAGATGTTTATTGACTACGGTATATAGGGATACATTAGTGGCAAGTCAGTAGTACAGAATGATTATAGAAACGCCAGATCTGCACAGAGATCCTTAAGAATATAAGAAATAAAAAAGAAAAAAATAATATATATATATATATTGTTATGTTATGTTATGCCAGTTATAAGTTTTAAAAGGAAAAAACCCACAAAAAAGAATAATTACTAAATAGTTATTAGTTTCAAGAGATTGTTTTGACATAATTTTGGAAGTTCTATTTATTCGTAAGCCTATGTATAATATGGATAGATGAAAATGTCAAAATACTATAACACAATCAATTCCATACACTGTCATAATGATTATAACCCATAATTGGTAAAAAGACAACAAAAAGTCTAGTTTTACAAAATTTTCATGAATAAAAAGTGATCAACACATTTATAAATTTGAAACATACAGTATATGAAATTGTAGCTGACTGAAAGTAGCCAATGGTAGAACAGCAAACTTCTTGATGAGATCAGCCAATCAGGAAATAGATGGTCATATGGAAAGTTGGAAATTGTGAGAGAATAGCAACGGGGTGATGTCATAAGCAATTATTATTGAAATATGTACATAGTAATAAGAATGGGAAAATAGTTGTATATATAAATTATATAAGATGAACCCAAACAGTGAAATGTGACAATTTGGTGCGCGAATTCAAACATTCAAATGAAGAAGAAGAGGGAAAATTGGTATCCAAGGGAGCAGAAAACAAAGCCACAAGAGATCAAAAATAAATTTACAAGGGAATGCCACGCAACATTTTGGGAGAAAGAAAAAATGAAATGATTCCAACATTAGAAGAGAAAAACCAATATTACCTTAATTATACAACATATCCAAGTGTCCAAAGCTGAATTCTGCATATGTATGGTTCCTGATTTATGGTATTGGAGTTACTGATAGAGCTTGGAGTGGGAAAGGATCCAGTTTCAGGGCATATCTTGAACACTGACATCTCCAGCAGGTATAAAAACTTTAATAGTGCACATCTGGTCCATGAACAATATCACAAATAACGTATCTCACATCTGAAGAACTTTATTTCACTTTATTTTGAACCATAAAAGAAAAATTCACTCTCAAGGAAAAAGTGAGGTTCTGTCTATCTATCCATGAGTTGATTTTAACGATTATCCGTGAATATTTGTAGATTCACATTAGTATAAGTTATTTCCCGTAGGCCAGGTAAAATTAAGTATTCCTGAATGAAGGAAATAATTGCTTTTTGATACTTTGTTGTTTATTTTCTTACAATGATCAACAATCATAACAATGACCATTGAATAAACTGAAATTAGACAGCAACAGCAATGGCTAGTGGCTCTATTGCCTGAACCGGCTATCTGAGGTAAGAGGCGTACCAACTGTTGCTTAGCCGTGGTGAGAAAAGTGAAAACAATTGGCAGCAGCGTAACGAGAGAACAGTGACGTAGCTAGCAATTATTATTACATTGCAAAATATATTATACAGGGCACAAACAATTATCTATATCATAACAATTTGGCTCACAAAGAATAGCGGAGAATTATTAGCAATCTTCATTTAATAACAACAATTTCTATTTACAAAACATCATTACATAACAAATGGCGCCCAACGCGGTGCAAAAATATATTAATAATAATAATAACAAAATTCAATTATAAAATTCATTTTATACAAATTCATCAAAATATAACAATATATATATATATATATATATATATATAAACAGTTAATGTACAACATTGAGTGAAATAAATCAGATATATAAACACACAAACGTACATACACACAGACTTGATATTAGAAATGTTATAGAACTTCAAGCACTGAGGATAACGAAACATATTCCTCTGTACTATAAAAACATTTTTCAATTAGATATTCCATGATTTGTTGTTTGAACATTGACAAGGGTAAATTCCTGGTAGTGAACGGTTAGACATTGTAAAGGTTGACATCGAGTGAGTTCTTTGAAGATTTCTGTAAGTTGAACCGGTAAGGTCTTAATAGGTTAATCGATGAAAGAAAATTGTATCTCGTGCATAAAATAATTCATTGAATTCGTAGCAAAACGCTTTCGACCGTTTGGTCATCAACAGTGCGTACCTGAAAGTAAGTACTATTGATAGAGACTAAGTTACTGAAAAGTTTTTTTGAGAAAGAAAATTGACATATTTTAAATGTGAGGTTACTTACTCGTCAGGTGTACAATAAGCCAAAAAGACCATAAAATATCTCATGCTCAATGAAAGTTATATAGGTTTACGTGACACACATGTTAAAATACCTATTCTTGGCCAGGATGAAAATTGAGATTACAATTTTTCTCTCTATCTTTTAAAAGCCATTGTTGATGTGTGGTAGCTGGACCCAAGTGACAAAATTGACAATTGACAAGTGAACTATGAAGTAGATTGACAATTGACAAGTGAAATAAGAAGTAGTTTGGCAGGGAACACCGAACCATGGAGATATCAGAATCAAGAAAGAAATATCCACTAGAAGATGATCAATCTAATGAGGACTGTCATCTGTCAAATATATGTTCTAGTATTCCAAGGAAGACCAGACAAGATTCTTCAATTCTCACATTCGAGTCATCACAATTGAAAATGAGTTCAAGGGAGAAAAGTCTAATTAGACCTGTCCTGATCAAAAACAAGCAATTGAATAACTCTGGTAGTGTCCATGGACAATGAATTTGAATTTTCCCTAATAAAAATAAAAATAAAACTCCTTGTCCACCCTGGCTCAGTTGAACCGCAACTGGGGGATAAGAAGTGTGATATAAGTCTAATGGGAACTAGACCCAACTTCACAACTCCCACAACTGGAGCAAAACAGAGTATAAAAGGTGATAATCCAGAACATGTTCTGGACTATCACGTGTGTGTCACGTAAACCTATATAACTTTCATCGATCATGAGATATTTTATGGTCTTTTTGGCTTCTTGTACACCTGACGAGTAAGTAACCTCACATTTGAAATATGTCAATTTTCTTTCTCAAAAAAACTTTTCAGTAACTTAGTCTCTATCAATAGTACTTACTTTCAGGTACGCACTGATGATGACCTAACGGTCGAAAGCGCTTTGCTACGAATTTAATAAATTATTTTATGCACGAAATACAATTTTCTTCCATCGATTATATCGATACGTGCACACAGTCACACTTTTCACTTAATAGGTTAGCCCCACGGGTGTTATACTCATGAAAATGGGAGTTGGTCGGAAAACCATTTTTATGTTTATGTATTTCCAAGAGAGTATGGTATATGAAAATAGATGCCCAAATTTATGAAGAGGGGCCAACATGAATCTCGGTAACCTGCATTTGAAATTTTTCCAATTGCGCGTTTTTGGAGCGTGAAAACTTGTGTAGCATTGGAGGAGTTTGCCCCAGAGCAGAGTTCCATGGGAAGGAAATAGCATAGTTCGCCGGGAGGAGCGTTTCCAAGCTTCTCAATTGCCTGAGTAAGAAAATATATTTTGAGAGTTTCTCGCTCAGTGCTTCTACGTGAGGTGCCCAATTCAAACTGTCATCAAGTGTGATTCCCAATAAGTTGACGGTTTTTCCCACCGAGATATTATGATTAGTTGACAATATAATTTGTTGGGTTTTTCCTTCATTGAGTTTTAGTAGATTGGAGTTGAACAACGATTCAGCTTGTTTTTCGGCATGTGACATGGAGGCAAGCAAAGTCTGGCAGTTCTTGTCAGAGCATAAAATAGATGTGTCATCGGCATAGATGACACATTTCTAGGGTAGTAGTTCATAGAAGGGATCATTGATATAGACAATAAACAGAAGAGGCGCCAGAACGGATCCTTGGGGAACACCAAATTTAATTGGCTGTAGATCAGATGTTCTGTTATTGCCTAGATCAACAAGCTGTTTTCTGTTCGTCAGATAGAATAAAAAGAGTGAGAGTGCCAGACTTCTAACTCCATATTCTTCCAGTTTATGTGACATATTAATATGAGAGACACAGTCGAACGCTTTACTCAAGTCACACAGTGTTGCAGAGCTATGATGACCCTTTTCAAAACCGTCAACTATATCCCTCACAACTCGTGCTACTGTTCGAACAGTGGAGCATGATTTTCGGAAACCGTATTGGTCCGAGTTTAGAAGATTGTTCTCCTCAAAATAAAGTTCAAGCCGTTTTTTGAGAAAAATATCGAAAATTTTACCAAAAATGGGAAATGGGAAATAGAAAACGAGTTCATGGTTGAGATTAAATATGTGAGGCATTAGATGTTTTTTAGTGTATCGTTTGAGCAGTCAAAACTGTTCTTCATAAATATTCATAATTTCAGTTTAATTTTTTTGATACTGGTGATATTCCTTAAATCAGGAGTCAATTGATTATATAGTTCGGGTCCCATATATGTTACAAATATTTAGCAAAGTAGATGTTTTATTTGTGATATATAATTACTCATTCAACTCTATTTTTATTACAAACTTTCATTCTTTCGTTTAGAATTTGTATGTGAAATGTATTATGAAATTTTTGTGGGGGTTTTTAGGGTCGGAGATTATGAATTTTGGGTAGAAATTCACGAATGCGATATGGCGGACGAGTTTTGTGATCAAGATCCGGTTCTATTCCGCCACTTCAAAGTTATAACTTCAAAATTGCGGGTACAGATCCATTAATTGTTAAAAAAGGACATGTAGCAAGTATGGTTGATTGAAGCACCAATTCAAAATGATCAAGTAACAATTATCAATTAACGAGTGATAAAAGTGATGACATTCATGCGAACTGAATTAACAGTTAAGGTATAAATATTAAGCAGGCGCACAATTAATTTAAAACCTTTTCATACAAAATCAAGAAAAATTGTCTATTGAAAACGCATAACCCATTTCATTCTGAATGAATAACATCAACGTAACAGGTAAAACAGACTTTTTTGTGAGCCATAATACAATAATATGAGAAAAGTTAGGTTAGCTTTTGTCATCGCGCGGACCAATTCACGTTCACCTGATGGTTAATTCCAAAGGTAAATGTAACTTTGTAGTGACTTTTATTAATTGCGAACTGTGACAATCACTTATGAAGAGAACGTAGCAAACTATCACTATATATCACAGTCAAGTGCCTGCCATAATGAATGTTTCATGGAAGTTAGTAAAACGTCACCGAAACTATCATACTTTATCGAAAGACTTCTGAGTGATATTCAAGTGGTACAAGATGGTTACCGCAACGATTATTTTCCACTTTCGAATTTGAACACATTTAAGGTGATTCCAGTTAGTGGCCATGATGTTTCGGACACCTCAATTGACACTAACAAGTTATAGAACTGTGGAGTGGCTACCAGAGATGGGAATCACGTGACTACAACCATGCAAATAAAAAATCAGTAGTTCTTACTGCACAGTAGTGGATTTAGTGGTGATTACGTGATAACAACCAAGCTGAAGTTGCAGTACCACTTTCCTTCACTTTGATGCTGCTTGGGAATAGTGTACAGAATGAATTCATCTCAAGACAGCCCTATCTGCCTGTTATTCCATGAAGTGATAGATCTTATTCGTTTCTGACTGGCGAGATAAGGCGGTCACTTTCATCAGTTAGTGCTACTCTAGCCACTGTATTGCCGTACAGCTTGATTTTACCATCCAGAAATGAATGACCTCCTAGTGTCTGGTATTTGGGAGATTGAATAGCACGATTGAAGCCTATTGGAGTTTGGGGAAATCAATTGCGCGAATGAAGCCTAGAGCTATTGCTACTCTGGTGGTAGAAAATAATTCAAATTGGTCGGTCATCCTGATCGTTTCTCCCATTTGGAAGTACCTAGCTAATCGCCTTACCTCTCGGGATCGGATACTGTGGAAAGATCTGGATACGCCGGATCATTGCGCCAAGACAAGTTCCTGGCTCTGGGATGTCAGTACCCGAGCGTGATCAATGCCGCTCCCCGCCAAATCCAGGAAATACAGTCGTCTGAACCCACAGACGAAGGAGTCTCCTCCATCTACCGAATTATGGACACTGCCTCCCAGAGGGCAACACCTGTTGTTGAGGCATCGCAAACGATGGGGCTCCCTCACCCCCTGGGTACCCATGTCAAGAAGAGAATTCCAATTTCGGCGAGACTCCTCTCGCGTCAACCAGAAAAGTCAAGTTATGTTTGATGGATGTCCGCCTCATCGAGCTATCGCCATTTGCTACTCGTGTATGACATGACGAGTTACTGTTCGCGTGAGGGTTCGTCGAAGCTACTAAACACGCTATCATGTTACCCTGAGGGGACCTGGACTGGACTTCACCCAGCGTAGTCTGGGATCGTCACAGGCACTCCCAACAGCCTAGACACATGGCCTAGGCCCAAACTCTGGTAGTAAAGTGAACCATCATCAAATCTGGTGCTTGAGGTTCAAGGTTGAAGGTGGAATATCTGAACGAATAGAATTTTTGTAACGGCCGCCTCCAGAAAAACCTATTACTGACTCATAAGTTAGGTTATAATTTGAAAAAATATATGTAATTTTGATGGGGTTTCTTGTCAGGTGTAAGATTTTGAGAATCTGAAAATTCCAGATACCGAACCTTATTACACAAAACCCTCAATAACACAGTGAATAATGGGATGGATGTGCAAGGACTTAGCCCTTTCTATAACAATATTCCGAACCTGTATAATAATAGAGTTCAAATAAATTCCAACTTAATAATAACATTGCTAAAAAAAATAACACAACAGCAGAAACCAAGCAGTCGGTCGACGAACAGATCAGTTCAATTGTCTCCTAGAAGCCTGAAAGACAACGGTTGAATATTTATATTGTGTTAGAATAACCAGGGAAAAATAAGACAACTTTGGTAACTTTTGGGCAAGTGTATATAGATATGTATCTCACTCTATTTCCATATAATGGTTTTCTTGTTTTAAATTTCACGCAAATTTTATTCTTTAATTTATTTCACTGCTTGAAAAAAGTCATTGTCCTTATTGTTGTTCGTTTAAAACATGTAAAATGTGTAAACGTTACTTAGTAAGCTTTTCTTTGTAGCCCTGAAGAAGTTCGAATATATGGACGAAACGTCGGCCTAACATTGCGTTGTTGTCTTATACCTGTTCTTTCGATAATATATGTAATTTTCCATTATATTAGGATTCAATATTTGAACGAAATGCATTCATGTCAGACACGAACAATATTTCTGCTGAGTCGCCCTGTATAACATTGGATACCAAAATGGATCGGAGCTCGAAAAGTGTAATAACAACGTCGATGATCCGCCCGCTGTCGTCCTGCGAACCTCGACAAAAAGTGATAGATGATCCCTCTGGAACACTGGAGAATTTCCCCCGTCTCACTCTTGTCGCCTAAACGAAACGCATTTTTCTCTCGTGAAATTATTCCCGTCCTAAGCACACATTTCTTACCGAGTTTAGTATTCTGCGGCGCGAAGTTCGCACCCCGAATGCCCGCATTTCTATTCTCTTCACATTTCTACCAGCATTTGCTTGTGACGTGATTTGTGCGTCTCGCTGTTTCCGATGTCACTTGATATCGTATTCTCCGTTCTCACGACGACGTTTCGATGTGGGACAAGTACTCGTATGAATCGACATCGAGTTATCCTTGAATGAAAAATTGCTGATATTTTTTCTATAGTGGACGATGTGGAAGATCTCGATTTTCTGACAATAGCAAGATAATATCTAGCCCTGGAAACAGAAACGAATAGATGTTTTATGAAAAGGTGAATATTCTTCTCAGCCTGTTGAAGTAGAAAATTGTATATTACACTACAAGGGCCGGAAGTTGAAATGTCTTGCACTGCGCGACATGATGCCCGATGCAAAGCCAAAGGCATCATAGAGCGCAGTAAAGGAAATTTTTCCTGCCCGTGTGGTGTATACAATTTTTTCTCGAGCTTTTATTTAGTTTCACTTGTTAGTTAGTTCGTTCGTTTGTTGGTGTGGGTCAAATCCTGCAAGTGAATTTTGACCGACTTCTATCCGTCCGATTGATTTGAAATTGGGCAGTTGTTTATAATTCCGGTGAGAATGCATTATGGATTTTTTTTTTGAAAAAACAAAATGGCGGCTCCAAGATGGTGGACGAGATTTTTAATTTAATCCGATTTGATTCAAAATTGGAAAAGAAGAAGTTTTTTGGGGGTCGGAGATTATAAATAATTTTTTGTCCAAATTCATAAATTCATGATGGCGGCTCCAATATGGCGGACGAGTTCTGTGATTATGGACCGATTTGATTCAAAATTGGAATGTAGGGGTTTTTGGGGTCGGATATTATGAAATTTTTGTCAAAATTCATAAATTCAAGATGGCAGCCCCAAGATGGAGGACGAGTTTTCTGATTATGATATATTTTATTCAAAATTGGTTGTGGGGTTTTTGGGGTCGGAGATAACAAATTTTCTGGCTTAAAAATAAAATTAAAATTCAAGATGACCACTTCAGGATGGCGGACGAGTTTTGTGATTATGGTCAGATTCTATTCAAAATTGGTGTGTGGGAGTTTTTGGGGTCAGAGCTCATAATTTCTTTGGGATCAAAACTAACATTGGAAAAATCTAGTAATTCTATTAGAAAGGAACAGATTGAGGCGAACTAACTAAAAAGCAAAAAATAAAATAACTAATAAAAAACCATTTTATAGTCGTCTACTAAAACGTATTAAATAAGTTTAAGTCATCGCTGACAATTATTCAATTATTTTTTGTTGAATCATTTGGTTTTTGAAAAGCTTATCACGCGAATTTTAATTGAATGTTCGAACATGAAAAGCTATTTGTTATTGAAATATATATGATACCCGTTTCACTACAGTCACTGACGTTCAGACAACCATACTAAATACTGATTTTAAAGGTGGAATAAAATCACTTATCTAGCATACAATTGATGAGATTTGTTTATATTTTTTTTGAACCAGGAATTAAAGTTATATTTTAAAAGTTCAGAGTTTCATTGTGTGTTTTGGAGAATGTCCTTGTACAGTGAGTTTATCTAGAGAAATTGATAGTGAATAAGTTGGGTGAATTATTTTTCAACTGTAGATGGCGTCCAAATTTCAATTCGATAAAACCAATTTCATTCTCTAGGAAATATAAATTTTTGGAAATTATTTTCACGTTATTGATTGAAATACGGCCCTTGTCTCCGCAATAAGAGTTAGCCACTTGCACCTTTTCAGGAAGAATTATTTTATAACTTTGAAAAATAAATAAAAAAGGTTATAATATACAGTGACCCATCAGAAAGTACGCATCATATGGAAAATTATTTTATTAATAAATTTTGACAAATATTGATACGTGTACAGTGTACAGTGCCGTTCGTCTTTTCGTGTTTGGCAACTAATTTAAAAAAATTAAAAATTATGTCTCAAAACACACTTATTCGAAAAATAATCGAAAATGTTATTCGGAAAAGTTGTTCAAAATGGCATTTCATAGCTATGTACATGTTTTGCAGGAAATCTGAGTTGAAAAATTAAAAAAAAAGTTTTCTTATAAAAAAAATCAATTTGAAAAAATGTATTTCTGACAAAGAAACTCATAGTAAAGCCAACGGTAATATTTTCAAAAATATTTTGTAAAGATTCGCAAGCTATTTCTATTATATTCGGAGAAAATTTTAAATGTGTTAATTTGTCATGTGTTCAGCTGCTTCATAAGAGGCCACTGAACTATCTCCAGGATATTATAATCCCGATACTATTTTTTATTAATGAAGGACAATGTATCTTCACAATTTTGATTTGAATTTTTTATTAGAACAAAGAATTTATTAAATTTTTGACATAACAAGAACTTACAAATTTGTATCTTTTTATTTTTAAACAATTCCAAATAAAATTGGAAACTGAAATAATTATAAACCAAACAATTTCATGCATACTTTGTAATTGTCCATTACTCGACATGTCTACCCTGACGTTCAATACATGTGGTTGTTCGGGATTTCATTTCTCTGGACACATTTTGCAGCATTTTTGGTGTAATGTTATTAGTACATTGTCGTATTACTTCTTCTCAATGGTCGATATTACGAAATGGCCGGTGTTTATGAACCTTACTTTCAAGCTACCCCTATAAAAAGAAATCCAAGGGCGTCAAATCTGGGGATCTTGCAGGCCACGGGTTTTCTGAATATCGTCCTATTCACTTATGAGGGAAGTGTTCGTTAAGCCACGCTCTGACTTCAAGGTTACTATGTATTGACGCTCCGTCTATTTGGAAGAAAATATAATTTCATCTTCTTTCCAGCGGTAATCCATGTAAGGAATCAAAAAACTGGTTTTTTTAAAACTCTAAATAATTTCGTGAATTAAAGTTGCCCCTAAAAAAGTAAGGTCCAACGATATGCGTATCTAATATGCCACACCAAACATTACTTTTGAAGGAAAATTGACTTTTTGCCTCTATCGCCCAATTTGGGTTCTCATCAGCCCACCATCTACAGTTCTGGGAACTGACAGTACCGTTTGATGTAAAACTCGCCTCATCAGTAGATAAAAGTTTTGTAGGGACATTTGGCATTCTTCAAACATGCCTTGGTACAAAGATGGAAAATCTAAGCGGGCATCGAAATCTCTATCGAGTAAGGTGTGGATGAATTTTGGTTTGTATGCACAAAATTTATTCTTCTTCGAAATTCTTTCAATGGATTTTCAGATATACCAGTTTGTTCCTGCCTCCCGATAGTGCCATCTGTGGATTTTCTGTTACCGATAACAAAGCATTGAAGGTACCTTCTTCATTAGTGACGGGCTTACTATGTGGAATTTTCTACACTGCCTGTAGCTTTAAATTTGTTTATAATACGCAACACACTAGATCCATGGATATTTTCATTTGAATATTTGGCATTGAATATATCTGCTGTTTCTCTGGAACTATGGAAACTCTCGCCACATATTAAGACGAGCTCAATTTTTTCTTGTAAACTTAGCTTTTCTGGGGGCATCTCTAATTTTTGTTAACGCACAACAAAATGTAAAATCACTTTCACAATGAAAAAAACTATACAAGAAAGACGATAAAAATACCTGGATACATAATTACTCTACTGAATCGTTTGACAACTCTAAATGATCATGATGAAATCTGCTATGCACCCAACAATGATAATATTGTATGATTTCAACAATTTGCCAAAAAATCAACTCCACCGAAAAATTAATTTCAATACCAATGTGCCACGAAGATTAACATCAGGAACTGGACATGTTTCGAAGGATTAATCCTTCATCATCAGCAAAAGTGGTTACAAGCAGATCTAAAGGGGAAGTAAAATGTTACAATTACAAGGGGCAAACATTAAGAAAAAAATAACCTACCATTGTATGGTGGATAAAATTATGAAGAAATGACACTGAAAACAATAACAATAACATTATTGTATCCGCATCTAGTGCGGGTTCACCAATGTTAGGGACCGTGGTTAGTTAATATATTCCAAAGGATTTATAAAATCATCAAATACACATGGATGGAAATAAAATAGGTTAATGGTTGACATATGATAAATACTTTTGACCTATGGAACATCAAGTTTCAAAGTGACAGATAAATGTTTGTGACTGACATGGAATCGAGAAAAAGAAGTAGCTGAGTGTGATGTAGAGATGTATTATGAAATTCGATCTAGAGAATGGAAATCAAAATGGGTAAGGAGTTAAAAAGTTTAAGGCTATCAAAATGAATTTGTTCATTGATACAATGTTAATTAGAACTCTTGATTGCCTTGTTAATTTCAAGAGTTTCAAGGAGATTGAGTTTTTTACCTTCATCGCAAATATGTAAAATTTCTAGGTCAGAGTTGGGATCAAAATTGTGTTTTTAGTTTATAATATGGTTGAAAAAAAAACAGAATTGGAGTTGATAAGTCCTTTTTCAGACTTAGAATCTATTAATCGAACGTGTTCAGTTAGTCGTGTTCTGATCTTGCGGCCTGTTTGACCAATATAACATGTTTTACAATTAGGGATAGAACAATTCAGTTTATAAACACCAGATTTATCCAACATTGGAATTTTATCTTTAGAGTTTACCAAAAAATCTTTTAGGTTGTTAGAAGTTTTGAAAGAGATAGAAAAATTTGAATCAATATTTTCATTGAGTTTATTAATCAAGATATCCTTGAGTTTAAGGGATAGAGGACCAAAATAGGTCAAAGGAAAATGTTTATTTGGTGGATTAGTTTGTGTTAATCTGAAGTTGGAAATTTTTTTGACATATCTGTGATATAATCTATTGATTATGTGGATTGGGAAGCCGTTATTAGGAGCAATTTGTTTGATGATGTTAAGTTCTGTTGAGAAATTGGAATCATTGAGAGGTAAAGTAAAGAGGCGGTGAAAAAGTGAATGAAAAGATGAAAATTTCTGATTGTACGGATGGTTAGAGTGAAAAAGTGTGATATTATCTGTGTTGGTAGGTTTTCTATATATGGAGAACTCAAGGGTATCTGATTTGTGAATCATTAGGTTAAGAAAAGGTAATTCATTATAGGATTCGATTTCCATGGTGTACTAACACTAAATTGCAGCGGAATTTCGTGAATTTGTAGTGTAATCTCATCAAACATTCTAGTGCGTAATGCCATTTCCAAAATAACAAAGCCTAATATTTTAACGGGTTGATACTTAGACACTAGGAAATTTTGTACAAGGTATGAATATCCTCATTCATTCTCATGCTGTCAAATTGTGCAACAGCTTATCCAAATGTGACGTATAATTGGGTATCGTCAGCGTAAAATGGCTTTCACAGAAAGAAATGTAGTAGTGGAATTGTGAAGTATACACCGTGAATAGAAGAGGTCCCAATATTGATACCTGAGGCATGCCTGTATCAACGAAGAGAGGTGACGATATTCAATTGTCTATGATAACTTCTTGTGTACGATGTGACAGATAATTTTCTATTAGACAAATAGCGCTGTAAGAGAGTCCGATGTAATGAAGTAGGGATTGTAATAGTTCGTGGCTGATTCTATCAAAAGCCTTCGAGTAGTCAGGTAGGATCAGATACAGAGCTGATTCTTATCGATAGAACGAAAATATGTCCTCTGTCACCCTGAGCATTGCAGTTGCGCAACTGTGCCCTTGTCGAAAAGCAGATTAGTTTTTGGGAAGTATGCTGTAATCAGTTGAGTGAAACCACAGTTGTTCATTGAGGACTTTCTCAAAGCATTCTGAGGGAGTAAATGAGATGCTGATTGGCCTCAGATCACTGAAATGTTCTGGTTCAGCAGATTTGGGTAGATGTATCATGTTAGAACATTTCCAAATTGATGAAAAAATAAATTAGGAATTTATAGGTGGGTAGGGATAAAATTGGATTTTTTCCCATACACACCTATGTTTTTTAATCCTCTAGTATCAATCTTGAGCTGCACAAAGCTTTTTTTATAGCATGATTCACCTCATTTTTCAAAGGTTGATAATAGTTTCAATCACGAATATGTTTCATTTCCGTAATTTCTTCATTTCCTTTAAGTTTTCGGTTAGCCATGGTAGTAGTTTCGGATCACACTATAAAAAGTTAGGACTCCATGATCTTAACTCGTAGAACTTTCATTAACTTAAAACAGCTAGGAAAGCGATTAAAAACCATTCTACAATTTTTATTTTTTTTCACTTTCTTTTTCCAAATTCCAACAGTTTTTATGGGTGCATGGAAATTGATCAAGTCCATGATGGAGTTATTCATGTCATAACTCCATAAGTACAGAAAAACTTTCAAACATAATAAACAACAAGTTATTAATAAATATCAACTCTATGGCCAGAAAACATAATTCACTGGGAATGAAAATAAATTTTGAAATCAAATACTCGACCCAACTGATGAACAAGGGCACGTGGAGAATAGATAGACACCGTCGAACCCTGGAATGCATATAAAAAAAGTCACCCTTTCACAAAGGAGCTATAAACAAATCATCACCCTCCGAGTTACGCACATCTAAGGAATTTCATAGTGAACAAAGAAACTATGAATTATAGGTTCTGACAGCTCATTGAATGCAATTAGACCACAAAATAGATAAATCATTCATTTTTTATACATTCTTTCGGCTACAGTATCGAACCATCTATTACTAAGAAGGTGATTTATTATGACAAGTAGATAACTAACGTTGGGAATGTGACCCTGCGAGCCAACAAAGAACAATACATGGAAGGGGATATCCTATAAAACGCAACCACGCGAACAAACAATGATGATTCGGTCAACAGAAGTTGTTTAAGTAACATGTCAGCTCAGAGGTGTTTGAACTTTCATTCGATTAACATGTAGTGCAGAAAGTTGAGAAATGCTCAAACTTTCACATAGTAATCATATAACAATTAAACATATAGAAGTGCGGTAGCTATCAACCAAGTGACAGCTCTTGACTAGACAGTCATCAGTCATGAGTTCATTGACAAGTAATCATCTTGCAGTGAAATTTCGGAATTCTTAAGAAAGATAATTCCAATCAAGTCGAACAGGAACTGCACGAGTAATGACTTCACAAAGTGAATACCCAGTCAAAGAGTATTTACCATCAAGAAAAATTACGTTATCAATGCTTTAAGAACGAGATAAGACGCCAAAAACCTCTAACTGATAGTTCATGCTCTCATAGAAAAACATTACCAATACAGTCTAATATACAGTGTGATATAAAAGTAAATAAACAAATTTCGCGGAAATAATCAAAATAGTAATACAATTAAACTAATATCGTGTAAAACAAATATCTAGTAAATAAGTATTGAAACCTGATGGTCTGGAGTGAGTTCATATATTTTTCTGGATTTATGTTTCGGCAAATTGAATCAATTACTATTTTTATATGTTTTTGAATGTATCTCCATATTTTAGGTTCCCATATTTTTCAAATAATATTTATCAACATCCTAGTTAACAGTTGATGGTATTTTTACTTATATTCAGTCCACTTGACTTTGATAATGCCAAAAACTGATCTGATGTAAAATCTCAACTGGTCTTTCTTATCATTTCATCAGTATATAGGACTGATGGAAATGCTGAATTATTTTCTGAGATCGGTACGTGCTTCTATCTGAACGCCCCACATTCCCTGTATTGAGATAAAGATATATTTTCCCTGTAGGCCGCTCCAGCGAAATAATCTCGGTTCGACCATCATCAGACAGTCAATGCTCTTATTAATCCAGTTCTCAACCTAACAACAAAGGAGTGATGAAGTAAAGTGATTAATTCATAATATTTGAAAATTCCTAAGCGTTTATTGGTCTTTATTTGAAGGAGTGTTCCCTCTATAAAAGACCAGTGGCGTAACATTCAATTTAATTTTTGTTTGAAATAGATCAATACATGAAATATTATGATCGAAATGTACCTTACTAAAATAGCAAAAATCCCTAAATGCATGAATGGCAAACATTTCGTAGTAATATCACCCAATTTGCTAGACACTATGTATGCAATGGTCTGGAATTAGCGAACAGACTTCTACTTTGATTTATGAATTATTCAGGTTTTCACTACATATTATAAGGTCAAGTATTTTGCTCGATGGACCTGCATACCTTGTAGATTGATCTACGATTTGCTTCAGCCCGTACGATGCAAGTATATCATTTAGTTATTTTCATAAACTATTCACTCAATCAGTTTTTCGTAACATAACTCTTCCACAATAGTAGTTGCAATAGTGTCTAGGAACTCATCTTCGACCAGACGAAACCGTCAGAGTTAATCAACCATTTTCAACAGTAAACTCCACCGAATGATGTCAAAAACAAAAAATTCAATGAATCGTACGTATACGAGTACCCAAAGGGAATTTCAGGAGGAATAAAGTCAGGCTTAATCTAAAAACTCCTTCCATTAAAAAGATTTATATCCTTAGGAATATTAAATAAATGGTGTGCATATGAGTTGAAATGGGACAAGTTTTTTCGTCTTAGCTGGGGTCTTAGCCATCAGTGGCACTTTTACGAGGCCATCATTCTTGATTATCATATTTCTGCGATTTTGAATATCGAATAGTACGAGAAATATCCATCAGGATTTGATAAGGCGCAGCGGATGGGAAAAGCAATATTATTAATGTTGGCACATAAATTCATCGTGAGAAAATTGAAGTTTCTATTCGCTTTTTCTACGAATTAATCATTATTTCCCTTCTAGAAAAACATGGATGACGGTTGAAATATTTGAAAAAAAAACTTCATTCTCTATGATTCTAAGATGGGAAATTACTCATCTATTATTCTAAATATTTCTACATTCCAATTATGATGAGATGAAACGAAGCCAAATTGATTAAACATTAATGTGCACATTTGTTCAAGAGAACGTGTCTCTCTCTACTTGTTTTTAAGGCCTTAATTTTCTAATTGTGGAATTTCTGGAATGTGAATGATTAGTATCCTGAATGAACCGAATTGAAAATAATCAGAACTCATTCAGCACCCGACGTTCTGGAGACGTCCATTACAGGATGTATTGGGAGCTTAAATTTGTGGATCTATTGGGCACATAGGAATTCGTATTTGTGTAATATCGGACTATTTTCATTTAGTTGAATAGACTGACCATGTGAATTGAATTGTCAATACATCCAACATTTTCCTGAATTAAAATTGACCTCATTTGGTGAGAGTAGGAAAGAAAAACTGCTATGAATTTTGTTAAGTGTCCTTGGTATTTTCAACCAGCCGATGGTTATCTTATGTTGAATTGTTTTAACGCCCATTTTCATTCGAAGTATTTCCGATACCTTGTGTTTTTTTTAACTAACTTTTCTGCAAATTCTGTAATTTTCATTCTGTAAATATTCCAAATCCAAATGAATGTGAATAAGTTAAAAGATATTAAAAAGCAAGAATCATAAAAAAATTGTGTGTGGTTGGGGGACCCCCGTCAGGAACGGAGTTCCTTTACGCGGCTTGCGTTATGTGTTGACTGATAGAAATCGTCACATAATAACAAGCAATACTATACCTATATATCCTTTTTCCAAACTCCTTCGCCACAGTAAAAGGTATTTTATTGACATATTCTACATATTCAATGTAAACCATTATCCAACTTCGTTATACAAGAAACATGAGAAATTATGACCAAAAAAGGATATATTCATCTAAACACACGTTATACCGGGTGTTTCTCAAAAGTGGCTCGCCCTTATAACATTTTTGTTTCTTACCCACCTACCTGTTCAGGCGCTGATATCTGGCCATTAAAAACGAGATTTTTTGCTAAATATTATTTAAAAAGAGAAATTTTCAATGTCTGTGAATATATAAATATATATATATATATATATATATATATATACAAAGTGGCCACTTTTTTAATGGGATTGTATTGGTAACTTTTAAACCATAAGAGTTAGAAGGTCGGTCAAATGGAGAAAAAGTTGCATTCATAGAAGCATTGTCAAGCAGTTCAAACAAATCGAAATTATCAGGGCCGGTTATTGAGATATCATAAGAAAAGTAAATTCTGTCATTTTGATTTTTCTTTTTTTCCCACTTTATTTCGAATATTATCAAAAAATGTCACGAGAGTTTTCTATTCGACAGTGAATTATCCTCAATTTGACATAATCAGATTTGGTATTCAACGTTTCGTACGCTCTGGGCCACCCTCAACCTCATTTTTTTCAATACGGACCTGCATATTTTATGACACTTTTCGAAATAACTTTCAACGCTGAATTCAACGATATATCATACAATGTCATTCAAAGTTGATTTTCAGGTGATTTTGACCCTTATCCAAATTTCTTTGGGTCGGATCTGTATTACATTCAGGTACCTTTAGTTTAATTATCAACATGCAATACATTTCGATAAGAAAATCAACTTACTCATCTTCAACTGAATGGAACGTAACAGAATCAAAGCAAGAAACAAGTAATAATTATTTACAAATTTCAAGAGGTGAAAAACCCAATTCATAATAATTAAACGAAACTATCATTTAATGAAAGAAAAATCAAATGATTATTCGAAAGTAAATGATGAACATTAATGAAGTAAGTGTTCGAAATGTCCACCATTTTGTAAAATGCACTTTGCGGTTCTGGAACCCATACTTCTTATACATTTGCTTATTTCGTCTCCTTGAATACCTTCCAATACATTCTCAATCTTCTCGCGAAGAATCTCTATTGTCGGGTTCGTAGTATCATAAATTTTATTTCTGAAATATCCCCACAAATAAAAATGCAGCGGATTCAAATCCGGAGATCTGGCAGGCCATGCTACTGGACCTCTTGTTCCAATCCATGAATCGGGAAAAGTTCGATTTAGATAGTCTGTGACTATTCTTGAGTTGTGTGGACCACATCCGTCTTGTTGGAACCATGGACTATTACGCCGATACCGTATAGGAAGATCATCCAACATTCCTTCTATAATTTTTACATATTTTGCTCCGGTTAGGTTGCCGTCAATAAAATAAAGTCGCAGTAATTTATTATTCAACAAACCACACTATATGTCCAAAGAAAAACGATATTGATGTCTAACTTCATGAATTAAGTGAGGATTTTCTGTGGCATAAAAATGTTTGTTCCTTCGATTGAACATGCCAGAATTTGTGAATGTCGTTTCGTCTCCCCAAATGATATTGTGCGCAAAATTGTTGTTATTCCGCACCTTCCGTTGAAACCAATTACAGAATTGCAACTTTCTCTCAGGATCATTGCGATATAGTTTTTGCACGGCTTGGTATTTATAGTCATGGTATCCGTGTCTCTTGACTATTTTATTAACAGCACTTTTTGATAAATTGCATTCACTGGCCATAGTTCTCGATCCTATTCCTGGATTCATTCGAATTTGGGCCAGAACATTGATGTCATTGATAGGCTCGTTTCGTCGTACATAAGGACCTCTAGGTTTGATGAATGAATTATGTGCAAGTAACGTTGTAGATAAACGTCGAAACATTTTAATATTTGGTGTTGTTCTTTCAGGATATAATTCACCATACCTTTGTTGTGCTTTGAACGAATTTCTATCTAGTTTTATGTACACTTCGTACATATCTCTCTTCTCCTCATTTGTGTATCTTACCATATCGAATAAGTTAAATTGAAATTACTCAGAAAAGTATTTAATGACAAGTTCTTGTGACACAATAATAAACGGAGTGACAAACAATATGACATTTCTTATTATGTTCTTTTTATCCACGGCCTACTACTTGAAAATAATACATTCAATAAACCCAGAGTTGTGTGTATGTAAGAAAAAACAAGTCCATCAACGATATCAATGTTCTGACCCAAATTCAATTGAACCCAGAAAAAAAAATCGAGAACTGTGGCCAGTGAATGCAATTTATCAAAAACTGCTGTTAATAAAATAGTCAAGAGACGCGAATACAATGATTTCAAATTTGAATACCAAGCCTTGCAAAAATTATATCGTAATGATCTCAAAATAAAGTTCGATTCTGTAATTTGTTTCAACGGAACAAATGACAAATCCAACAATAATGATTCCTCGCGAGAAGATTGAGAATGTATTGGAAGGTATTCAAGAAGACGAAATAAGCAAATGTATAAGAAGTATGGGTTCCAGAACCGCAAAGTGCATTTTACAAAATGGTGGACATTTCGAACACTTACTTCATTAATGTTCATCATTTACTTTCGAATAATCATTTGATTTTTCTTTCATTAAATGATAGTTTCGTTTAATTATTATGAATTAGGTTTTTCACCTCTTGAAATTGGTAAATAATTATTACTTGTTTCCTGCTTTGATTCTGTTACGTTCCATCCAGTTGAAGATGAGTAAGTTGATTTTCTTATCGAAATGTATTGCATGTTGTTGATTAAACTAAAGGTACCTAAATGTAATACAGATCCGACCCAAAGAAATTTGGATTAGGGTCAAAATCACCTGAAAATCAACTTTGAATGACATTGTATGATATAGCGTTGAATTCATCGTTAAAAGTTATTTCGAAAAGTGTCATAAAATAAGCAGGTCCGTATTGAAAAAAATGAGGTTGAGGGTGGCCCAGAGCGTACGAAACGTTGGATACAAAATCTGATTATGTCAAAATGGGGATAATTCACTGTCGAATATAAAACTCCCGTGACATTTTTGATAATATTCGACATAAAGTGGGAAAAAAATAAAAATCAAAATGACAGAATTTACTTTTCTTATGATATCTCAATAACCGGCCCTGATAATCTCGATTTGTTTGAACTACTTGACGATGCTTCTATGAATGCAACTTTTTCTCCATTTGACCGACCTTCTAACTCTTATGGTTTAAAAGTTACCAATTCAATCCCATTAAAAAAGTGGCCACTCTGTATATATATATATATATATAAATATATATATATATATATATATATATATATATATATATATATATATATATATATATATATAGCACTAAGGACAATATTGTGACATCTCATACAAATTTTTGAATTCCAGAGTGAAAACATATCCAAGCAGGAATCGAACCCACGACCTCTATATTGATAGTCTCATGCTCTACCAACTGAGCTATCGAAGACACAGGGTTCATATCTGCATTTGCCGATAATGATTTATCTCACAATTCAATGTTAGTTGTTGAAACATGGAAATGAAATATAAAATGTAACTACGTGTTATCGATGGCCATCAAGAACGAATTTTATCTATCAGTGACGTCGCCGAATTTGCCGGCTTCAGTTAATGTTTAGGCGCTGATCTCTGGCCACTGAAAACGAGATTTTTTGGCAAATGTGAGTTAAAGAGTGAAATTTCCAATGTCTGTGTATATAATAATAATAATAATAAATGGACTTTATTTTACTTGGCGGAGTTTAGCTCATAGCTATTCTTCCACTCAACCAAGCGTGATTCAAATTAACAATGTCATGTACATTTATATTAACAATGATGATAAAAAATAATAATTTTAGTAGTGATATGAATAATGATAATATATGATGTGCCTACCTCCGACATATTATTCTAATTATTAAAAGAATATTTACAGTCAAGAAGAGGTAACAAATGCAAAACGATCAAAGGAAGAGAGTGCATTTAATGCACTCATAGAATCAGCCTACTTTTTCCATATTTGCAAAGTGAGATTGCTTCTTGAAAATGTGTTTCCCATTTCTTCCGGTCTTCCTGATGATCGTGGAAGCGTGAAATAGATTTTCGTCGACAAAAATGTATTGAAGACCTAGTGAATGCGATGTCTCTCCTGCGTCAATGTTACGAATGATTTCTGGTGAGTACTCTCTTTTGGAAAACATTCTCCTTTGCCTCATTCATTTTTATGAGTTCTTAATTAAGACTGGAATATAAAATCGAATAACTATCTGAATGAAAATGCAAATTTTCAATTTCAGATTTTTTCTTTTGAGTTAGGAACTTTTCAGAATACCTATCAGATGTAGTTCAATGTCCAGCGTGGCTTTAGCCGGGGAAGTAGTTGTTTTCTGTTAGACATTCACAAAAAATAACTTCATTTTAATCGTGGATTTTTCAATTCACAGAAAAATCTTTCTATCAATATTCAATTGAGAATGTTCCCCTTTTCAACATGAATACCCCACAAGAGGTTATCTTGACGATGGAAGATAGTGACTAAAGTTTATCTTCCAGTCGCAGATGATTCCACATCTGATTTTATGAATATCCTGTTTATATTTTCAACAAATCAATCTACCATACCCCATGACAGGTTTTAATGTCAGAAAACACTAACTTCAAAGTGTCTCTCCAAAAGAAATGATTCTAACTTTTTCCATATTTGCGAAGTGAGATTGCTTCTTGAAAATGTGTTTCCCATTTCTTCCGGTCTTCCTGATGATCGTGGAAGCGTGAAATAGATTTTCGTCGACAAAAATGTATTGAAGACCTAGTGAATGCGATGTCTCTCCTGCGTCAATGTTACGAATGATTTCTGGTGAGTACTCTCTTTTGGAAAACATTCTCCTTTGCCTCATTTATTTTTATGAGTTCTTAATTAAGACTGGAATATAAAATCGAATAACTATCTGAATGAAAATGCAAATTTTCAATTTCAGATTTTTTCTTTTGAGTTAGGAACTTTTCAGAATACCTATCAGATGTAGTTCAATGTCCAGCGTGGCTTTAGCCGGGGAAGTAGTTGTTTTCTGTTAGACATTCACAAAAAATAACTTCATTTTAATCGTGGATTTTTCAATTCACAGAAAAATCTTTCTATCAATATTCAATTGAGAATGTTCCCCCTTTTCAACATGAATACCCCACAAGAGGTTATCTTGACGATGGAAGATAGTGACTAAAGTTTATCTTCCAGTCGCAGATGATTCCACATCTGATTTTATGAATATCCTGTTTATATTTTCAACAAATCAGCCTACTATAATATCAAATAAATTATTTCGCCTTATCATTATACAGTGACAAAAACGTGGGTACCTATATCCCATGAAATAAAAATAAAAAGGGAGATTGCGGAAACAGAGTTCCCAAAAAATAATTTAAATTGAAACGAAACTTTCATGATAACAAAAACAAACAAAAAAAAAGAAATTCAGCATAAAAACGTGGCAAAAACAATGTAAAGAATAAGTGAGGATTCAGGCCTCCTTGAATAATTTAACTTGGATCCAATGTGTTTTCAAAATTTCATGATGATTGGTGTGCTTCTTCCATTTCTCTATCAGGGCTTGAATTTCATCCATGGTGGGTTTCATTATCCTACCTTTGATAATAACACGAATTTTCCCGTCTATTATCCAGACATTCGTTTGGCCGAATTTTTTAGCCAGTGCAATGACTGATTGATAGCGTTGGGGCGTAAGATCTTCTTTTATCGAAAAGTAGTATACCGGGTGATTCTCCAAGGTGGCTCACCCCTATAACATTTTTAATATTGAAGATAGAAAAACGAAATTTGGGGGTTGGGTATTATAGTTTAATTTACTTTTTTTGACATATTTACTTGCTTTGCCGTACTTCCGGTTTGACCGAAAATGACCACAACTTTCGATTCTTAAATGGAACATCCTATGTATTTTTACTTATTTCGATCGAGAATGACATTCTCAATCCAACAACACCTCATTTGTCAATGTTTGACGAATAAAGGCATTTTTATTCCAATTTTCATTTTTCGATCTAGAATGCCATGGATCGTGTAAATCGCTTCATTCTTGATCAAGTAACATGGGAAAAATACGTCTTTGAGGCTTATGACTTCACAGTCGTTTGAAGAATTATTTAAAAATCGCAAATATGAATTTTTTCAGTTAACTTGATTTTTTCAAATAGAAAGGAGGCGGCTTGTCGGCTTTTTGTGAAAGATCATTTTCTTACGAATAATTTGATACCACACACTTTCACTTTCTTTTCACAATTTTTCTGAATAATTGCAAGAAGCGATCATACCCAACAACAAATAATACGTATTCGGTATACTTATGCACTAAGTCCTGTTATTCTAGTTATCTGTGACAAACAATTGAAGCTGTTGTTACGACTACCTAAACAAATACGCTAGTTATGGGAAGAGCCGTTATACAGGATCCCACGATTCCAGCAGGAGTCAGCAGGAATTAGACACCTCACCGACTTCAATAAAACCAAGAGGAAGGCATTCTCTCGAGCTTTTTGCTACTAGATTTTGAACAGTTAACTTGTATTTCATGTACTTAAAGTTCCTTCTGAAATAAAATTGTTTTTTAAAAAGTCATTTTCCGAAATCGAACTTATTTTTGGCGCAGTCGGTAGGATTTCGTCTAACGGTTTTGACGACAAAAATCGCGTTGAACCGGTCTGTTTCTACAGTTTGTGGACGAAAACGGACATTTCGTGAAAGTGACCAGAGAAGACAATTCAGAAGTATTCTGCGACCGAGGACAACATCGCCCAAGTTCCAGAAACCTGGTAGAGGACCAAATCGCCAAAACCAGCCATAATTTTAAGAATTCCAAGGACCAGGGACGGACTCGCCCAAATCCCATTGGAGTAGGATAAGAAAAAGCAATGAAAATCATCATATTACTGTGAGTTATTTTTGCTCTCCTTTAGTGCATTTTTCCTATTTTTATTCGTAGTCGTATATTTGCTATTTCCACATTTATTTTATTTTTTTACGAATTCCACGAATTTTGTTTTGAATTTATTTTTTATGTCAGAAACCGATATAAATAATTTAGTCGATTTATTTCAAAACTCGCTAACTACCGGAAATTCAGTTGAACCTATCAATATGGCACGCCCAGTAGATTATCAACTTTTGAAATTGTATGTTGACGTGATTCCAAGTTATGAAGGAAACCCAAATACATTAGGTATTTTTTTGGACAGTTGCGAAAATTTGATAAGAACTTTTTATGATCAAGCTCATCCTCAAATCAATACATACATTTTGCGAGCTATCATTGGCAAGCTAACTGGTAGGGCTCTCAGCCTCATTGGTTCACGAATAGAATTAAAAACTTGGGAAGAAATTAAAAATGCTATTGAACTCAGTTTCGGAGATCAGAGAAATATTGATTGTTTGATACAAGATTTGATTGCTTTATTTCCATTCAAAATGAAGCTCCTTATAATTTTGGTATCGCTGCCAGGACGCAAGAAGCCTCATTATATCAAAATTAAATTCATCAGGTTTAACGCAGCTGAAGTAAACATTAGGCTCAAAAATTACAGTGATTTAGCTCTGAAAACATTTATTAGAGGTTTAAGTGGTCAACTCCAAAATAATGTGCGACTAAGAAATCCCGATAGTTTAGAAAAAGCCATGTCTCTTGTAATAGAGGAAGAAAATTTTCTTTATAGTCAACATAGAGGAAATTCCTTGAATTCCCAAAACTCATTCAAACCATTGCAAAGAGTGACACCAGTCAATCCAAAACCCAATAATCAGATACAACCATTCAATACACCCAGATTCACCTCCACATATCAAAATAATCAGCCCAATTTTCAAAACAACTTCCAACAATCAAATTTTCAGAGACCACCATTTCAGAATAATATCAAAGGCCATCCTTCCAAAATAATCCCCAGAGACCACCCTTTCAAAATAATTTTCAGAAGTCACATTTTCAAAACAACTTTCAAAGGCCAACAATGCCCCATCAGACACAATTCAGACCAAATAATTTCTCGTCCCAAAAACATCCATACTTTCTATCAAGACCCAATCAATACCAAAACCAACCACAATCAATAAATCAAAATGAGCCAGAACCCATGGACACTTCGTCCGGTAACACCCGAATGCAACCCCGAAAAACATGGACTTCAACCGAATTATTTTTACAAGATGTCAATCGACCCGAAAATCAATTTGATCCAAACAATTTCGAATATTCAGAAAATTCTACGAACACTGAATATCTAACAAATGAAGAAACAGCTTATTTCCAAGAAAACAATTATCAGCCTTATAATGTAAATGATGAACTTGAACAATATCCTGACCTACCGTACTCACAACAAGAGTATGAATACGATCCGCAGATATCAAATTCCGCTCATACAAATTTTCACTTGGCAGAGACTTCACACGATCCCAACATAATCAACTTGAATCTTATGGATATAAAAGCAAATTTACCACACATTTTTATTCCTGAACTGAATGCAAATTTTTTAATTGATACAGGGAGTACCAGAAGTCTGATGAATCCAAACTTAGCTAGGAAATTTTATACCCAATTCATTCTCAATGAAGATTTCAATATACAAACTGCCCATGGCATGAGCTATCACAATGAAGTCATAAATATCCCAATTTTCAAAATTTTTAGAATTAGTGGCGTACTTAAATTTCATTTATTTAAGTTCAGTGAAAAATACGATGGACTGATTGGTATTGATCTGCTTTATCAGCTCAATGCTTCGCTAAATATGGGTACCGAATATGTTATCACTCCATTCGTCGAAATTCCTATTATTTACAAATGCGAGAAAGCAGAAAAAGCAAACAATTGTTTCGAAATTGCAAACTACAATTTGTTGGTTTCCCCAAGAACATCAAAAGTAGTCAAACTACCAGTGAATCGAAAGAAAGAAACATCAAATACAAACGTGGATGCCCTGTCTCGAATTACCATAAATGCCTTAGAAACTGAATCAGTCATTAACAACCCCGGAGATATCGTCCTAGAAACCCTAGATTACCTCCGACAGCTTGCTGAACACCCAGTTCAAGACAAACATCCCACGACATCACGAGAAATTGATAAACCCATAGAAAATACTATTTCATGCGACAGACCAACAACGTCACAAAACATAAACAAACCTAAAAAACGATTAAGATCATTTCAGATGTACAAATCAAACCTCGGAACAATATCGAAAATATGACACTAGGTCATCGACCCAACATTCCACTATCAACAAACGACGAATAACGGAATAAAAATTTAAAAATAATAAGGTCAAAAAATTTTGGTTTTTCCTCAACCTTATCATAGATTGAAAATTAACTCTGAAAACTACTTACACCATAAAATAATCACCCCCGAAATTCCAGAAAATAATAACGAAGATCTCACAATTGAATTTCTGAGAGACTACAACACATCTGATAAAACGTATTGTATGTATTTTCACACTGATCATCTTTACAATAGCTTCTTCAATAGAACATACATTCAACATTTTCCGCAAAACGGACCAAAATTGATAAAATGTACAGAACGAGTAAATACCATGACCGATAGAGACGAACAAATTCTCCTTATGAAAAACCATCACGAAAGTAAGACAAATCATCGTGTTATCAGTGAAACTTTAGAAATACTTGAACGCAACTATTATTGGAAAGGTATAAAAAAATCCATCACAGAGTATATCAATTCGTGTGAAATCTGTCAGCGTACTAAGTACGCTTCAAAAGCGTTTCAAATCATTCACGTAGATCTTTTCTTTTATGACAAGCCTACCAAATACAAGGAAAAACAGCCATTCATATAAGTCAGAGTCTCATTAAGTATTTTTCAGCTTTCGGAATCCCAAAAAAAAAAAAAATTTGTTATTGATCACGAAACAGAAATACCCAAAACTGTAATAAGAAAAATAATAAATTTCTTGGCCCATACGAAATCACAAAAATTTTAGAAATGAATCGTGTCGAAATCACTAGTAAACTAAAAAAAAAATAAAAAGAAATAGTGCACATCAAAGAGTTGAGAAAACCCCCTCTTGTTACAGGTGCTTCTTCTATGCAAGTAGTCAACTGACCTACCCTAAATTCCATGACCTTTCCAAAAACCCTGGTTTACTTACTCTCAAACTTGGCAATGCCCAAAATAAAATTGATTATTGGTCTTTTGTTCAAATATTCGATATTACCAATATTGGCGAAGAATTTCAATCTCTCCGAATAAAATTTCATAATTTAATAACTCTACTGGAGAACAATGTTCAGAACAAAACTGAACACCTCCTCAAAATGGAATATTATAATTCATATCATTTAGCAACGAATCTTGAAAACAAAATATCACTTCAAATAAATCAGCTGAACCCTGCAAATAATCAGCCCCGACCGAAACGTGGCCTCATAAATGGTTTTGGATCTATAATTAAAACAATCACTGGAAATCTTGATGAGGAAGATGCTGAGAAGTATAATGAAGCAATCAATAGACTTTCAAATAATCAATTCAAAATTAAAAATATAGTAAATGAGCAAATAACGCTTCTTCAGAATTCTATGGATATTTTCAATAAAACCACTCAAACTCTTGCTCACAACCAATTAGCTCTCCAACTTAGAATTATACAGCTCGAAGAAATACTGAAATCAAAAGAACTCCAAAATATGGAAACATATCACTATTTTCTGATACATATTTTGATAAATCAAATAATTGTAGCCTTTCAAACGATGTCCGATATACTTGAAAAAATTGAAATTGCCATCACTTTTTCCAAACTCAACATACTTCACAATTTTATAGTTGAACCAAATGAACTACTCAAAGAAGTCAAATCAGTAAGTTACCGCTTATCGGAAAACAAACTACCTTTTGAACCAAAATTGAAAAACATTCTCAATTTCGAGAAAATTATAGAAATCAAAAGTTTTTCGAAAGGAAATCAAACAATATTTGTCATTGAAGTACCAATTGTGGAAAAAAAGCTACGACTATTTCCACCTTTACCCCTTTACCAATCCTGCGAGAAAAACATTCCGAACTATTTTACCACAATCAGAATTCCTCATCCTCAATGAGCAAAATTACATGCCACTCCACTCTGAATGCCAAGAAATCCAACCCGAAGAATTTCTTTGCCATGAAACTACCCGATCCAATTGAAGGAAGATGCCCCCTGCGAAGTACAATTATTGAGATTCTCCAACAGTGTTTCCAACTGCAAGCCTATTCCAACCGAAATTAGCCAATTGAAAATACAGAAGATCGAACGAAGCAAATGGATCATCATTTCACCAGAACTGATAACAGCCAAACAAAAGTGCGGACTCAATAAAAACAATGTACCTCTGCAAGGAACTTACGTGCTAGAACTTCAACCCCAATGTGTAGTGCAGGTGAAAGACTTTCGAATACGCAGTTACCAAAATACGCGGAGTGACTTCAAAGACATTGAACTGCCAAAACTGAACATTGACATATACAAAAATGAAAATTCTCAAATCGACTTCAAACCTCTGCAATTGAACGGAATCAACCTAGATGAAGTGAAACACATCAAAACCTCTTTAGAAGTGCAACATAAAAAACTCGACGGACTTTTAGAGGACCCGGTTCACTTCAACAACATTAGTGTCTGGACTATTATTATCTATATTTTGATTTTTATTGTAATGGTGTACGTTCCAGCCCACTTTTATATAAAAAGTATCAAGAAAAGAAGACAGCCACAAAACGGCACAGAACTTCAAGAGATCCCCAGAAGCACATCTCCAAATCCTGTTGCAACCCCCAGGATTTCACTCTAAGGGCGGAGGAGTTATGGGAAGAGCCGTTATACAGGATCCCACGATCCCAGCAGGAGTCAGCAGGAATTAGACACCTCACCGACTTCAATAAAACCAAGAGGAAGGCATTCTCTCGAGCTTTTTGCTACTAGATTTTGAACAGTTAACTTGTATTTCATGTACTTAAAGTTCCTTCTGAAATAAAATTGTTTTTTAAAAAGTCATTTTCCGAAATCGAACTTATTTTTCGCTAATAAATATGCTGTCATTTTTTAAAATGTATTTGTTGCGTAGTTTATAATTTGATATGGAAAATTATACTAGAAACGAGAAAGTTGACCTGTTGCTGATTTACGGAGAAGCAAAAAAGAATGCAAGTGATGCAGCCCGGTCAGGGAAAATGTTTGCCGGCCTAGGCCGTCAGAATCGGTCCCTAACGGTTTTTTATATACATTTTAGACAGTAAATAAATACACGCAAACAACCAACTCATATTAAAAATATTTATTGAATATATTATTATACATATGGAATGTTTATTTTATTTCTGAATATTCATAAGTTATGTTGCAGTTTGTACAATTAATAAACATAGGCTGAACATAATCATTCTCTTTGTCACTTTTCCCTCTAAATGTATCTGTTATGTTACCTGAATAGTCAGCGACATTATTGCTGTTTTCTTCTTCGACAATAATACTAATAGTATCAGTAGATTTCTCTCTGAATATTTCATCTGCTATGTCTACTTAATTTGTAAAATGTTCCTCTATATATCATTCGGCAACGGTTGAGGATTTCCATCCCTCATGCCTCTTCAAAGCAATTATATCTGCCCCAGAATTAACCAAAATTGTCGCAGAGAATCGACGGGAACAATGTCCTGTGTATTCATATGGTAAATTTAAAAAATTTCCGACAATTTGAAGTATTTTGCAAAACTGATGTATTTCCACTACTTGCCTGCAACCTTTCCCATTTGAATATTCAACGAAGAAGCGGCAAATTTCAATTTTTTTTGGATGATGCAACATATTTTCTATACAATGGCATATAAGTTTCGTTTATCACAAATGATCTTGGTTTGTTCGTTTTATTATCGGGTATTCAAATCAAAAGCTTAGATTCAAAATCTTCTATGTCATTCAAATTTAATTGATATACTTCATCACGGCGACATGTACCAGCAACACCAAATATTATGACAACCTAAAAAGTGAACACTACATAAATAAATAAATTCTTATATTCTGAACGTACCTTATTCATTAAGTATATATAATCTGAGGCTTGAGTACTAAACGTTGAAATTTGTTGATCTGACAAATCTTTTGACTTCTTTGGTTTATAGTTGCCACTTTGACGTTTCAGGAAAGCACGTAATTTCAAATATTTTGTAATATCAATATCTTCTTTTGTACTAAGTGTAGCTCTCAGCATGGAGTAATTTGACCATAATGTAGATGCCTTCAACTTTGTAGATAAATCGGAAAGTATGCAATCATGACATTTTCAGATAGGGAGGTGCTCTTTTCTCCTTGGCAATAATCCATTAAGAGTATGTGAGCGTATTCATATTTTTCCTTGGATTTATTTGGCAATACATTTAAGATGACATTTTCAGCAGCATTTACTAACTCTGGCGGTGTCCCGCACACCTGTACATCATCATCACTGTCCATTTTAAATATTTTTAAATATTTTTCAGCGATAAGTAGGTATTAAACCGAAATAAGTAGTGAATATCTGACTTTTGTAACAATAAACAAACAGTGATTGTCAAGGAAACGATTCCATAGAAAATAAGATGGTAATCAAAAATTGTTATGCATTTATAAAAATTCCTTAATTCATGACAATGTTGATTGCGATTTCAGAAAAAATAGTATGTGTACCTCGTAGTAAAACCACATTTCCAGACTTCAATGCTTGTTGGCCTTGGCCAACAATTTACATTGTCGCCCAGGTATGTATTGCTTTTTTTACTAGATACACAATGTACTATTGTTAGATGTACTGAGATCAGTGATTAAACGATTCAATGTATATCAGTTCGATAACAGAACAAATTTCCTCTTTTTCGATGTTTTATTATTTTTATTCGTACTTCCCGACAACCTCAAACTGAACATTTTCCTTACCTGTAATATGAATAACACCCTGTGGAACCATTAGCGTCGATAGACACTCGTTGCTTTCTACTCCTCCTAATGATTTCCGTTAATTCCGATAGAGATGAGCCGGGTATTTTAGGATTAGGCTGCCATAGTTTGTTGAAGAGGGTCTTTCACAGCTAAAGACTTTCATTTCCAAAGGAAACTCGAACCCCTTGATGCATCACACGCTCATACGTAAACATAACAAATTCTAGAATCAGTTCACAAGCTTTAGTAGCAAAGTAATGAGTTTGCTCTTCATGTTAAAGCTGGTGGATGGTGGGAGGGAGAGGTTGTTCGTAATGAGTTTTTGTTTGTTTTTCGTGAGGGAACTGACGATACAACGTGGGCTGAATATTTATTGCGTAGTATATTATTCAACAAGTGTGGATTCATGGCTATCACTCACTGGAGTGTGGCAAGCGTTGTTAAATTCTGTGAGTGAACAAGAATTTCACAATGAAAGCTTTTTTCTTCATTTTTGAAAACTGTTTCAGATGAACAAAACGTACATAAGTGTTCGTTTGTCGAATCTAAAGTTGACTGCTGTTATTGTTAAAACTCCAGTCATACTCTATAAGGCTTTCAACTCCACCTCGGTTTGTGATTTCTTGATTGTATTGTTGATATTTTCATAGCAAAAATATATATATATATATATATAAAGGTGTTCTAAATTATACTTTGATGGCATATTTATGTAGTTCCCGATAAATACTGCACAACGATACTGAACTGAAGAAGTTGAAATAGATGTGTTCAGCAAAGAAGGAATAACTCACGTCTTCAACATCTAGTGGAGTGTGAACAGTTTTGAATAGAATTTGTGAGGGGGTGTTTCTCAATACAATTTTTGCCAATTTCCAGTCATTTATTGGGTGAGTAGAATGATGATGTAAGAACAGTATTTTAGTCTTTTTGTACCGTGCAAAAAGGCATAAGAACTTTCTTTTGCTCGGTTTTGTGATCGTTTCAGTAGCTTCATGTATTTACACTGATTTTCTAAAAGGGTATTATCTTGTTGCCAAACCATAATTAATATGAAACCCCAAATACGCAGGGACGTACCAAAGTTACTTCAAACTTTTGGTTAGGAGTTCTTAGTAACGGATCTTGGAAAAAATTACAATGTTTGGTGATGGAAGGAAGACATGTGAAAATTTAAGGATTCAATGATCGATTATGCAGGTTTCTGAAGGTTTTAGTAATTCGGTATTTCGTTATGTTCATTACATAAATTAGGACTACCCTCTGAGGTAACACTATGATTGAAGTGATCGTAAACTTGCAGATTTGTATTATATAATTGTTTAGCATTGATTAATTTCTTTATTGAATTATTTTCTTACATTAAATCATACTGATAGTCATTATGGACATACATACAGAGTGAAATATCAAATTTGCATCAGCAAATTAATAAAAATTTAAATAATTTTCAACAAACGTCGATATGCCCGTACAAATAATAAATTGGACCAAATTTTCCATTTTGCTAGAACCATTGAACATGGAAAAAAAATTGTAGCGTAGGTGGCTGTTATCTCAAATCTCAAAATTGTTTCTAATCCTAAACAATTTTCCAATCAAACTTCTTTGATAATGTCAAAAATAAGGGTAGTGTGTTATTGTTTTCATGATTTGGAACCCAGTGACTGAACACAACTTTTGAATTATAAAGTAGTATACCTTCATTCACTTCCTAATTATTTATCATGAGTAGAATATGAAGTAGGTACTCAGGAAAATATGATTTTGTTGAAAACTTTCATGAAGCATTCTGGCAATTTAATGATAATATATTGTTTGAAATAAGCCAGAAATTGAGCAAAATAAATGGTAACGAATCAAGAAAGTGTGAAAGGAAAAATATTGCCACTTTTAATATTACAAGAGCTCAAATTCACAAATATTTTAAAAATTCAATCTTAAGATATTTGAAATAACAATTTTCTAGCGTTTCTCTCCACGTACAATACATTCGCCCTAAAAAGGTCCGATTTCACGGGCAGGAGGCAACCTTATATAATTCCTGATATTGCCTCTTGAATAAATTGTAAGATCGGAATTGTTGGATTTTGTCTTCAGACAAAGTGGGATTGTTACTCTTGGCTCCACTTTCTTTGCACTAGTAGTCTTTCATATCTTTTCAGCTGACCGGAATTTGTATTCTAAAAAAAACGCAGAAAATACACAACGTGGAAAAATTGGGGGCCTTCACTTGCAGGTGGTCTATCTATACATATAAGGCTGTGTGCTGTATATAAAAAAAATCAAGCTATCTTCTGAGAGCAGGTGGACCAGATGCTGCTACCTGAGGAACTCATTAAAATTATATTCACTAGGTACATAATATATATTTCATTTTCCTTCATTATAAATGTTATATCCGGGATAACGCCACACCATATATTTCACTAAAACATTTTGACTTTACCGATTCGTTCATAATGAATTTATCTTCAGACAAGTTGGGATTGTTGCTCTCTGCTTCACTATATGTATTCTTTTCACTAGTTGTCTTTTATTTCTTTTCAGCTGAACAAAATTTTGTATCCTAAAAAACCGAAGAAAATACACAACGTGGAAAAATTGAGGGGCTTTACTTTCAGGTGGTCTATCTATACATATAAGGCTGTGTGCTATATATAAAAAAAAAGCTTTTTTCTGAGAGCAGCTGGATCGCATATCCTTTACTTGCTACCTGAGGGATTCATTGAAATTATATTCACTAGATACATAATATACTTTTTATTTTCCTTCATTATAAATGTTACATCCGTGATAACGCCACACCCTGTATTCCACTTAAACATTTTGACTTTACTGACTCATTTATAATGAATTTGTCTCCAGACAAGTTGGGATTGTTACTCTTGGCTTCACTATATGTATTCTTTGCACTAGTTGTCTTTCATTTCTCTTCAGCTGAACAAAATTTTGTATCCTAAAAAACCGCAGAAAATACACAACGTGGAAAAATTGAGGGACTCCACTTTCAGGTGGTCCATCTATTCATATAAGGCTGTGTGCTGTATTAAAAAAAAATCAAGCTATCTTCTGAGAGCGGGTGGATCGCATATCCTCCACCAAAGGCTGCTACCTGAGGAATTCATTGAAATTATATCCACTAGGTACATAATATATTTTTTATTTTCCTTTATTATAAATGTTACATCCGTGATAACGCGACACCCCATATTTAACTAAAACATTTAGACTTTACCGACTCATTTGAAATGAATTTGTCTTCAGGACAAGTTGGGATTGTTACTCTTGTCTTCACTATATGTATTCGTTGGACTAGTTGTCTTTTATTCCCTTTCAGCTGAACAAAATTTTGTTTCCTAAGAAACCGCAGAAAATACACAACGTGGAAAAATTGAGGGGCTTTACATATAAGGCTGTGTGCTGTATTTAAAAAAAATAAAGCTATCTTCTGAGAGCAGGTGGATCGCATGTCCTTTACCAGATGCTGCACTAGGTACATAATTTATTTTTCATTTTCCTCCATTTTAAATGTTACATCCGTGATAACGCCACACCCTATATTTCACTAAAACATTTTGACTTTACCGACTCATTTATAATGTCAGCGTAATGTCATGACATTTTTATGTAGTCTATAGAATGAATTCAATTATGAAACTATTCGCCTTCAGCGAATGTGGCTTGCCAGGGAATTATTTTTTCTAAAGATCAACAGGTCAATCAGCGCGGTTTCTGCAAAACATTTTCTGATCTCGTTACCTGACGAGCGTGCCGGGGATATTCTGTGATGTCGTCATCAATTACTTTTTCTGGGGTATCATTATCAATAATTTCAAATCAAAATTAATTTTTTTCAGGTTACAGTAATATTTCCAGTAATATTGAATTCTTGATTCAAGTAATATTATATACAATATTCGTCCCAAAACAAATCATTTTTAATTTTTGCAGAAAACCTGGACGATCAAGTAAAAGTGTGAAATGTTTTTAATACGTTAGCATTTACAGAGACCATAAAAAAAACATTTAGTGCCTGGGCAGAATTTGTTCGTTTTGTATGCCCTCTAGATATGATAGCTAGATATGTATGTTTCTAGATATATAAGTTTAAATTAATTCCATTGTAGTATATATGAGGAAAAATCTATTATATTATGTATTTTTCGAAATAATTAAAATTGTTTTTGAGTTATTATTTGTTCTATTTCTCCAATAGGATATATTAGTAATAGGTGCCAGATATTTCTAACAGGCATAGACGTGGTAGTAATGTGTTTTTTGATAGTAAAATGTTCAAACTTTGGTTGGAGTTTGGAGCTGTTACTCGATAGGTATAGTAATGAAACAAAAAAAGTTTTGTGTCAAGATATTAGAATAAGATTAAGCGATGCACTGAAATATATTATTTTTCACTGTGTAAATAGAAAATTTTGAGAGTAATTCCAAGCTCAAAGTTCGAAAAATGTTTCAAAGAGAGGGCATAAAAAAACTTGTTAAAAAATTCGGCCCAGGCACTGAATAATGTTTCTTATGGTCTGTGTGAGTGCTAACATAGAAACAAATTTCATTCTGATACTCGATCGTCCAAGTTTTCTGCAGCCTGCTCTCAGACACGAAAGATGATTTGTTTTGGGACGAATATTGCTCCCAATAGAAATCAGTTCTCAATTTCGAATAAAACAATAAAAAAAAAACCGTCAGTTGTGGGATTCGAACCCCACATGTTATTACATTGGTATGCTTCTTCCGAAAAGAGGCTCATACGAAACTTATGCACAACTTTTGCTCAGGCAGTACATTATTTTTCTTATGTTTGCTGTGACATTTTGAAAACATTTAATTCGGTCACTCGATTGGCCAGGTTTTCTGCAGATAACTCTTTCCTATAATTTTGTTACGGAAATCACGAAAATACCCTGGCTACGCCCCTGTGCTGGTTGCCAATGACATCATGCTCCACATTGTAATTGTGAACAAGTATTATATTGTTTAATTATACTATTGAGTTGTGTTCCAAAGTGGAATTCACGGATTGAATTAATCGGACAATTTTTGAACCCAGTTTCGTAACAGCTGGTGTCGGAAGTGAGGATTTTTAGTGACTATTCGAGAACAATCAATTGATAGTGAATACGAGAAATACACCTTACGACGAGATGGAGGCCATAATGGAAATGATCAAGCAGAATTTGCAGGGGAGAAGAAACAGAGACAGGACGAAAAACTAATTGAGGAGGATGGAAAAAAATCGATGGAAAAAAAAGCAAGAAGACTGAAGGCGGCGAGTAGAAATACAAGAAGACAAGGCGAGGCGGAAAAAAAAAGATGAGGAAAGAGAAACAAGAAGAGAAGGAAAATTTCTGGAAAATTCTGGAAGAACAAAACTGAAAACGGGAACAACAGAAAGCACTTCTCGAACAGATTATCCAGAAGACCGAAGGACAGATCGTAGGCCTCAAGGAAGATATCAACACGGTTTGGAAAACTATGGAAGGAATGGACAGTAAGATAAAAACGAAAGTGCGAGAAGAACTAGAAAAGAAAATTGCTTCATTGAAGATCCAGGACCGCTAACTATCTTGGAGAACACTTGCAGGCATGCTTTCCTGCATTTTTCTCGAAATCGTGATTTCTCTCACCACGAATATATTTCGAGACTTCAAAAACAATTCAACACATAATCATCATTATTCACCCATTATACACAATGATATCTTCCTAAAGGTAGGCTTTCATGTCACTTCATTGACATTTCTTTCAAGCCACCCTTCAGTTTGTGTATTCATCTTCAAATACACAATCACTCCTCCCATTTCACGAGATAATTTACAGAATTTTAGAGGTTCCTACTCGAAGCACATTATTCACCACAAAAATCATCATATAGAATCAATAATAAGACATAAAACGGAAGTCGGTCAGTTTGTCAAGCAAGACTAATTTTTTATTAAATCTCAAATGCAAATAATATCCAAAAAACTGGAACGTATTGAACACAGAAAGAATAAATTCATGTTTGTATTTTTCAACATGAATTTAGCCATGAGAAACTATTTTATCTTTCAATGTGCCTCGGGAATGTTCCATTTACCTACATTTTCAAATCAAGACATAATATGTTTCTTTATTTCCACAGGATTTTTTTTAAAACATATCAAGTCAAAACAAAATTTTTTTTTAAAGAAAAATTACATCATCGAATGCTTGCTGAAAGCTCTCAAAAGGTGAATGAATATGTCATAAACGAGTGAGATAAATTAACTCCTGAATTAAATTGATCTGATATGAATGAAAAACCCAAAAAGTAATACTGCGTAAAAACCTTACCTACTTATATCAATCGGTATGATGAATTCATAACAAAATACTATTTTTCTGAAATCTAAACTCACCATTTAAATGTATTGAAAAATACTGTATATTTTTCCCGACAAAAATTCAAGAAAAGTGAAACTACAGAAATTAATCACAAAATAATCTTGAAATAAAGGAAAACTCCCAATCTCATGCACTTCAATTCGTATTTGAGTGAAGTGCCTACTGATTTAAAAAAAAATGAGTTATAATTTTCAATCCACGAAAATGAAATCTTCAAATGCTCATTGAAAGTTTCTACCCACCAGAAATTCTGTGCTCAACTTACTAGTATTGCTCTATCTAGAATCTCAAAAAATTAAATAGTTGCAAAAACCTTTTTGGAAATTTTTCCATTCACGTAAAAACTGGATTGAGCAATTATATTTCAATAAATTTCATTAAAAAAATAATCTCCCAAGTATTAACCCAAAATTGAACTCAATGAATAGAAAATTGCAGAAATCCACGAGAAAAAAAATAACCGTCGATACTCATGTACTTTGAAATATTCTTGAGATAATCACCATTTATATACTTTCTTACTTTTCTTCATCAACAAAATTTCACTGAAAATCTGAACACATTTTACAAAATATCAAAGATTATGAAGAATCTCGAAAGGGTTGGTAACTCAGGATAACTTTTGTGATAACCAGATTATGAACTCAGAATCCAAAACAATATTTAATAATTCAATAGATACAATAACTATACTTACTCCTACCTTCTTTCCCTTGGTTCCCACGATGTTCTCTGAACATTACAGGATATCCCTTTTCGTGGGAACCAGAACATATAAAAAAAAAAAACACCTAATAACTATATTTACAATGCTGCCAATAGGGCAGCTCAGCGGTTTGGTCTACATCTTGTCTTACTATATCTACATCTTGTACTACTGTACTCAAGATAGATTTAACTTATTTCAAAATGTTTTTCAACTTCTAATTTGTAATCTGTGAATTGTAATTCCGTGATAGTGCTATCACACTCTTTCATATCTAACGCTCATTGTCCGATGTGATTCAATCCCAAACAATGAATCACATTCAAACAAAATGAATATGATAGATAGATAGATAGATCTTTATTTAACTACGTTATGTTAAAAAACATTTGTAGCAAGTCAGGTAGCAATTGAATAAATACAGAAAATAATAATTCACAATTGAAATACAATAACAATAAAAATAAAATATTGCGTGTACACATATGTAGACATTACGATAAACCATACACATAGTATAAGATAAGATAGTTGGATCAAATCACATCCCGGGTGGGTCAGCCATGTACTCAGCGATAGTGTAGTAACACTTTTTCTGCAGTATCACTTTGATAGAGTTCTTGAACGTAGCTTGGTTTTTGTTTTTTAGTGTGGTAGGAAGTATATTGTAAAGATCAACATTTATTGAGTTTTTGAGAGACTTATTATATTTAAATCTTTGAGACCTGATCAGATTCGCGTTGCGTGTATTATAGTCATGGTAATTTGAGTTAGTCAGGAGTTTTTCTTTATTTTCATGAATCTCGAGCAAAGTCTGATAAATGAACAGAGTTTGTAGAGGCATAATACTGAGTTGGCAGAATAATGGCCGACAAGAATCCCTATAACCCGCACCACAGATTATTCTAATGGATTGCTTTTGAATTTTAAACAATTTTTCAGAGTGAGAGGAATTTCCCCAAAAGGTCAATCCATAGCTGATATATGATTGGATAAGAGCAAAGTACGCAGAAAGAAGGGTATTTTTATCAACAAACGATTTCAGTTTTCTCAGAAGAAAATTGTGAGTACTCAATTTGGAACAGGTATTTTCGATATGTGGTTCCCAGCATAAACTATCGTCAATAGTTAATCCTAAAAGTTTAGCATGGTCACCTACTGTTACTTTATTGTTTGTCGAAAAAATAATATGTTTTGTCTTATCTTTGTTTAATTTTAATAAGTTGTGGGTAAACCATTCTTGGGCGAGGTTTTCAGCTGATTTCATCGAATTTAATAGCGATTCATAACTGTTTTCAGAGTTTCTTGACATGATTTTTGGGTAACCTTCCACAGTCTGAAAATGAAAATATAATCAGGAAAATCTATACAAGTGTAGAAAGGGCAAACTGATTAGTTCACCCCGATAAGTTATTGCGTTCACCAAATTATATTTCCTATGGAAAAATGATTCAATTTGTCAATAACTTGCCGTTTTCTGAATTTGCCTATCAAAAAATTGGGTAAGGTTACCCAAAAATCATGTCAAGAAACGTTGTTCCTCCACAAAAAACCACATTCATTCAATAATGTTTTCAGAGCTTATAAGAGAGCTATCATCAGCAAAAGCAATACCTAAATGAGGCAACATATGACAAAAAAATCATTGGTATAAATTATGAATAGAAGTGGCCCCAGAACCGAGCCTTGGGGTACGCCTGTTTTAACCAGATTAAGCTGGGAGGTTGTTTCATTGATAGTAACACATTGACTCCTATTCTGGAGATAAGACTCAATTAGTTTTAAAGATACCCCTCGTACTCCATATTGAGAGAGCTTATTCACCAGGATATTGTGAGAGACACAGTCGAAAGCCTTGCTCAGGTCACATAATGTTACACCTGTTAGTTTACCCTGTTCAAAGCCCTCGACTATCTCTCTCACAACCCTTGCTATTGCATGAGTAGTAGATCGTTGTTGACGGAATCCAAATTGATTATTACTTAATAATTTCTCAAAATATTTGTTCAACCTTTGCTTTAATATGATTTCAAAGATCTTGCCAATGTAGGGTACAATAGAAATTGGCCTATAGTTCTCAGGGTTTTCTCTATCGCCCTTTTTGAAAATAGGTATAACTTTGGTGAGTTTCAGCTCGTCAGGAAAAATACCATCCACAATACATGTATTGAATAAATCAGTGAGAGGATCAATTAGTGAAAAGGAATTTTCTTTGATTATTTTGCTGTTAAGTTCATACATGTCAAAGCAGTAGGTATTCTTCAACTGGCGAATAGCACTTTCTACCTCATGAGGGAATATAGGTTCAAAGAAGAATAAGCCTGGCACTTTGGGCTTCAACGAATCAGGAATTGATCCATCATAATAGTAATTATCATCGTTTAAAGGCAACTGTCTAATAATTATATCAGCGACCTGCGTGAAATAGTTGTTGAGATGATCGGCTGATAAACTTTCAGATACATTTTTGGTGGAGTGTTTGTTTCTTTCAAAATTAATAAGTTTCCAGCTGTCCCTTGTTTTATCAGAAGAATTATTCAAGAAATTATTGAAAGATTTTTTCTTTGTAGTTTCAATTGCATGTTGGTATTCTCTGGTCATTTGTTTGTAAGTATCATTAAAAGTTGTATTATTTGTGGAGTCACGAATGATTTTGATAGTTTGCAGTGTGTTTCTCATTTTCCTAAGATCGTCGTTGAACCATTTTATCGGGTTTCCTTTTTTGCCATACGTTTTAGATAAGGGAAAATGGGACACGGAAAGCTCTTTGCATATATGCAGTATAAATTTGGCTTTGTCAGAGGCCGTTCTACAACTGTAGTATGGGTCCCAACTTGTGTTTTGTAAGGCATTTTTAAAGTTTTCCATGCTAGCAGGAGTGATTTTTTTTCTGAGGTTTTGTTTGGGAGTTACAAAAGAAACGTTTTTAATGGTGATATATTGAGCATAGTGGTCAGAGAAGCAAGGATCAATAATGCCACTCTCGTATGTTTCACTCTCAAGATTCGTGAGGATGTTGTCTATACAAGATTTAGAGCCGTTATCAACCCTGGTATATTGAGATATGGATGCATCTAGACCGAACGAGTTGGTTAAACAGATGAGGTTCGACAAATTTAACGACGATTTGAGAAAGTCAATGTTGAAATGTTGAAACATCTGAGCTTGCTTTTCCCGATCAGGAGAATATGGGTCGATCAGCTTTGGAGGACATATTCCTGACAATATATAGAACAGAGTTCTTTTGGAGCGAAGACAGGAAACATTATTTTGAAATATGACTGATTTGTGCCAGTTATTTCTGGGGAGAATTTTCCGTCACTTTTCCCAACCCCTCAAATATCCCGATTCCCCGGTACATCACCGAACAACCGCAGTAACCGCAAGAATCCCGAAATCCGAGCAAGTCAAGCGGCGGACATCGTGAACAACCGGGCGGCAAACTGAGATGCGAAAGGCATCCGACCGCAACTAGGTGGACGTTGGACAAACGACCATTGTGGATGGATTGACACGCAACAGTCTGCCGAAATTGGCTTCGTTTCTCGGTCATTCATCAGCTGCTAATGGTCGCTCATTCCGGGCCACAACCAGTGGGAATGACAGGGATGACACGGGATTGATGGACATCAAGGTTGATGCATATTTGAGGCGTCATTTCTCCTCCTTTCCGGACGACTAGAAATCCATTGTAAGTTTATTTCCGGTTGAAACATCCCCGACTACCCGGAAGATATCGAATAGGTACAGCACAAACATTCACAAATGAGATTTATACACGAATTCATTATTCTCCGCGTTGTAATCTACGTCCATATACAGTCTGTTTCTTTTATCATGCCTTAACATAGCTATACCGGGTGACAATGGGACTAGGGCCATGCCTATATCTCCTTCACTTATCAAACGATTTGAATGAAATGTTGTACCTAGATATGAGACACAATTTCGGATTAACACACATATGAAAACAAAATGGCCGACTTCAGGTTTAGCCAGAATAGCCACCAACTTCGATTTTTCAAATGGAACACCCTGTATGTTTGATGTTTTTCGGATTTTCGCCTCAAATAACATAGGAAAAGGTCGCCAAATTTTTATTTTACAATTGAAAAGAAACATCTTTATTTAGCCCTGGAGGCCTTGAATCTATACTGATTTACTCAAAGTAATAGTCATTTCATCGATAAGATGAATAACAAATCCTACAGCAAGAATTGAAATTTTCTGAACCCATTTTTAACGAAAAAAACGTTTTTTTTAAATAGTACCTACCGAGGGCCGACTTGCCAATCGATAGAGAATATACTTATCAATTCAACGATAAACATTATGTAGCACTTTCTTTTTGTTCAAAACGTAGAGAATCTATCAAAATGAAATCAATCTGAAAAAATTGATTGGTAACATGACATCTACTCATTCTTTCAAACTTTACTTCAGAATGGTAACAATGAATTACCAAAAATAATCGACTTGACAATATGTAATGATCATAAGCCCTTTATAGAAAATATAACGTTAATATGATCAAACTGTTCGAATAAATGTAACGAGTGAAACATTCAACGTACAAATTAATATTACTCACAATACCATTATCCTGTTTTCAATTGAAGTGTTTCACAACCATCGAAAAATCATTTTATTTAATAATGACCAATGGGCAACGGCATACCACGTTGAATGCTACCGGTTCTCGTCGGGGAGTACGCAGCAGCTAGTTGAAGTGAGCAGACACGCGAACTCAACCTCACATCTGCTAAGAACTTAGTTATTGGATATACATCCAAAAGTCGTAAAAGTTTTTCAAAGTGAAAAAACCACATAAACATCTTACACTACGGTGAAGTTTAGTGAACATTACAACCTAGAGACACAACAGTGCATAGGAAAGTGACAACAGATACAAATCCCAGGTAAGTGGAAGTCCCTATATTCAAGTGAGTAGTTGGGCTTCCACACTGAACCTCTGTGAGGTTTGCACCTGGTTTTGTAAAAAATTGGGCGACGCCCATTTATCACCGGCCAGACAATACATAGGCGTATCGCCGATCAAAACTCCATTCGAAGAAATTCTAACTTTACAATTTACAATCGCTCAGGACTTTTCCCATTTCTGGCACATTTCTCGGGCAAACTGAACAAAATCTCATTTTCGAATAGTTTCGAATGAAATGAGCAATGCAGAGGATCAGAGAAACCTCCCCCCTGATAAGGGGGAGCATGACAAAGATCTGAAATTTTCAGGACACATAGATCAGAGTTCAGCCATGACAACACGCGCGGTTGAAGAAACCAAGCACGAGGTGGACCCCAAAAACTTGGGGTTCCAAATCGGGCAAACCAATAGGGAATTAAATAATGACAAAAAATCATATGAAGCAGAAATAGAAAGTCCTATGGAGATCACTATGAAGTGCACTACCGGCGAGAATGAGGACCAGCTGTCCGAGGACAATGTGTCCGCAGCTACGGGTCCTACCGCGCTCGCGACGGAAAATAAAACAACAATGATAAGACTTTCTCAAACAAAAACAGATACAGGTGTAAATACGGTAAATAATACTGTAGATAACATCCGTCATGTATATACTCTCCCCAACAGTCCCGAAACCATGAAGTATGTCAAAAAAGGAGACGAAATAAATAACCCGAAAACAAAAAGGCTCGAAGCCAAGAAAGTATACGACAAAAACAATAAAATAGTTCTACACCCTAGAAAAAGGACCAAGACCAATAAAGACCATACAGACTACTCTAGCAGAGGTGAAAGCTCCGCACTAGAGTCAGAAAAAGAGCGGTCAGAAATAAGTGAACTGGATGAAGGGGACTCTATAAAAGGGGTAAAATCCCCATAAACTCGCCAAATAGCAAGAAAACCGCAACAGATCGCTGAAAACACCCCTGAAATAGACACTGATGAAGAAATGGGAGAGGAACAAACCAAATACAGGGAAGAAATAGCCAGAAATCGCAGAAGAGCACTGCAACAAAACATTCTGCACTTCCCGAAATTCCAAAACTTCGTCAGTGCGTATGATAGAGACTTTGAATATAGTAGCGGCGGAGACGACACTCTGACACCCTCACAGCTGAAAAGCACCTCATTGGACCTAGGAGAAACATCCCCGCAAAGCCAGGAACCCCACTAAAAAATGAAGCTGCAGAAAACCCAAAAAGCACCAAACCAAAACCCCCCTCGATGAAAAAACGGCAGGAATTATAGAAAAGATCAAAGAACAGGCCAAAATAAAAGAGGAGCAAACAAAACTGAGGGAAATAAATGCAACAAAAATAAAAATGGAAAAACAAGCTAAAATAGCAAGAAACAAACAAAAAGAAGCTGATGCAATAAAATTAGCGGAAAACAAAATACAAAACCACCCAAGAGGCCAAGGAAAACACCCCAATGAGAAGATGAATATACCGTTTTCATTGGAAAAACATAGAGAAAGGATTTTCGCAGGAATTTACAAAGAAGCCAAAAATCATCGCAGAGAATTATAGACAGCATGAACCTTCAAACTAACGATGAAAGGGAAAAAAGAATAATGCTTCAGGACGTGAAACAATCTACGTACAACTATTATGTAGACAAGTTCACGCAAGAAAACGCTGAAATAATTAAAACCATTGACGAAAACATTGAAACAATTATCAAGGTAAACCAAACACCCCATCAAATCGAAGATGAATTTGTACAAACGAACAAACACATTAAAAAAGCGAAGGCACATATACTGACGTAAAATATTGAAGCCCGCCACAGAAACAAGAAACAGATTCGAGGCACTGGCAAACAATAAAAAAGAGGACACAGAAACCGATGAAATCATCACCGAGACAACTACCACGCAAATGCTAAGGGCAGTTGATAAAATAAAGGGCAAAACACCTGCTAATCCCCAGGCCTCAACATCAGCCGCAAAACAGTACACGCCACCGCCTATAATAACAGTCGGAAAGCAGCTGCCAATGACGACAGAAATCATCAAAGGCATAAAAGAACACACAACTGGTTTTTTCGTAAAACACAACAATAAATCATCGTTAATTCAACCACAAACGAATGAAGATCACGAAAAAATTCACACAATACTAAATGAATGCAAAATAGAGCACTACACATTCACCAAAAAGGAGGAAAAAGGGCATGCTTTTGTCATAAGAGGATTAGATTCTGAGCCAAGCATAGAGGAAATAAAAGAAGAACTCGAAAACCTGCATCATCTTGAAATAATAAAAATTTTCAAAATGAAAACTGATTTTCGTCCACTATACATGGTAGCAACCCCCAAAAATGTAACTGTCAGGTCTTGAGAACACTATAAAATTATACAAATAAAGAATAACCTGGGAGTTGAGAAACAACAGCAGGGGAATAGTTCAATGCCATAGATGTCAGAGGTGGGGCCACGCCACCACGAACTGCTCGGCCCAGCCTCGATGCCTAAAGTGCGCCCTACCTCACTGGACACACACATGCAAAAAGACACGAGAAACTGAAGCAAAATGCGCTAACTGTGAAGGAGGCCATCCAGCAAATAGCGAAGATTGCCAAATCTATCAAAGCAGAATAAAAATCATAGAAGACAGAAGAACACCGAAGACTCCAAACCCAGGCAAGAGGTTTGTGGAAGCACCCAAGCCAAAAGAAAACATATGGAACCGAAGACAAGAAGAAAGGAGACTAGAAGATACAGGTCGTATCCAAAACCCCGCTAATTCCCATCCTCACACCGCTCCTAACGTCTCTGGCGCCCCGGGGGAGGGACTGGGGGGATTGTTACAACTAAAAAATGCATTTAATCAATTACAACAAAACATTAATATCTCTGAAGCTCTAAGAATGATAAACGATCTTAATAACTCAGTCTCGATGGCAAAAAGCCAGGAAGAGAAATTTTCAGCATTAATGGGGTTCATGGAGCAAATTAATAATTACCAGCTCTAATGTCAATGAAGGTATGTCTGTTCAATATTGACGGAGTTAGCAGGAAGTATCCCTTTCTCGCTAATTTCGTCGAAACGCATGGAGTCGACATAATGCTCCTATCAGAGACAAAACTTAGGCCGGAACATGACTTTAAACTAAGGGGTTTTACAATCATCAGGACTGACAGACCCAACGCACCGCGAGCTGGGGGTGTAGCCATTTTAATCAGACACGGGGTACCTCATGTGGAATTACCACAAAGGCAAACTACTATAGAACACGCGGGCATAGAACTTGATGATGGAACACGAATATATGCAATATATAACCAACCGCGGAACATGTTTTCAGAAGCGGACATTAACACTTTTTTTGTTACAGGAAATAAAGTGCTAGTCGCCGGGGACTTCAATGCCAGGAGGCCTGAGTGGAACTGCACCAATCAACCAAACGCAAACGGACGCACACTCTGGAACTATTCGCTGAACACCGAAGTGGTTATCGAACATCCGGAAGAACACACCCATTTTCCATATAATGGTTCGGCACCATCTACTATCGATCTTGTGGTAAACAAAAACGTGACCGACATTAGCGATTTGATAACCATAAATGCAATGACGTCTGATCACGACCCAGTTGTGTTTCTATTGAAAAACAAACACAACCCTAAGAACAAAAGGAAAATGTTTGACTATGGAAACACAAACTGGGCCGAGTTCAGAAGACTACTAACGGACAATACGATTATCAATCGACGAATGACGGGCGCCGAACTTGATAGAGAAACAGAAATATTTATTCAAAATATACAGGCAGCAAGAGACGAAACCACAAGATTGGTAGAGGTACAGGATAATCGAAGAGTCTTGCCCCAAGATATACAAGATTTAATAACACAAAAAAGAAGGGAACGTAAACGCTGGCAAACCACCAGAAACCCCATATACAGGGAAAACCACAAGCATATATCAAATACGGTCAGAAGACGTATCAAAGAATTCAACGATAACTTGTGGGCAAGAAAACTCGAAAATCTTGGAGTTAGGGATAATTCTCTATGGCGCATGACCAGACGTCTAAAGAGACGATTCGAGCCCATGCCTGCCATAGAGAATGGTCCAACACGGGCTATGTCGAACCATGAGAAAGCGGCGATGTTCGGCGAACATTTTCAGAGCGTTAATATAACAGACGCTGACATTACGGAAGAACAGAGACAGACAACAAATATTGCTAATCAAATTCATGAAATGCTGCCAATATCAATAAACCCAAGAACTTTTGTCAAATTAATTACGAATGTAGATGAAGTCACAGACACAATACACAACTTACCGACAAATAAGGCGCCAGGACAGGATAAGATTGATGCCATTCTGCTCAGGAACCTGCCAAGGAAGCCCCTAGTGCAACTGGTATACATAATCAATTGTATAATAAAATACCAACATTATCCTAATATACTTAAAAAAGCTGAAATCATACCGATTCCTAAAATGGGTAAAAATAAAACACAATTAAAAAGCTACAGACCCATCTCACTGTTGAGCGCTGTAGCCAAGGTGATTGATAAAATTCTTCTGAAGCGTTTTGGCAAAGTTGAGGAAAGGATGAAACTCATACCTAATGAGCAATTCGGCTTCCGAAAGGGGCATTCCACCACTTCACAGGTAGCTAGAATTGTTCATGGGGTGAAGGAGTCCTTTCATCGAAAACAAAATACTGTCATGGTCCTACTTGACGTCGAAAAGGCGTTCGATAAAGTCTGGATAGGGGGGTTAGTCACAAAAATGCAAAGGGCAGGCATGCCTTTATATATGGTAAAATTATTAGATTCCTATCTCCATCAACGGACTTTTAGGGTTAGAATTAACGATACCAGCTCCGAAGAGTATACAGCCGAAGCAGGTATCCCACAGGGCTCGAGTCTATCTCCACACCTTTTTTCTCTATATACGTACGATTTTCCAAAGTTCGAGCGAACGAATGTTGCAATATATGCGGACGATACCGCCATATATGCGCATTCGTTTGCTAGTGAGGTTGCAGCCCGCCAGCTGCAGATTCACTTGGACAGGAAAATCATCCCGTATATGGAGAAAAATAAAATAAAATAAACCCGGACAAAACCGAAGTTATTAATTTCACAAGAAAATTCGTAAACACCACGATATTTAACAAAATCAAAATTAAAAATAATACTACAGAAGAATCGAGCCCCGTGAGTTACCTGGGAGTGCAACTGGACAAGCGTTTAACATTGCATAAACACGTCAACCTGGCCATACAGGGAACCTCAGCGGCAGTAAAAAGTAATTACCCTCTAATAGCGAGAAACTCGAAAATGTCAACCAGCAATAAACTGTTAATTTACAAAACCATAATAAGGCCAGTAATGTTATACGCTTGCCCGGTGTTCTGCAGCCTGCCCAAAACAACCCTGTTGAAATTGGACAGGATGCAGAGCAAGGTACTCCGTATAGTCACCAACAGCAATAGATACATTCGGCTGGATGAGCTTCGTGAGCTGGCAGGCGTGCCTTCTATACAAGACTATATTAAACAAATATCTTATAAATTTTATAAATATTTTATCCCTAAAAGTCCATTGACACGAGACATTACCGGCATTAGAGCTCACCACAACCAGCCCCGCAAGTACGGAGGGCTGATTTACCAAAACACAGATCTGTTTCATGAAAGATAGCACATACTAACTTGAGCGTACAGTTGCACATTATGGGTGCCATCACTTAATTACAGCGGCCGCAGGCTAACGCAAATTTCTCTCTACCTGGTTTTTGCCTACCCACTTTTTCCGGGAAACATACTAAATAGTAACGCTCCAAATTTTATTTTCACAATTATCTACCTCAATACCTTCACTCCAGTTCCCGTATAAGCGTTCAACGCAGGAAATAGGAACATAGCTTAGATTTTAGAAAGCATTTCAATTAAATATAGGGCAAAGTCGCTAAGACCAGCGCGACGTCCCCCTACTGCCCCTGTTCTGGGGCGTACGAGACGTTTGGAGGTTGGTGTAACCGTCTTACTTGAATTGCACCCACAAATTCTCCTCGACCCCATTTCCATATCACAAATCCCTGCCGCCCACTAGACCTTCTAGGACGACAAATTTGTGATATAAAGAAATGTATATATGTAAATGAAATGTAGATGTCCCGTACTAGTAACAGTTTAATAAATTATTTGAAGAAGGTTCTCGTCGATCACCGAAGTCAAGCAACGTCGGGCGCGGTTAGTACTCAGATGGGTGACCGCTTGGGAACACCGCGTGTCGTTGCCTGGAATTTTAATGAAATATACTCCTGTTGCGACTGGCTGAATGACGAAATGTCAAGCCAAAAAAAAAAAAAAAAAAATAATGACCAATAATATGTTAGAAGTGTTGCTCGTTTTCCCTAACACGTAGACTAGTTCTATTTATTGTACAGCTCATCACATTTATCAGTTCGTGAGCAGGAATTTCCTGAAATGCGCGCCCAACTCTATCTCTCAAGTCTTCCAAAGAAGTTGGTTTCATCGAGTATACTTTGGATTTTATGTGACCCTCTAAATAAAAATCGATAGGGATTAAATCGGGTGATCTAGCCATCTGATTGGACCATTTGTTCCAATCCATCTCTGCCCATAGGTATCACTAAGATATTGCCGAACAATAATAGCATTATGTGGTCCTGTACCATCCTACTGAAGAAACATCTTTTCCCTGATGTTCTCAGGTAAATCGTTGATATTATTCTGAATATCGTTCTCTACGAATTGTAGATATCTTTGGCCAGTCAAAGGCCGGTCGAAAAAAATCGGTCCAATGATTTTTGTCCCTATGATTCCTACCCAGATGTTGAATCCAAATCTTTTTTGAAAATTACCTTCTTTCAACAACCTAGGATTTTCTTGAGCCCAAAACATTGTATTATTTCAATTAATCATACAATTTTTCGTAAACCTAGACTCATCTGTAAATTCAAATCATGATGACGCAAAAGCCAATAACAATAAGTTATTCTCCGTTCTGGGACATTTTCATATAGATGCTGATGCAAACTATATTCAAAGGAGCGATATTTATGTTTTTCCCATACTTTTCTGGCACTTTCCCTGCTGATCCTACATTCAATTTCCACTTCTTGGCAGATGGAGAAAAATCAACATATGCTAAAACATTAGTTTCCGCTTCTTCATTGACGATGACTTGGATGTGGTTTTGATCGGCTGGTTCTTTCCTCAGCAACATTTCCAATTAACTAACCGAAAACTTTGGTCCACCGCAAAAAGCGGCGGCCCCAGGTGTAAAAACATCTGCTATCAGTCCGTGACCCGACTTGATTAACACCCGTTCTCGACTCGACTGTCCGTAAACTTTTCGAATCCCGCATTCGAAAACCAAGCCACCCACGCTCATATCGACAATTTCATTGGTCAAAATTCCCCTCGGGACGAGGAATAAGTCCACTCTCTCGTCTCAACAGCTTCTCGTGTATTCTGCCGACTAGACAGAATCTCGCCCGCCAAGTTGAATCGATGGTGCTTAACATATCTGTAAATAGCAATGACTTCAAAATGAATGGACTTTGGGATTTTACAGGAATTAGGACGAGGGAGTAAAACCATTTTTTCGGAATTAATTTATTCCTTTTTTAAAGGCAAAATGACAATATTCACGTATAGATTGAAATAAAGAACATATTTATGACCCACCTTCGAAAGTAAGTTTTTCCTGCTCATGGATTCAACTGAAGAACTGTTGAGTAGTCGATACAAACTATAGTCAATAAAAACACATTGGTACAAATTACACAAATTAAAATGAAACAACAAACAACCGTGTATGGTCAATATGCAACTGATCATCCCAACTGCGCTACATAGATTAAGAAACGAAAAGAACAAAACAAAACAATTCTTTTGTGTATCATTATTCAGAAATCTGTTTTTCTTTTGAACCTTTCTAGAATATGGGTGTATATTTTTGTCAAGTTTTTTGTAACACTTTTTTGGCGTACGCAATTTTCATGGAAATTGATTTGAATCATTTCTCCCAACAATCTCTTTGAATAAGTCATTTCCCTTTCCAAAATTTTTACTGAATCGAAATCAAAATTGCACGACGATTCAAAATGATGTGCAGCAAGTGCTGTTTTTTCTTTTTTATTTCTAATTTTTTCATAACAGTCATATTTATGTTGATATGTTCTGGTTTTCAGGTATTGTTCAGTTTGCCCTATATAATATTTCCCACATTCACAGGAAATACTATTGATTGCACATGAATCTGATTTAGGTGTCATCTAATCTTTGAACTGCGTGAATAACTCTCCTGTAGTTTTCAAATTGTAAAAAGCAAACTTGTGAGAATCAGTTGATACATGTTTCAATTTTATATGAGCGTCCATCAAGATATGGAAATTCAAAATAGTAACACTTTCCTTTCGGAAATATATCCTGCCCATCTTGTTTTTGACGTTTATTAATTAATTTTGTGGGGTAATTGTTGTTTTTCAACAAACTCTTCGCCCTAACTAAATTTTCTGAATGGAACCAATTATCGCTAAGAGTATGTACCGTTCAAATTAGGTTAGAGGCTGTATTAACCTAAACAATACCTGAAAACCACAACATATCAACACAAATATGACTGCTATGAAAAAAATTGAGGAAAAAAACCAAAAAACAGCACTTGCTGCACATCATTTTGAATCGACGTGCAATTTTTATTTCGATTCAGTGAAATTTTTTGAAAAAGAGATGACTTATTCGAAGAGATTTTTGGGAGAAATGATTTAAATCAATCTCCATAATAATGGCGTATACCAAAACAGTAATAAACAAAACCTGACAAAAATATACACCCATATTCTAGAAAGGTTCAAAAGAAAAACATATTTCTGAATAACGATACACAAAAGATTTCATTTGTTTTTTTGGTTTCTTTATCTATGTAGCGCTGGAATGATCAGTTGCATATTGACCATACACGGTTTTGAGTTGTTTCATTTTAACGGGTCTGTTTTTGTTTACATACAATTTTAAAGTTTTCAATGTGTAACTTGTGCCAATGTGTTATTATCGACCAGAGTTTGTATGGACTACTCAACAGTTTTCCAGTTGAACCCATGAGCAGCAAAAACTTAGTTTTAAAGGTGGGTCATAGATATGTTCTTTGTTCCAATCTATACGTGAATATTGTCATTTCAGCTTTGGAAAAGAAATACATTAATTCCGAAACGTCAGCGATAAAAAATTGTTTTACTCCCTGGTCCTGATTCAATTCTTGGAACTATATTCAGTTTCTGAGACGATGAATCATTTATCAATGTTCGGCAGAAATATGTTTTTATCCGAGGAAACCCGAATTTTTATATTTCGAAATATGAGGTCCCTTTTTCATGTTAGTTTCATTCCAGAAACTTGAATGTATGAGTTATGAACCAAAATTAAAATAGCGTACCCTGGGACCAATAAAAAAAAAGAAAATAACAAAACCCACAGGATGTTACAATTATTTCTTTGCTTGATGAATATCTTCTTAATGAGACGTGGCAGACTTTTTACACGCTTCATATTAGCTTCACATGTATGTTTGTTTGTAACCGATTCCTTTAGGCGCGATTTTGACCCACTTCCAGACGTCCGAATGATTTGAAATTTGGCAGGTGTACATAATTCCAGTGACAATGCATTAACAAATTTGTGTGAAGAAAAAACAGAATGGCGTATGAGTTTTGTGATTATAGTTCGATTCGCTTCAAAATTGGTATCCGAGGGTTTTTGTGGTCGGAGATTATGATTCTTTTGTCAAAACTGAAAAATTCAAAATGACGGCTCCATAATGGTGGACGAGTTCTGTGATTATGGTCTGATTCTATTCAAAATTGGTATGTGGGGGTTTTTGGGGTCGAATATTATGACTCTTCTTGTAAAATTGGAAAGTTCGAAATGGCGGCTTTAAAATGGCAGCCGAGTTTTGTGATTATGGTCCGATTCTATTCAAAATTGGTATAAGGGGGTTTTTGGGGTCGAATATCATGATTCTTCTGTAAAATTGGAAAGTTCGAAATGGCGGCTTTAAAATGGCAGCCGAGTTTTGTGATTATGGTCCGATTCTATTCAAAATTGGTATAAGGGGGTTTTTGGGGTCGAATATCATGATTCCTTCGTGAAAATTGGAAAATTCAAGATGGCGGCTTCAAAATGGCGGCCGAGTTTTGTGATTATGGTCCGATTCAAGTTGGTGGGGTTCATATTATGATTCTTGTAAAATTGAAATTCTGATGCTAAAATGGCGATTGGATTATGTCGATTCTACAAAATTGGTATGTGGGTTTTGGGGTCGGAGATTATGTTTACCCAATTTAATGAGATTATTCAATTTTTTATTTGCAAAAAAATAATAAAAATCATATTAAAAAAAAAACTAAAAAACACGCTTTTATAAATAAACCACACTAAAAAGTAGGAAATGAATGATGGTTTAAAAAAATTAAAAAACGCGCTTTTATAGTAAACCAGACTAAAAAAATTGAAAATAAGAAAAAAAAAATTATCAAACAAAAAGGGGGTGCATGTAGAAAGCGTGGGGTGCATGTATCAATAATTATATAGTACATTACACACCGAGGCGATACCATGCACCCCATCCTTTTTTTTGAAATGAAATAAAAAAAAAATCTATTTTTTTAGTCTGGTTTTCTATAAAAGCGTGTTTTTTAGTTTTTTTAAACTATTATTTATTTATTTCCTTTTTCGTACTGTGCACTCCCAAATGTATAAGGAATGACAGTCATATTATGACGAAAGTATAAAACTGTGTAAACTAGTGATTAGTGATACGCATATTATTTTCCACAACAGATTTTTCGTGCGTGCTATATTTCTGTGAAATTTCTCATCTTATCAATAACTTAAATAAAAATAATATTTCCGTCCCACAAGATTTTTTCAGATCATCAAGGTATATTCGCTCCTAACTCGGCTGTTTGTGAACATCAAGGGAATTAGCAGAAGGCGAAAAATAAACGCCAGAACGGAAATCCATGTACCTATTTATTTTTCGCTTAGTTGATTCGCATATCTAGACGGTGAAGCTGTGTAATCAGCAGTTTGCGAAAGCGTGGTCTAGTGATCCGATCGATTTTACACTTAGCTCGCTGATATCCAGAGCTTTTCCAGCTTTTTCATTTTGACGAGGAATGTAGATTTTACCGCACGAGACATAATGCACTGCGGGTTTTACTACGTTGGATTCTGGATGCGCTTTTCTGGATTAGTATTGCTAGAATGATTCGTTGGCAAGTGAAGGCGTGTTTTGATAGTGGAAGAAATGGTATTTTTATTTTCATATTTCCATTCGCAAAAACTTTTTTCTCCACCACATACTGGAATCATCCGGATCTAACATTAATTCCACGCCGAATTTAATATTGGAAACTAATCATCCAAAGTGCTATCGTTATAATTGGGAAACTTTCCCTCTAGTAGAGTTGATTCTCAAATAGAATAATACAGTATGATGAGTTGAAATACCCCTTCGTAGCGGGTATTTTTTTTGTAGGAGAAACGCTTTGAGATTCGGAATGGAAAAAAAATTATTTAAAACATGGGCTCTAAGATACTTCTTTCACAGTGAGTATCAACTGATATCGATCTCGAATAAAATGAGAATATTCATTTATTGGACGGTTAATATACCGTGTTATTCACTATAGATTATCCACCCCTTATGATCGTTATTATTGCCTACAGAAAAAAGGTAAATATAAATGTTTTGTGGTTATGACTGAATTTTGATAAAATGCTATCAAAAATTCAGTAGCGTGCAGATTTCAGGGTTATTTTTTTAAGTGGGATATCCTGTATATTATACCGTTTTTGAGTTGTCGAACGTCGAATAACTTAGACTAGTCGAATAACTTAGGGGGTGATTCAAAAGTACTTCGACAAACTTCAGGAGGTGATTCCTCACAATATTCTAATATGAATTGTCCAGATGAATATATGTCCGGAAACGCTTCGTTTCGAAGATATAGGGTGTTAAAGTTTTATTTTTATTTTAGTTTTTTTCCAAATAACTTTCGAAATACTGACTCTAATCGAACGAAAATTGTTATTGAGAGGTTTTTTGAGTTGTCGAATTCGAACCTGATGTTATGATTGCTCTCACTCGTAGAAGACGCCACCTACACGTCCCTCTCTTATTTGGAGATACATAACTTTTTTGAGCGTACTTCTAGCACATTTTCCAGTGAACAAATCGATTTCTCTATCATATCCACGTTAAAAAGCTATCTCTGTTACAAGTTGCTATAAGCAACCCTTTTCTAGATATTTGGACTCGAAAATGTCAAGTCGTTTATTTGACAATCGATGCGTGTTGAAGTTATCACCATTATTTTGAATTTTTCACAAGAAAGCCTATGAAATGAATTTGACATTCAAGTAACTAAACTTGCTAATAACATATTATGTGACAGTTAAACGTTTTGTTGTTTTGTTAAAGTTTCTGTAAGTTTTAAAACACTAATTTTGAAAACATGGATTATTCAAACAATAATGCTTATTTAGCCGATATGCATTTCGTTTATGGCCTTGCGGATGGCAATGCGCGCGAAGCAAGACGTATTTACCAGGAGCGATTTCCTAATCGAGTACTGCCTTCAGCTCCAACACTTACCAGTCTCCATCGTCGTTTGGCAGGAACAGGTAGCTTCAAGAGGGCAGCTGATATTATTGGAACACCACGAGCGGTCCAAACCCCAGAATTGGAAGAAGCTGTTTTGAACGCTCTCGAAGAGAATCCAGAAACAAGTACAAGAATAATTGTTTGGGCTCTGGAAAATCCGCACGCAGTTAGTGAAAGACATTATCAGTATCAATTCTCTGTAAATGTATGGGCGGTAGTAATTGATAATCACTTGATAGGTCCTTTCTTTCTTCCGTTCCGACTGAATGGCGCAACTTACAGAGACTTTTCAGAAAATGAATTGCCGGGACTACTTCAGAATGTACCATTAGAAACTCGTATCCGCATGTGGTTATGCAAGATAGGGCTCCAGCCCATTCAAGTGTTGCAGCCAGGGAATTCCTCAACACTCTCTATCCAAATCGTTGGATCGGAAGGAGTGTAGAAGAACCTAACCAGGCGTGGGCACCAAGGTTCCCAGATCTAAACCAGCTGGATTCTTATTTTTGGAGATATTTGAAGTCATTAGTTTATAAAACTCCAGTAGCGAACGAAGAAGATCTAAGAAACCGAATAGTAGTCGCCTGTGAAACAATAAGAGACACACCAATAATTTTTGAGCGGGTACGAAATTCAATGAGAAGAAGGCTGAATGCCTGTATCTTCGCTGATGGTGGATACTTTAAACAATTTATTCGGGTACAATTTGGTATCCTTTATTTTATTCCACATATTCAAAATTTCTATAATGAAATGTTGATATTTCTTGCAAATTTTATTAAAACAAATACAAATTTGGCACTTTTGATACAAAACTAACTATTTCAAACGAGTAAAAATAAGTAGAATAGGTGGCGCCCCCCTACAAAAAATCAAAACTACTTACTTAAACGTCAAATTCATCAAATGGTAATAACTTCAACACGCATCGATTATCAAATAATCGACTTGAAATTTTCAAGTCCAAATATCTAGAAAACGGTTGCTTATAGCGACTTGTAACGACGATAGCTTTTTTACGTAGATATGATAGAGGAATTGGTTTTTTCACTAAAAAATGTGCTAGAAGTACGCTTGAAAAAGTTATAAATCTTCAAAAAAGAGAAAGACGTGTAGGTGGCGCCCTCTACAAGTAAGAGCAATAATAATATCAGGTTCGAATTTGACACCTCAAAAAACTCCCTCAATACCAATTTTTGTTTGATCAAAGTCAGTATTTCGAAAGTTATTTAAAAAAAATTAAAATAAAAATTCAACTCCCTGTACCTTGGAAACGAAGAATTTTCGGACATATATTCATTCAGACAATTTATATTAGAATATTGTGAGGAATCACCTCCTGAAGTTTGTCAAATACTTTTGAATCACTCAGTATATCCTATGAAAGTTAACATTTTTATAGTGAGCTATGAAAATGACAACTATATATTTTTTTTTCCTCTTTATTCAACGTCGGCCTTTTTCTGCTACCAAGGCTGAACACCGACGCCGGTGAGCACACTCCTCCCAACCGGAAATTTTGCCGATTCCTCTGTTGTTTCAGAGGTAGGGTTCTTTAACGATCTCAACATCATTGAACTCGGGACCACCATCTTAACGTCCCCTCCGAAGGACGGCATATCTATCGTTTTATCTCGTGCTTATTGATAAGACGCCTGCAGCTGCGAATATGCTACTACGCTACAGTTGTTAGGACATTTAACGTGGAACTTCCTTGTCCGGTGGTCACTCATTCAAGTACTAACAATATTATGTTCATGGGAACGAAAAGAGAGTTAACTCAAAGTCGTTCTCCACGGAATAGAAACAGCATTGTTCACTGGAAAAATATAAACATTCCGGAGATTGAGAACCCCATCTTCAGCAGAATTACAATAATCTAAAATAATGATTATGGTACAGGATATGGAACAAAATGGAAGTAATCTTACTTACAATTGCTATGGTAGAAAAATTTTTGGAAAATAAAACTCGAGTGTGGTCCCAGCTCAGACCTCACTATGAACACCCCATTTGCGAAGTTTTCTCTTTTTTATTGATGAGGTTTTGGTTTGAAACATCTTTAGAATGTTTGTTGCATGAGCTATCATGTCACGCTGGACATTGAAATACATCTGACAGATAATCTGAAAGGACCCTAACTCAAAAAAAATATCTGAAATTTGCGTTTTTATCCGGATATTTATTTAATTTTCCATCCCAGTTTTAATTAAGAACTCATATAGATGAATGAGGCAAAGAAGAATGTTTTCCAAAAGAGAGTACTCACCAGAAATCAGTGTGAGAGCGGCAGCTCATTCACTAGGTCTTCAATACATTTTTGTCGACAAAACTTTATTTCACGCTTCCACGATCATCATGAAGACCGGAAGAAATGGAAAACACATTTTCTAGAAGCTATCTCACTTCGCAAAGATGGAAAAAAGTGAGATTGCTTCTGGCCTTCCTGATGATCGTGGAAGCGTGAAATAGATTTTCATCGACAAAAATATATTGAAGACCTAGTGAATGCGATGCCTCTTTTGCGTCAGTGCTACAAATGCTTTCTTGTGAGTACTCTCTTTTGGAAAACATTTTTTTTGCATCATTCGACCATATGAGGTCTTAATCAAGACGGGAATAGAAAATTGAATAACTATCTGATTGAAAATGCAAATTTTAAATTTCTTATTTTTTCTTTCGAGTTAGGATCAGATGTAGCGTGGCTTTGGTCGGGGAAGTAGTTGTTATCTGTTAGACATTCACAAAAAATAACTTAATTTTTATAGTGAATTTTTCAATTCACAGAAAAATATTTCTATTCAATATTCAATTGAGAATGTTTCCCTTTTCAACATGAATACCCCACAAGAGGTTATCTTTCAGTCGCAGATGATTCCACATCTAATTGTATGAACATCTTGTTCATTTTCCCAAAGGAATCATATCTAAATTCGGTTTTTCATGAAATCATAGACATTTTATTTGTTTAACCCACTTCCAAAATAAAATGAGCACAATCAATCCATTTTGTAATTTATTCAAGCTTTCCAATTACTGCCAGTGCTATACAGATAACGTTATCAAAACTAATTCAATAACATGGATATAGTATAATGACTATTTATGCTAATAATTCACCGAACAACTTCATTGACTGCGAATATTTCATGATACAAACTTTGTTTCGAATATAGCTTAATGTAAATCATTACCGCGTTTGAACACTGGTATTCATTGTGTTGGTTTATCGTTGGCTGGGAGCATAAAACAACATTTGTGTAATAAATGAATGACTAGCTAATGAATTCAGACCTAGTAAACTTCAGTTCAATGAATATATGTTGTGTTTGGTGAAAACTGATACTAAGTTGCTATGGAACTCAGAGGCGTAACTTGGAAGAGCACCCTGGAGGAAAGCCATAATTTGAACTTAATCTCCAATATAAAAAACAGACTGATTTCTACAAAATAAGTTGGTTAGGGTAATGGGACCTATAAGGTAGAGGAACTTATTTTGGACCCAGAAGTATATGCGGATTTTCCAGGTATGCTTAGTATGAACTATACTAAGACTTAAAACATGAAAGTTAAGCTATTGAAGTTTTTTGGAGCTGTGTGCACGTAATGAAATAGTAGGTTTGAAATAAGTTTGTATTTCGTGCAAAATTATTTGTATTTTTAAAAATCGTAGCAGAGCGCTTTCGACTATATAATAGTCATCATCAGTGCGTACCTGCAAGTAAGTATTACTTCATGAAATTGTGTATAAAATATTTTGACATTTTGAAACATGAAACATTTAGGTAACTTACTCGTCAGGTTTACAAGGAGTCCATCAAAACAGTTTCCAGTTTGTATAAAATAGGTAAAAACCTCAGGTACTTATAACATGTTAAAATATTTCTTAAAAAACACTCAAGTGTTATGAATTGATGTAATTCATTATTTAAAAATTGAATTCCACATGGTTCCATGGAAGTCAATGCTGAAGTGAAGAAGAAAACGGATGTTGTCGTTGACAACGACAAGAGTGACATATGACATTGAACCTTAGAAACCTATTATACAGAAGGTGGCAAACGTAGATGGCGTTCTATTCCATTTTGGAGTGAAGAAGAGTGGCTTTAGAGTAAAGTGTTCTCAGAGTAAAAGTTGGCTAGGAACAAATGCTAAAGTATTTCTGAGGTGAATCATCATCGAGAAATGAGAGATTGATGAAATGATATTGAAATTCGTTTATTTATTCATTGCAGACGTCTGTGAAGTGGGATAAAATATCTATTCAAATTGACCCTTACATTAACAAAGAATTGAAAAACAATGACCTTTGTCTGAATTCACAAGTCAATTTAAATAGATCTTTTATCCCACTTCACAGACGTCTGCAATAAATAAATAAAAGAATTTCAATATCATTTCATCAGTCTCTTATTTCTCGATGATGATTTACCTCAGAAATACTTCAGCATTTGTTCCTATCCAACTTCCACTCTGAGAACACTTTCTCACTCTAGAGTCACTCTTCTTCACTCCAAAATGGAATAGAACGCCATCTACCTTTACCACCTTCTGTATAATAGGTTTCTAAGGTTCAATGTCATATGTCACTCTTGTCCTTATCAACGACAACATCCGTTTCCTTCTTCACTTCAGCATTGACTTCGATGAAACCATGTGGAATTCAATTTCAAAATAATGAATTACATCAATTTATAACACTTGAGTGTTTTTTAAGAAATGTTTTAACATGTTATATGTACCTAAGGTTTTTACCTATTTTATACAAACTGGAAACTGTTTTGATGGACTTTTTGTAAACCTGACGAGTAAGTAACCTAAAATTTTTATCTTTCAAAATGTCAAAATATTTTATATACAATTTCATGAGGTATTACTTACTTGCAGGTGAGCACTGATGATGACTATTATACAGTGCTAGTCAAAAGTCCCCTCCCCCCCTCGTATCTTTTGAACGGGTATACTTATAATAATGAAATTTGGAGGGTGGAAATAAACGGATGTAGGCTTCTCAACTGGTCATAACAGGTGACGCAATAGTCATAAATGACGTCACAAGGCCACAGTGACCAATAATTTTAAATGGGACCCTATGGCAAGTGACAGCTCGTTTGAAAGGTATTGAAAATACCTATTCAGTTATACCAATTTTGTTTGGGTTTCGGCTGATTTTGATTGATAAATTGAAGAAATACGAAAATTATAGTTTCGCATTTAATTAATAAAGATTTAAGAACCAGTTCTTATAATAAGTGTTCAAAATGTGCTCCATCTACTTCCTGGCAGTAATGCATCCTATTGCTAAACTCTTGTCGTACTCGTCCCAGTGTGTCAGCGGAAATTGCCCTACATTCTTCAACAATTCGTTGTTTCAGAATGGCAATACTGTCAGGTGCTGTAGCGTAAACCTTAGATTTCAAGTACCCCCATAGAAAAAAATCTAATGGTGTAAGGTCCGGTGACCGAGCTGGCCATTCGATCGAACCTCGTCGTCCAATCCATCTACCACGATATTCTTCATCTAGGTAACGTCTTACTGCACCGTAATAGTGTGCAGGAGCACCATCTTGTTGAAACGTTATTTCCAAGTTGTCGAATTCATCTGGATTATCTTCTAGAATTTCAAGAATTAACGACTCAATATCATTTTGTAACATCTCCAGATACAATTCACCGGTTAAGTTAGCATTGAGAAAAAGAGGCCCAACTATGTGGTTTCCCAAAATACCTGCCCAAACATTTACTTTTTCTGGAAATTGAGTATGTTTTTCACGAAAGATGTGAGGATTTGTGTCACTCCAATACCTCACATTTTGAGTGTTAACATATCCATTGAGAAAGAAAGTACTTTCGTCACTAAAACAAATTGTCTGTATGTAGCCTGGTTGTTGGTTCATTTTATTGGACATAGTTTCACAGAATTCTAGTCTTCGGTCGGGGTCATCATCTGAAAGTTGGTGCACCATTTTTAATTTGTATGGATGAAATTTGTTTGTAGCCAACACCCTATGTACTGTCCTTTGACTGACTTCACAGATAGACGCAACTTGGGCTGTGGAAGAAGTAGGGTTTACTACCATTTCTCCAATTATGTCAATTTTTTTGTCATCACTAATTGTTGGTCGACCAGATCGTTTGGCATCTTGAACACTACCTGATGCTTCAAACTTCCGAAGAAGCTCCCTCAAATAAACCCTCGATATAGGGCGATCGGGGTACCTCTCATTAAACAGTCGTTCCGCTGCATGGAAATTGTTTCTACATTCACCAATTATTAAGATAGCTGCTACTTTGTCGACTACAGTACGTACCATTTTGCCTATGTAAACACTTAAACGTCTCGTTAAACAATAGCTTAGGTAAATTTTCAAGGTATAAACACTTTTGACAAGTAGAGAATTCAAAAACGTCAACCTTTTTGACAATTAACCAGAGGCGTACTTTAAAATCTTCATTAATTAAATGCGAAACTATAATTTTCGTATTTCTTCAATTTATCAATCAAAATCAGCCGAAACCCAAACAAAATTGGTATGACTGAATAGGTATTTTCAATACCTTTCAAACGAGCTGTCACTTGCCATAGGGTCCCGTTTAAAATTATTGGTCACAGTGGCCTTGTGACGTCATTTATGACTATTGCGTCACCTGTTATGACCAGTTGAGAAGCCTACATCCGTTTATTTCCACCCTCCAAATTTCATTATTATAAGTATACCCGTTCAAAAGATACGAGGGGGGGAGGGGACTTTTGACTAGCACTGTATATAGTCGAAAGCGCTCTGCTACGATTTTGAAAATGAAAATAATCTGCACGAAATACAAACTTCTTTCAAACCTACTGTGAAAGTTGAGAGCTATTCCATGCTGGTGCAAGTCCATCCCTGACATCCTTCATAATATTTGAATGAATACCTCATTTCGTGTCATGATTTCGGAATCATTGACAAAAACTTCCCTAGGATCTATCCTTCAAACACAAATATCTCCAAAATGGGAAAGACTTAAGTGTTCATAAATTGATTTGATTGGGCAGTAATTGGTTGGTAAGTAAGAACTTGTCAGAGTATTCAATTTTTACAGAGTTTTCATAAAAGTAGATACCAATCAATTTCATTGTACAATGATTGGTTGGTGAGTAACAACTTGTCGAAGTACTAATTTCATTACAATTCGCGCGACAAGCTTTTTGAAACCCAATAATTTTATACGTTCAAGTACACGGCCTAAATAAAAGTTCACCCTGATCTATTCCTTTCTAATAGAGCATCGTTATTACAAGGTATCTTCTCTGTAAGTTTTGAGCTGGAAGAAATCATGATCTCCGACCCCAAAAACTCCCACACACCAATTTTGAATAGACTCTGACCATAATCACAAAATTCGTTTGCCATCCTGAAGTCGCCATCTTGAATTCATAGATTTTGACAAAAAATTCATAATCTCCGAACCTGAAAACCCCCACATAATAATTTTGAATAAAATATGACCATAATCAGAAAACTCATTATCCATCTTGAAGCCGCCATCTTGAATTTATGAATTTTGACGGCAAATTCAAAATTCCCGACCGCGAAATCCGCCGCATGCCAATTTTGAAACGAATCGGATCATAATCACAAAACTCGTCTTCCATCTTGGGGCCGCCTTTTCGAATTCATGAAATTCATAATCTCCGACCCCAAAAACTCCCGCATACCAATTTTTAATCAAATTGGACCATAATCACAAAACTCTTCCTCCATCTCAAGGCTCGAGATGGCGGCCTCAAATTTTGCGAAATTTCTAATCCCCAAATATGAATCTCATCCGCCATCAATTCCATAATGCATTGTCCTCGGAATTATGAACACCTGCCAAATTTCAAATCAATCGGACGGTTAGAAGTCGGTCAAAATTAACTTGCAAGATTTGACCCAAACTAACAAGTGAAACTAAATAAAAGCTTGTAATAAATAATAGTTTACAAAAACAAAAAAACACGCTTTTATAGAAAACCAGACTAAAAAAATAGAAAATAAGAAAAAGATTCATTTTATTAAAAAAAAAGCGTGGGGTGCATGGTATCGCCTTGGTGTGTAATGTACTATATAATTATTGATACCATGCACCCCACGCTTTTTTCAAAATAAAATAAATTTTTTTCTTATTTTCTATTTTTTTCTGGTTTTCTATAAAAGCGTGTTTTTTAGTTTGTTCAAACTATTATTTTTTTTTTACTTTTTAGTGTGGTTTATTTATAAAAGCGTGTTTTTTTAGTTTTTTTTTAAACTATTATTTCTATCATTTTTTCGCAAATTAAAAAATGAAATAATCCTATCAAATTGGGTAATCATAATCTCCGACCCCAAAAACCCCCACATACCAATTTTGAATAGAATCAGACCATAATCACAAAACTCGGCCGCCATTTTGAAACCGCCATCTTGAATTTTCCAATTTTTTCAAAAGAATCATAATGTTCGACCCCAAAAACCCCCACATACCAATTTTGAATCGAATCAGATCCTAATCACAAAAGTCGGCCGCCATTTCAGAGCCGCCATCGTCAATTTTTCAATTTTCACAAAAGAATCATAATATTTGACCCCAAAAACCCACACTACCAATTTTGAATAGAATGGGACCATAATCACAAAACTCGGCCGCCATTTTGAAGCCGCCATCTTGAATTTTTCAATTTTTACAAGAGAATCATAATATTCGACCTCAAAAACCCACACACCAATTTTGAATAGAATCAGACCATAATCACAAAACTCGGTCGCCATTTTAAAGCCGTCATCTTGAATTCTCAAATTTCTACAGAAGAATCATAATATTTGACCCCAAAAACCCCCACATACCAATTTTGAATAGAATCAGACCATAGTCACAAAACTCGGCCGCCATCTTGAATTTTCCAATTTTTACAAAAAAATCATAATATTCGACCCCAAAAACCCCACATACCAATTTTGAATAGAATCAGACCATAATCACAAAACTCGGCCGCCATCTTGAATTTCCCAATTTTTACGAAAGAATCATAATATTCGACCCCAAAACCAACACATACCAATTTTGAAGCAACTCGGACCATAATCACAAAACTCGTCCACCATTGTGGAGCCGCCATTTCGAATTTTCTGATTTCGACAAAAAAATCATAATCTACGACCACGAAAACCCTCAGATACCAAATTTGAAGCAAATCGGACCATAATCACAAAACTCGGCCGCAATTTTGACAGACGAATCATAATCTCCGACCACAAAAACCCTCGGATACCAATTTTGAAGCGAACCAGACCATAATCACAAAACTCGTACGCCATATTGGAGCCGCCATTCTGTTTTTTCTTCACTCATGAATTTCTTAATGCATTGTCACCGGATTTATGTACATCTGCCAAATTTCAAATCATTCGGACGTCTGGAAGTGGGTCAAAATCGCGCCCAAAGGAGTCGGTTACAAACAAACAAACATACAAGTGAAGCTAATATAAAGCGTCTAAAAATAGCTTGCCGCGAATATAAAATAAGTATTCTTGCGCGGCAAGATTTTGAATCTGGTATTCAGAGAATAACCTGGGTCAAACAATCAAAGAAATTAGTTTCTCCTCTTTGGTGAATTTGTAAAAATGTTTGTCTTTATGTTTTTCATTATAAGTTTTCATTTAGTTTCAATCGTCAGTTCGTTTGTTAGTTTGGGTCAAATCTTACAAGTTAATTTTGACCCATTTCTAGTCGTCCGATCAATTTGAAATTTGGCAGGTGTTCATAATTCCGGTGACAATGCATTATGGAATTTTTGTTGGAGAAAAAAACCAAAAAACAATAAATATCTAAAAATTCAATTTCAAGATGGCGGACGATATTTGTGATCATGTTCCAATTTGATTCAGAATTGGTATGTGGAGGTTTTCAGGGTCGAAAATTATGAATTTCATGCCAAAATTAATAAATTTGAATTGGCGGCTCCAAAATGGCGAACGAGTTTTGTGATTATGGTCTGATTCGATTCAAAATTGGTATTTGGGCGTTTTCAGAGTCGGTAATTATGAAATTTTTCTCATTATTCATAAACTCACAATGGCGACTCCAAGATGCCGGACGAGTTTTGCGATTATGGTCCGATTCGATTCAAATTTGGTATGTGGGGGTTTTTGAGGTCGGAAATTATGAAATTTTTGTCAAAATTCATAATTTATCAAGATGGAGGACGAGTTTGGTGATAATGGTTATTTTTATTCAAAATTGGTATGTGGGGGTTTTCAGGTTAGGAGTTCTCGAATTTTTTGTCAAAATCTATAAATTCGAAATGGCGACTTCAGGATGGCGGACGAGTTTCGTGTATATAGTCAGATTCTATTCAAAATTGGTGTGTGTGTTTTTAGGGTCGGAGATCATGATTTCTTTCAGCTCAAAATTTACAGGGAAGAGACCTTTTAACATCGATGCTCTATTATAAATGAACCGATTAAGGCGAGCTTAAGGCCCGGTATTTTCACCTCCGGTTATACTAGGAATAAAATAACCAATGGTTAGAATATGCTTTTGCTTATCAATAAACCTCAACCAAAAGCATAGTCTAACAGTTGGTTAATTTATTCCTAGTATAACCGGAGGTGAAAATATCGGGTCTGAAAAGCAAGAAAAGAAATAACTGATGAAAAACCTCTTTAAAGACAAACTTTTATTCAAGCCGTGTACTGAAACGTATGAAATGAGTTGAGTTTAAGTCATCGCTGACAATATTTTAATAATTTTTTGTTGGCTTATTTTGTTTCAAAAGGCTTGTCGGGACTTGTGGCTCAGTGGCACGAGCGTTTGACTTGTGTCCACTGTTTCCATCCGGTGCGGGTTCGACTACCGCAGCTGGTGAAAAATTTTTCGAGGCCCCAAGAGTGATTTCGGATCCCACTATAAAAGGTAAGGTCCCCGTGATCTTAATTCGTAAAAGTTTTCATTAACTTCTGAGGGTTGATCAAACAACTGAGAAAGCGGTTAAAATTAATTTTAAATTTTTTTTGTTGTTGCGCGAATTGTTATAAAATTAATACGAGTTGTTACTTACCAACCAATCATCGTCCAATGAAATTAATTGGTTTCTACTTTTATGTATACTATGTAAAAATTAAATACTTTGACAAGTTCTTACTTACCAATAATTCACTGCCCAATCAGATTAATTGGTACCTACTTTTATGAACACTTCGTGCGACTAGCTTTTCAAAACCAAATAATTTAATAAAAACTGATTGAATAATTGTCCGCGATGACTTTAACTTTTTTCATACGTTTCAGTACACGGCTTAAATAAAAGCTTGTCTTTGAGAAGGTTTTTTTATGGACTTTATTTTATTTTTTTCACTCGCTCGGTAGAACGAAAACTAATATTTTGTTCCTCCATCGTTCATCAAGGAATTCCTGTATTATCATTCCATCAGAGGAATCCCTGATGATTAGCAAATGGCACTTCCAAACTCAGATTATCATTCTGGATGCATTCTCCCAGTCCGCAACTAGAAGAATAACCCACAAAGACCAATAATGGAAAAGTCAAAGTTGCATTGAAACCAATTCAAGAAAATACCCCTCGTCGAAGAGTCACTTGAAAGTTTTTCATGAACTAATCAATGTTTGGAAGCATTGCGCTTCTGATGATTCAACCACAACTTCCATAATTAGACTTTGCGGGGAGTTAGAAGTTCAAATGTTCGCTCCACCAGAATGCAAACTTTTTTCGCATTGAATCGCATCAACTTTTACGTTGAAATTACGACCGCATTGGAGTCCGATATTGAGAAGTTTTCTTGGGATTATGAGTTATTCTTCATGAACACTCGTCCATTGTGTGGTTGGTTGATTATATTGGTATGGCTAATGCGATGAGGATTTGCTGGCATTCCTAATTTATAACAATAATTAATAATAATAACTAATTTATTCAATATTTAGTGTATAGGTGCAAGTGGATTGATACAAGTATTGGTAATAATATATTAGTACAGGTATTTATGATAACCTGAATAATTGCGGTAACCCACAAAGGAAAACCTGTGCGTGGGTATTTCTGATTTTTTCACCTTGAACCTGATGATCACATATTATAACTTATGGAAATAAATTGAGATAAAAGAGTTGAAACAAAAAAAAATTACGAATGAATGTGACAAAATTAGAATATACAGGGTGTTTCATAATTGAATGCTGACTCTAAAGAGCAATAATCCTTCGCTGAACATAGGTCCACAACCATTTTATTTCTGAGATACAGGATGTTGAAATTTAACAAAAAAATCAGTTTTTCCCAATATCTCTGAAACCGCTTTGGCTTTTTTTTCAATTTTAGTACATGCAAAGTACGCATAAAAATAATTTTTTTCCATGATAAAGGATTTCTTAATTTTCATCAGTGGCGTCCCTGTTAACATGCCCTGTCATATTTTTTATCAAAATAATGATACGCCACTGTCTTTTTTCCAAATAAATATTATTTTTGTTATGTTCCTCTATCTTCTTATGATAATGATGATGATTTTTATTTTACCAAAGGTGTATACAATATACATAAAAAATTGATAAATGAGTTGTAAGGTAAAATAAAGGTGGTAATCCCAAAAAAGCTCTCGAGGAGCTTGTCGAAGGGAATTTCCTACTCTATAAATAACAATTACAAATGATGCTGAGGATTACATGGCAATACATATGTATATTAGGATAATTTAATGAGGTATAATATAATGTAGATAAAACTATGAGGTTACAATATAAAAGTTTTATTTTTATTTTTGAAAACCGCAAAAAATTCAATATTTTTGCAGAAATAATGAATATGTTGTGCAGAATAGATACTTCGAAAGTAGCACAATATAAATAAACAAATAAATAAATAAACCAGAAGTCAGGGATCGATGAGGTTGTGGAAAACGTATCTGTTCATTGACAAAATCCAAGCTTTCACCTTTTTTTTATATAGGGTTTTGGAGTTGATAGTTTTTAATGAGATAGGTAGCAAGTTTCTCAGCCTTGGAGCAATATAAACGAAGTATCTTTGGCCAATCGACTTATGTGCTCGTGGTAGTATTTCATTTGCAACTGTTTTCATCCTAGTTTGGTATCGATGTACAATTAAAGTAGTTACAGGTCTGTTATATGTAAAAAATAATATGGTTTTGCAATAAAGTTGTCTTATAGAAATGGTCTTCTGTCTCAGTACTAATTTCACAATTGTGGTAACCAAAGATCTAGGCAAGATTTTTATAATTTTATGGTAACTATTATTTAGTTTTTGTGATGAGTACGCATAAAAATACATTTTTTATTTTTAAAAACATTACTATTATGAACAAAAAATACCAAAATCAAATTAACTTTCCAAAATGTCCGATCCCTGCAAGTATGCAAGCTTCAGCCCTCCTTCTCATTGACTCGCGTACTCTTTGGAAAATTCCTGGAGTATTCCTTATTGCTTCACAGGAAACGATTACGCGGTTTCGCAATTATTCCTCAGTTAGAAGTGGTTGACTGTACACCAAAGTCTTAAGATGTCCTTATAGAAAATAATCAAGACAGGGTAGGTGACCATTTTTATGAGAAGATAGAGGGCAATTACAAAAATAATATTTTTTTGTGGAAAAGACAGTGGCGTATCATTTTTTTGATCAAAAGTATGGCAGGACATGTTAACAGGGAATTATTTATCATGGAAAAAAATTATTTTTATGCGTACTTTGCATGTACCGAAATTGAAAAAAAAGCAAAGCGGTTTCAGAGTTATTGGGGAAAAACTGATTTTTTTGTTAAATTTCAACATCCTGTATCTCAGAAATAAAGCGGTTGCGGACCTATATTCATATGAAGAATTTATCTTAAAATCACCCAGAAATAATTGCCCTTCAGGATCAGCATTCAATTATGAAACACCCTGTATAAAATTTCTAAAATATTTGAAAGCGTTCACAGCTACTTTCAAGTAACTCGAATTGTTTTTGAGATCAAACATGCTGTGAATTCCGATACAGGGTTTGTTCATCAGCCATCTGCTGAGTTTTGACTTGAACAGGGTCGTGGAATTGAGTGTTTATAGATGGAAGGGTATTCATTTTTTGCGCAAGGTATACGTGGCACCTTTGCCCTACTGTCTTCAACATACGAGGTACGTTCAATGCCTTTTCTTTATGTCTAGTTGAGTAGTTGTGTTTGATATATTTAACTTCTGCCAAATGTCTATTTTGATAAGTGACCCGAGTCAAAACAAATATTTGATATATGTACATTACTCCTATCTCCCTGTATAATTCATCACTAGAATATCTGAATTATTTTCCCATAATTATTTTCAGAATATACTTTTGAATTTTGATCAGGTGCCTCATCTAAAAGTTTGTTGTCCCACCCCATGCTATGATTTCATAGATGAGATGGGTTTGTATCAGAGCGTAATAAATTATTTTAAGGTGTTTTATATCAAATATTTTTTTAAATATCGTAGTTTTGATAGGTAATATCTTGAATACGTAATTATGTTATTCATAATGTAGTTGGATTAAACGGAAATAGGGACCATATAACATCAAAAAATATTTATCAACTGATTCTCACAAGTTTGCTTTTTACAATTTGAAAACTACAGGAAAATTATTCATGCAGTTAAAAGATGAGATACCTTCCAGCTGAATCAGATTCATGTGTAATATATAGTATTCCCTGTGAATGTGGGAAATGTTATATAGGGCAAACTGAACAAGACCTAAAAATCAGAATATATCAACACAAATGTAACTGCTATGAAAAGAATAGAAATAAAAAAAAACAACACTTGCTGCTCATCATTTTGAATCGTCGTGCAATTTTGATTTCGATTCAGTAAACATTTTGGAAAAAGAGATGACTTATTCAAAGAGATTGTTGAAAGAAATGATTCAAATAATATCCATGATAATTGTGTAAACCAAAAAAGTGATACACAGAACCTGACAAAAATATACACCCATATTCTAGAAAGGTTCAAAAGAAAAACAGATTTCTGAATAATGATACACAAAAGATTTGTTTTGTTTTGTTTTTTTCGTTTCTTCATCTATGAAGCGCTGGAATATTTCAGGTGGGATGATCAGTTGCATATTGACTATACACGGTTGTGTGTTGTTTCATTTTAACGTGTCTGTATTTGTTTATATACAATTTTGAAATTTTTAATGTGTAATTTGGGCCAATGTATTTTTATCGACCAGAGTTTGTATCGACTACTCAACAGTTTTTTATTTGAATCCATGAGCAGGAACAACTTAGTTTCAAAAATTGTAACGAATTTTTCGTTACTTCCTTATACATAACCAATTTCTCATAACGTTTCCGATTATCTTTACGGTGGAACGGGTCAGTAGTCACTGCTCAGGTCGTGAAGAGTGCGCCTTTGTTGTCGTCTCGTGAAAATGGTATCGTGACAGTTGTATTCATGTCGTCAAGCTGTGTTTTTTTCCAAGTGTTTTTCAATAGAGAAAAACCAAGAACAGTTTGTGAAAAAAACCCAGGTAGATTGGTGATTTCGTCGAACCGAAAGGATGATCGCTCTCTTTCTTGATTTGAACGTCGAAATAGGCAGGTGGACTGAGTGAATTGATTTTGGTAAGATCTATAAGTTAAATAAGTTTCACTGCTGGAGTTTAATTGAGTAATATTATTCTCTTTATCTTTCAATTAATGTTGTAGCTGATTAGCATTTTCTTCTTTTTCCTTATGCTTGTAATATTAGAATTCTTGGATATACCGCATGGTAATTTTTGAAGGTTAAATATAGATATTTCGGCCATTTTGACAAATCATTCATAGTACATATTGTGGCTAACGTAACATCTGTTCCGAATATTGGGAACTGATTTTTTTTTTATTGGAAATCAGTTCTACGCTTTTGCATTTTTTAGGTACCAAGTAATTGGTAATTTCGAATGGACTAGAGCTTACCTACCTCACACGACCACCGGTTTGTTCCAAGGATTCCAATTGAAGTGAAGGGCGAATTCGATTGTTCGGGGACCGTTTGGAGTGACTAATAGGACGGCTCTCTGGTAAGCAATTTTCTTTATTCCATAACTATATGTTTATGAGAGTAATTTTCTTTTCTCTTGAGGAAGAATTGCTTACAGAGAGAGTTGTACCTCTGGCCTAACGGTTTCAGAACACTCGATTCGATTCAATATATGCCTCCAGCATAAAGTTGATTTCCGTTAAATAAATTTCTTATATCTATTACTCCATTCAATTCCCAGTGTAGCTTATTTGATTTTTGATCGTTGCAGAGTCAATTCACTTCAGTTACTACCTTGTCGCCAAGAGCAGGGAGATTCACAATTTTATTTGAGAATTACCTGTTTATCGATTTGAGAAGGGAATTGCCGCCCTATTTCAAAATTATCTTTATCTAAGAGAGTTGTGCCCACTGAAAGACGTGAGGTCTCCCTCTTCAGTTATCTTTAAAAATTCTTCAATCAAAAGAATTATTTAACATTATCTTTTTCTAAAAGAGTTGTGCCCACTGAAAGACGTGTGGTCTCCCTCTTCGGTTTATCTTTGGAAATTCTTCAATAAAAAGAATTATTTCACTTTATCTTTATCTAAGAGAGTCGTGCTCACTGAAAGACGTGTGTCTCTCTCTTCTCATCTTGGCTGAAGAGTATACTTTTTCTCTACTATATTTATTTTATTTAACGCTATATTTTCCTTTGGCACTTGCTTTAAAATAGTATATTTTTGCACTGGCAATTTTATAGTGTTTTGCTTTAAAATACTATATTTTTTCTCTGGTAAAATTTCAATGGAATTTTTATATTTCTTTTGGAATACCTTTCCTCATTAAATTTTTTTACCCTTCTGGTACATAGAATCACCTTATCAAAACTTACTTGTTTCAAAACTTAACTGAATTTGAACATAACGTTTTGGGTGAGGTTTGTTTTGTTTGGTTTTGAATTTTGTTCATTTTTAATATTTTTTTTTAATTATTAAAATTAACTTGTAAATTTAACTCCAGAATAGCAGATTGGATTGCTTTTTATTATCTTTGTTCTTTCACTGTAACTTTCCAGTCTTTTATATAGACTGAGATTCTTATTGTATGCTATCATTTGCATCTATCTTTTGACTCTCGATTAAAATTTGAAACTTGAGGTTCAAAGGATATCCTTTGTTCTCCCCTTTTTGTACATATTTTGATTCCTATCATCTTCTTCGCATGATATATACCACGGAGGGAACCCATCTACGGAGACAGAAGGACTAGTAACCTGGGAGGTCTCACAGCACATCCATATCAGCACTGGTCCGTGAAGATCAACTAAATTCACGCCGATAAGTGGGTCTAAAACCAACTATAGAACCACCCACGACCATCTTCATCGTAACCGCTGAAACCAAGTTCCTCCTAGAACCGCTAAGACCAGCTTCAAGAAACTAGCCTTCATCTCTCACTCAAGAACTCCGAAGGTATATCCGTGGCACCAACAACTGGAGGAATCATAGTTGTAAATGTTCGGGTTTTGATCAGAGTCGAAAATACTGTTTTTTATGTAATTTCTCAATACTCTTATAGTATAATTGTCAACCTATTTTTTTATTGTTCAGTCAATTCCATCTGGAATAAATTTGTTAAGTTGATTTATTGCATATATATTCGCCTTCCCATACAAGCTAGGTAACATTTATTTAATTTTATTTATCTTTGACTTTTGTCTTTAGCAAGTCTGGCGCCCAACTCTTGAACTAGTCAAGTTAATTAATGTATAATTTTTTTAGTGGCCAAATTTGATTAACTAGGAAAAGTCATTAATTGAACCTTACTCACGGCCTAACCGTATCCATCTGAGCAGCCTATCGGCAAAGTGATTTCACCTTCTTAAATTTGAATCATATAATTTAAAATCTGGGGTTCAGAAGTAAGGGGTGTTGCAAGATTTCAATCTATACATGAATATTGTCATTTCAGCTTTGAAAAAGGAATACATTAATTCCGAAACGTCGGCGATAAAAAAATTGTTTTACTCCCTGTTCCAAATTCCCTTTGAATCTAACTATATTCAATACTTGGGACGATGAATCATTTATCAATTTATATCAATATTCAGGTTGCTGTCAAGATGAACTCTCAAAAGTTTTACTGTTTTGTCATACCCTGTTTGCTGCACTTCACCCTGATGATGGAATAACATTTTCTTACATGGAGGTAGATTCGATTCATAACTAGTGAAAGGTTTGTACCCATACAGTCTTCTTCAGATTATTGGTGAGTAGTTAGCTACCAAAGAACTCCAGCAGCAGAAGAAATGATGTCAAGATTTTTTGTTTTAGATCGGACCAGTTCTTGCCTCTGAAGAAGATGACAGTGTCATCTGCGAAAGTACTCATTTTCCCAGCTACTGGCACGTGGAATAATGCATCAATATAACTTGGGAATAGGATAGGTCCAAGAATGGTTCCCTGTGGGACACCATAACAACATTGTTCTTATTCCTGGAATGGTTGGGTTGGGATTAGGGTCAATGTTATTGAAAAAAACTATCGCTTCCTCGCCAACGTTTTGAACTTCAATAAATTCATCATTAGGGCTCAGCTTAGTACATTTCCAGTGTTTTCTCGAATGTTAGTGAAATAACCATTGAATTTTTCCTGCGATCACGGAGTTATCCTGAATAGTAGTTTTGTTATCTTTTATGGCAATTGTGATATCAGATTTTATATTTCCTTTTATTATTTTGACGCACTGCCACTCATATTTGGGACTGTTTTGGTTATAAGATATCTGTTTTTGTAATAGTTAGTTTGCGCTTTGTCAATGAGATTACTCAGGATATTTGTAAATTGTCTGAATTTATTTGGTTTATTGTCGTTACTTGTGTTTCTTAGTGCTTTTTTATTCAAGCCATTTTTTTTGTTCCCTGATTGTACAAGGATATTTGTTATCCATGGCTTTCTTTCAACATTTTTTTCCTTTAATTTCATAGTGGTACGATAATATTCCAATTTTTCTATGAATAAACTAGTCGTGCTATCTACATCAGGTTTTTGTCAATTTACGGAATTTAAAATTTTTCTCAATGTATTGAAGTTTATGTAGGATTTTCTCTATTCATCATCTTTTCTCGTATTTGATTCAGATTGGAAATCGTAGTGGAGTATTTGTGAGAAGTGATCGGGCAGCGAGGATTTCAAAATCATTGGGTGGTAGTTTTCATAGTTTTCTTTGGTTTTTGCAAAAATATGATCAATACAGGTTTAAGATCGCCCCGTTTGTCGAGGATATGTATCCATTTTCCTGCATGAGGATCACTGAGTTCATTTTCCTATAAAATATCTATATTGATATCACCAATTATTAACTTAGTATCAGCATCTTGCTTGTCGAATCTCAGATATGTTTCTAATGCACCGTTGAAGGCAATAGGACAGGTAGAAGGTGACCTATAGATAGATGTGATTTGGATTTTTTTATTATGTATATTGAATGAAAGTTCGTTTGCGTTGCAGTTATTAAGTTTCATTATATTGTTATAAGCTGGAATAAATTCATTATAACCCCATCACTATAGTTGATATTTACTTTATTCGCTAAGATAAATCATTCACGGTTTTCGAAAGTGAATTATGATACTCATTTTTGCCGTGACAACATTTGCGTTCCTTTCAACAGCAGCAAGATTTTTCATTCCATTACGGTTTTCAACTTAGTTATAGTATATTTTCGAGAGAAGAAATATTGAGGTTATTTTGTGTAGATTTACTGATATGTTTCAGTGGATGCCATGCTAGTGTGGGTTTTTTTATGCGAAATAATATTCCATTAGTGTTGATACTTTCGGAAACTTTTCCAAAAACATTCAATAGGGAAATTGGCTTGTAGTTCACATTATCATTTTAAATTTCCGATTTATATACTTTATTGTATCACTGATTTCTTTCGGAGGCATATTTATTACGGTTTCACCTTGGGAAGCTTTTTTTTTCGAATCAGTACTTCTTGTTCATATTTCCTCTGAAGAAGTTTATGTTATTTTCCAAGTATATTCACTGAAGCATGACTGAATTTATTTTTTATTCTCCGAAATAATAATGATGATGCTCCTGTACATAACACATTTTGCGTAAAGATTTCACTTGCAACTGATGTGATCAATTCTGGAAGATTCCACGAAGAAACATTGTATAAATGGATCTAGCAGCACTTCAGAGATATATTAGTTTCCCAAACTTCCGAAGGAGTTTGATCAACAAGTCTCAAACTGTTTATTTAACTTTTCCCGGAAACTTTCATGAAGATCGATCCCTACATGCACCAACATATCTATCATAGTCGAGACGTGGACTTGAAGAGGATTTCATTTTGTCCGGGAATGGAATGGGATAGTCCTGCGTCTCGACAAAGTTTGTTTGGTGTCCCTGTCAGAATTCTAATGCATCAGGCGAAAAGTTCCGATGAATGGGCAAGTTTTTGAAAGTCGAATGATATGTTATCTCTGTGATGGAATTGCAACTGGGAACTGGGGTTGTAACATGTGTTATCATTTTAATCCGAAACTGGGATGAATAAACATGTATATATCGGATGAAATTCAGTACTTTCCTGCAAAGTTATATAATCATATAATTCACCACTTTTGATACACAAGGTGTGTATGGTATGTCAGGTACAGAGTATGAGAGGTACAGAATATAGGTAAATATAAAATATTAGAATATACAGGTAAACGGAAAAAAGACAAGAATAAAAACATTTACACTTACAAGCACACATGTGTTTAGAACAAGTACACAAAATATTGAATATTGCGGAACAATGCAATATTCAACTCAGAATAAAATTATGAACCATACGGTTCAAATGAATTTGTAAGGTTTTCAGTTAGGAATTCTTGGTGACTATAATAGCATCTATCTATGGGGAAGGTTTTAATTCTACCAAGGAAAATTTTATAACTTCTTACTCGTTTGACTCCATTTGGTAACTTATTATAGCAGGTGATGGCATTGTACTGGGGAGAGTTTTTGAAATTTGACATCCTGTGTTGCGGTATTCGCAAAAGATATCCGTTTCGTGTTTATGCCCATGTTCAGATCCAGTTTCCGCAAATAAATCCATGTTTTGCCTCGCAAAAATTATACATCTGAATATTTATATGGAAGGTGCTGATGAGATTTTTTTTCAATCAAAATAGGCCGACAGCTCTCGCGAAAATCCATGTTGAACATGATCCTTATTATACGTTTCTGATCTATAAAAACTCTTGAAAAATCTCTTGTTCTACCCCAAGACGAGATATTTAAACTGATATGTAGCATAGCATGATAGTATAATATATACTGAGTAGGCCAGGCTCATCCAGGCTGGGTTTTATCTGTCTTAGGGCCTAATATGCTTTGTTTAATTGCGCCCAAGTATGGTCCACCTGCTTTCCACAATTCAAATTAGAATCTAGGTAGGTGCCTAGGAATTTAACTTCATCTAACATTTCTAAATAGTCAATAGTGTAAGTCTCAGCTAAGTTATTATTTCTGACAAAAACATTAGACAAAAATTGATTTTAAGGTATTTAGTATGACCCCATGCACTGAATTGATCGAAAATGTTTTGAGAATTTCTGAGGAGTTGTTCAATATTTTGGCCAGATAATGTTATGGCAGTGTCATCAGCAAACATTGTAACATAGACTTCCATAACGTATTGCGGAAAGTCATTCACATATAAGAGGAATAGCAAAGATCCTAGGACAGAGCTCTGGGGCACACCCAGTTTGACATTTCTTGCCTCAGAGGTAAGACCATTACAAGAAACTACCACTTCTCTATTAGTCTTGTTAGACTCAATTCAGTTTATGAAGCTACATGGAATACCATAATTTGACAGTTTTTCAACTAGGAATTTAGGGCACACTGTATCGGAGGCTTTTGATAGGTCGAATAATGATGAAAGGATATATTTGTTGCTATCGATCTCAGTGAATAAATGACTCAGTAGGTGGTAAGAAGCTGTTTGAATAGATTTGTGTTTGCTGAATTCGTGCTGAGATTGACAAAACAGATTATTATTTTCCAAGTGATCTGAACAGGGATAACAACTGCTTTTTTTAGGATATCTGGGAAGTAACGTAGTGTTAGAGATTTGTTCATGAGATAATTTAGTGGTTGAATAATGGTCGGGATTATTTCTTCTATTATAACAATTGATAGTTCGTCGAAGCCTGCAGATTTCTTATTTTTTCATTTCAGATAGGGTTATTGCTATCTCATGTTCAGTAATGGGTTGAGTTTGGAACGGTTCAGTTGCATTGGGATTTTTTCTTACGGTACATTGGAGAGACAAGTTTTGTCCAAAATGATTTGACATAGCAGTTTCTGCTACATTGGAAAAGTAATCAGCAAGAAGCTTCATTCGGCTGGGTTATGGGACCCTCTTGTTCGAGGAATATTGGATTTTTAAATTTGTTTTTATTTTTTCTCCGTTCATTGTTGATAATCCTCCACGTCTCTTTGGTTTTGTTTTCTGATTTATGTATTTTGATGCTAAAAAAGTTTTGTTTCGCCAACTCTGTCTTGTGTTCATGCTCGCGTAATCTAGCTTTATAACTATTTGTCAAATGAGGTTTAGTATCCAAGGAGTTAGCGAAGAACCAAACCATTTCTCTAAAATTTCTACCTCCGTTGAGATATCCAACCCTTTGAATTGTTTTTGGGGTACGTTCTTTCATAAGGACATAATACATCAAAACACCAGAGGAGTACGTTGAAAAAGTATTGAAAAGCTTCGTTTATCGTCAGATGGTGAATAGGATACCAGTCTTCATATTTCAACCTACTGTTTCGTTATGTTCTCAGGGTATGACTGGCGTCTAGGAACTGGGCTCTACTCATCAATGTCCTTGTAATTGCTATTAGTCGATAATTATAGTTATTTGGACTGTATTATTACTTTTCATTCCAACTCTCTTGCAATTCGAAAACATTTGACATTGATTGATTTCTAAAAATTTTTTTTTATCTCTCACATGAAAAGTATCGTATCGTCCTCAACATTCTCCACCACCCAAACAGTTTCATTTCACAGGAAGAATACAGAGTTCTGCTACTGGTCGCACAGAATGCTATTTTTTATTTGGGCACCCCATCTTTGCCAGGGTATGTTCCTTCCTCCCGTCCCATCATCCACTTATTCCTTGGTGATTTGTCGTCAACAACCAGTACTATATCTCCGACTTTGATAGACTCAGTTGTATCGTGCCACTTCTGCCTCTAAATTACAGTAGGCCTGTACTCTCTGATCCAACGCCTGCAGTAACTATCCGCCAATGCCTGGACAATTCGCCGTTATTTTCTGCTTGCAACATCTCTATAAGACCTCATATCACCAGGTCTCACCAGTAAAGAATAATTGGGTGATATTGCCTCCGATTCATTTGCGTCTAAAGAAATATGTGTCAAGGGCCTTGAATTGACAATATATTCTATTTCAACCAACAACGTAGTCAATATCTCTTCTTTGGGAATGATAGTTTTCAGACTAATTTTCAGAGCAGATTGTATTGATCATCCCATCTGCTCCCATATTCCAACCATATGAGGAGCTCCTGGAGGATTGAACTTCCAGATGATATCTTTTGAAGTGAGTTCTTCAGAAATTGAATTTTGATTCCACCCTTGAATCCACTCTGTGAGTTCCTTTTCCCAACGAAATGAGTTCCAATACCGGTCCTGAATTCCTTTGTTCTCTCCTGCACATACATTTTCGAATGTCTTGTATAGTGGAACTTGTTTCTGAAGAATAAGTACCGCCATTAGTGTGAGGCAGATGAACAGCACACCATATCTCTTTCCGATTCTTCGTCCGACTGCAAGAGTCATAGGCCCGAATAAATCAATTCCAACAAAAAAAAAAAGAAATGTGAATGCTTTCAGTCGTTCTGTTGGTGAAATTCCCATTTCAGGAGGTTGTGGTTTGCACTTCAGGTTTCGGCATAGTTGGCAGTTATTGAAACATTCCTTACCTGCTGCTCGGATGTTGAGGATCCAGTATTTCAGTCTCTGATTATCCACAACTGTTTGTATCCCCAAGTGGCGTCACTTTTGGTGGTACTGATCAACCATCAAAGACATGAATTCATATTTTGGGTCCAAAATAAAAGGACTTCTGGATTCGAAAGATATTCCAAGTCTGTCATTTTCAGGAATTCTTCCTCCATGTTCTGCATACAAGAATACAGACAGTTTTTGGAGACAACTTGATTTGGGCACACATCTTTTTTTTTTTAAATCACAATTTCATCTGGAAAGGTATATTCTGAGTTTTCCAGATCCATAACTTCCTAGCCTCCTCTATTTCATCTACTCCTGAAATTGCTATATCTGAGCGAGAAGTATTTGGAATTCGGATCACTTTTTTGGAAAATATAATCCATGCTGTGGTGCGGATGGGTGGAATCAATTAGGAAAATCTATTTATGTCTGGAAATTCTATCTGCAGAATTTCATCCAACTGCGCAGTGAGAATCTGATCATATTCACGATGTGGTTCTTCTGGCCAGTCTGCTTCAGGTGATTTCAGGAAGTTTGGTGCCGAAAACCATTTTCCACTAGGTAGAAAATCATTATTCTTCATTTTTTTTGCAGCCTGTACTGCAACATTCATTTCAGAAAGTAACCAGTGCCACTGTGAAATATCTGTGAATTTCTCCAAGTCTACATGCTACGAAAATGGAAAATCTCCTGGATTTGGACCTGATCTACTGTAGAACTACCATTGAGTCTGTCCAGAAATGGAGTTGTTCAATTTGGTATTCAATTTCACTGCATGCAAGTACTGCTCCTTGTAACTCCAGTTTTGGGATTTTCCACTGATTTATAGGTGCCATTAATCCCCACTGTTCTAAGAAAGGCAACTGCAGCATATACCTCATCACTGTCATCAGAGAACAGCAGTTCTACCTTTCTGACAATTGCAAGACTTGAAAAATAGTATCTACAAATCATAATTTCAGTTGCTTCAATCATTTCAACCATACTTCAGATATATCTTCTGTAACTGCTCAATCCCAGTGTATATTTTCCCTCCAAATGTTTTGTAATACAACTCTAGCATTGGTCATAAGTGCAAGGAATCCCAGGGGTCGAATATGGACATTAGCATCCTCAATACTTCTCTCCTCGTAGCAACTTTCAATCCATCTGTAATTGGAATCATCTTCAGGTTCAGAGTGAACACAAAATTATTTTTCCGGAAACCAAGAGAGTCTTAGAACTCGTTCCAATGCTTGTGTGCCAATTTTAACAGAATTTTGCCAATTATCTCGTAGATTAACGGGGATAGATTGCATACCCATACTGGAATTGCTGATCCACTTCACCATTTCGAAACCTGCTTGTCTATGTACCTACAGTACGGTTCAAATTATGTGAATGGCTTCCTCTTCTGTGCAGCAAGAATCTATGTAGTCATCCACCTAGTCAGGCGAGCATGAGATCATTTCTGTAGTATGAAACGAATGGAAATATTACGAATCCTTAGTTCTTCATTTTTCAGACTATATCACTCAATAACAAATCAAAGTGTGCGTCGTGAGGAACAATCAGGTCAGTTTGATTCCTACTGGCTCGGAGTTCGAGATGACTAAATGAACAATTTCATATGAAATATGGATCATTTCTGTAGTATGAAACGAATGGAAATATTACGAATCCCTAGTTCTTCATTTTTCAGACTCGTGAGAAACAATCACGTCAGTTTGATTCCTACTGGCTCGAAGTTCGAGATGAGAGAATAAACAATTTCATATGAAATATTTGAACATGTTTAAAAAAACGGATTTTTAACCACTGCAATTCGCTATAACGGATGTGCAAGAGGGTAGATTACACCCCATATGTGTACACTGTTTTGTTCTTGTCTGTGTAATGCGTTCATAGTTTCACATTTTTAGCTTTGGTGACAAAACCTTGTTTTCCTTGTAACACTTCAATGGCAAATAAATATCTATCTAGCTATATATCTACTCATTCAGCAACCAATAAAAGACGGTGCGATGGTATGTGTTTTAACGCCAATGACGGTAAACTTTTTTGAATTAGAGTATTTATTTCTTCCTCATCACTTGATGCATCTCCATAATTTTGGCAGAGGAAAAAACATTCAGTTTATAAATCCAGATTGATTCTATTTCAACCACTGAGCTACTTCATTTCGGTAGAATTCCATCCATTTTTACAAGATGAAGATGTGTTCGACGTGATGGTGCATGATACAAACGCATTTTCCTTTCTGTCTGGATATTATCGATGGATGGATAAAATCCGGATTTTCCAAATGCCACTTGCCCGAATTGATGGAGAAGCTTGAGGAAAAAGGGTCAGGAAATATTCATGTTCTATAATGGGAAGCTGTTGTAAGTTCTGAGAGGGTGTCTCTGTGTGTATGTTATTTTTCACCCCGCTTTAAGTGGCTGTCAATCACAAGCATGTGGAAATCGCGGGAAATATATCGATGACACTCCAACGCGAAATAATGTGTGAAGGTTATCGTGGAAGTTTTTCAAAGGAGGATTTCACTGGTTTTGATAAATGAATTCATCTGACTGAGGCAAACATGTTCAATCTTTATATTTCAAGTACTTTTTTGTGACGAATTTAAGCTCACTACAAGGAATTGATAGCCAAGGAATATATAAATTTTTTCATTACAAAACGAATCGTCAGGTATTTTTCCATTGAAACATCAGTAGGAAAAAAATAATGACTGGATATTTTTCGATTGTTTGGGAGATTCATGATAATCCAATCGATTGGGATTTTTTTAAATTATATCAATATTTCCTTTCGAACTTTTATATGTTTTCCATAGTACTCTCAAATTAATTTCATTTTGTGTATTACCTATGATTTTCTATTTATAATGGGGAAAGGAATTCGGCATTTTTTGATATCAAACTAAACCTCTTCTACATGTAGTAGTAGTACTTTATTCAAAATTGATAAGCCTAATATACAAACGCCTTGATCACACATAAAAAAAATTACATCACATATATACATATATAAAAATAAAAACATCACTGGCAATTGGTAGCTATGCAGGACAAGACAGTAACAGATTCAGAACCCTATACCAATAATAATACTCAAATAATATAACAGATACCTAGTGCTATAGAATGTTTTTCCCAAGAAGATGTTATAAACTCTCCAATACAATATGTCCAACAATCATAGAGTTTTTATATACTCTGATAATGATGACTTGAAAGAAGATAAAGAAACTGACGATTTTATATTCATAGGCAGTTTATTGAATTCATTTAACCCTTTGAAAAATAGCGATCTCATGCTGATACTAGAATTCGTTCTGTGAATATGAAAATCAGCTTTCATTCTTGTGTTAAAGTTATGAATTTCATCATTTCTTATTAAGAATTCATTGAAATGGGAAGGTAGTAGGCCTTTGTACAATTTATAAATGAAAGTCATACTCATGTGAAATAAACGCGAACTAACTGAAAACCATTGCAGTGTACCTAACATCAATTTAATTGGAGTATATCTATAACATTTCAGAATCAATCTCATTCCTCTATTTTGTAGCTTTTGGATTTGAGAAATTCGGGTTCGGTTAAACAAGTAAATTATTGAAAGATAAGTGCCATGTGAAGTGGAATGAATAGAAAAAGATTAACGGTTTTCATAAGGATTCAATATAATTGAACCAGAAATAGATTCAGGAAACAACTACTTTCCTGGCAAATACCACGCAGAACATTGAATGATATTCACCTGAAAATCCATGCATACTTCCATATAATATCAATGGACATTGAATGCAAATGTTTCTTTCTGATAAGCTCGATTATGTTTAATTTATGTCGTGTTCACCTAACAATCCGCATACCGGTTTCAGGCTTCTTGGCCCTCATCAGTACGGAGTAGTCAACCAGCCAAAGGTCCAAAGAACTCTGGCTGAAGTGAGACACAACGTAAACAAACCATCATCGATCTTGTAACACCTATAGGTACGCCGGAAAAGATAAACTTTAACTGGCGGTACCTAGTGACAGAAAGGTGAATATCATTCAATGTTCTGCGTGGTATTTGCCAGGAAAGTAGTTGTTTTTCACCTGAGATCTGCCATTTTCTGGTTCAATTTTATATTGAATCCTTTATGTGAAGAAAACCGTTTAATTCGATTTTTCTAAGTAAATTATTGTTGCGCAATAGTCAAAGTCAGGTTTCATAATGAAATTATAAATGGTAACTCTGGCAAATACGGAAAGCTCTTTTGAAATTCTTGAAAAAAAGAAAAGTTTTTTCAGATATTTTTTTAATAATATATTCTTCATGACTATTAAATGTTAGATTATTATCGATCATAAATCTAGATATTTGAATTCATCTACAATTTCCAAGGAGGTATTTCCAATCGCTATATCAATCGAATCAACAAGTATATTATCATATTTACATTTAGTTGTAACAATCATTGATTTGGATTTATCTACATTTAATTCAAGTTTATTTGTCTGCAAATATCTTTCGATATTGGCCAATGTGATGTTTATTTCTATTTTAGCATGTTCTAAACTGTGATTTGCACGATACACCAATGTATCATCGGCAAATGAGCTAATAGAGCAGTTTCCTGCAATTTGATGAATATCATTTATATAAACAATGAACAGAAGGGGACCCAAAACGCTGCCCTGAGATACTCCAATGTTATTACCTGATTTATTGGAATAACTTGAACCAATTTTTGTTTTTTGACTTCGGTTTTTCAGATAGTTTTCCATCCAATTATAAACAGTACCTGCAACTCCCTAATACCTCAGTTCACGTAGTACAATGTCTCTACCAATTGTTTCAAAGGCGCGTTTCACATCCAGAAAAACTGCAATGACATATTTATTCTCATCTATTTGTTTTTTCCAATTTGATAAAGTATATTGAAGAGCTGTTTCACATGAATAACTCTTCCTAAATCCTGATTGGTGGTCACTGAGGATAATATTACTATTCAAATGTTGACATTCAAGGAGGTTATTCTTGGGATAATTTTGAGAAAAATGTTCATTTGAACATGTCCTAAAGGTATCAACTTAACTTCTAAAGTTTAAATATTTGTTTTTTGGCCCTAGCTACTTTCGTGAATCGTAGTACGCATCTCCTATGCATCAAAAGGTATTTCATGCTGTACAACATAATTTTTCATTTTTACCAGTGGCGCTCGTGCGGGATTTGCACTGAATCATTTTAAAAAGAAAAGTGATACGCTACTTCTTTTTCTCAAAGTTAAAATCAAGTTCCTCATTTTTTTTGTTTGACGTACGGTTTACGCACAAAAAAAAAATATTCATTTGCATTTCGCTACGCCACTTACGAGAAAAAACAATTTATGTTACTTTAAACACAAATTTATTTAGGAGAATAATTTTCAAACGGTGAAATTATAAAACTTTTTAACAAAAAATTAAACCGACGAAATACGGAACTGAAAAGTGAAAAATTAAATAAACCTTCTTAGTCTCAATAACTAAGCTCCTAAACTAATGTAAGTAACTAACGGACCAGAATTCAGAGGGTGAGTGATCAATATCCTTCATTTTGCTACCCTTAGGGGTGGATTTTATCTTTCAAATTCGAATGGGACCAACTTCGAAGAACACCCTATCCACTGAAAGGAGAATTATCGGAATCGGACATTTCAGTAAAAAGTTATTCGTGATCATACATAAAAAATAAAAAATAAAATAAAAATATACGCGTCGTCTAGAGAACCTCCTCCTTTTTGGTTTAGTCGGTTAAGAATGAAAGTAATCTAAATACATTTCGGAATGCTAACACAAAATTACCCTGAACACAAAAAGGAATAAATTAAATCAGATGTTCAATAAAATGTGAACCTCCTGCTCTTTTTGTCATGATATCATGTACTCTTTGGAAAATGTCGGAACTGTTTCTGATAGTTTCGCAAGAAACTATGATTTCTCAACTGCTTTCCAGTATGAATTGGTATGCTGTAAACCAATGTTATAAGATGACCCCACAGGAAATAATGTAAGCTATTGAGATCCACTGAAGTGCGCTGGCATGAACCAGAGTCGATAAATAAATCGATACATTTTACAATCTCTATCGCAGTTTGAAAGAAGACCCTCATTAAACAAATATTCAACTGATATAAAACAATTCATCAATCTTAACTATCTAACACTACTGAAGTTACTATGAAAAAAAACTATATAAGAACGAACCTCCACGTGCAATATACAATTTTATATGAAGATATAGATCCTTGCCATCAACCATTCTCAAGAAAAAAAAGAGAAAATAGAAATATCAATAGAACTAGTATAGATTTCAGCAAGAATTCCATTTATTCATACTTTAATTGTAAACAATATATTAATATGTATAATATGTATACCATCCATTTTGATTACCTAATGAAAATCCTGAATTATTCCAAGAAGCTGCACAAAACAAGCGCCTTGAGTGCTTATGTGAACCCTTGGGATTATAAAGGATAACCGTTATAAATATGTATTGAAAACAAACTTATTTCTCACTAAAATGGGAACATCTCCCCTCAAAATTGGCAATTCTCTTATTTTCGATTACATTTAGAGAAGATCCATCCATGCACAATGTTGTTTTTCAGTTCTTTATCAGGAAACGATTGCTTTTACGGACACAACACAGGAGTTAAAAAAGTTTTGCAATGAATCGTTCTTTTCAACACACACAAATTGAGAAATTCCGTTTCGTTAAAAAGTTCTGGTAAAAAATACAATAGGGGTTGCATTTTTTACCCCTTTAAAAGATCACAACAAAATTAAAAATATTCATAGGTAGCCTTTTTATTGGTATAACATGCCCAAAAAATGTCATTTCTTCAACTCTTCAGCAATTTCAATTCTCATTTTTGGAAGCGTGTAACTTTTCAAGGAAAGGCCTAAGAGCTTTTGTTTACATGAAAGATCCCCTTTAATTTTTGACAATGAATCACTCCCTGAGAACTTTCGCACTTATTTGGTAACACCCTGTATATTTCTGTAATATATGCATCTATAGTATTGGCATTTATTAGAGTATTTTTCACATGTATAACTGGATTCCTGATTGAAAAATAAATAAAGATCTATTTCTAATATTTATTATGCTAGTCCCCGAATATCAACAACAAACAAATTCACTTCAAATCGTTTTTTTTTTTATTGACAAATCCAGCAGGATTAATCCAATTAATTTGCTGAAATACCCGTAGATTTCCTCGACTGACTCTCCTCATTTTTCAGACCATAAATGATTACGCGAATGGAGAGAAAAAACCAACCGTGTAATTACACAAAATATTAATCACGATTTTATGTCTCTCGCGTCGCTGATCCTAAATCTCATAATACACAACACTCCCATTTTGTCCTATTTCCCTTCATGGAACTGTTGCTCCATACTTTTATGAAAGACCCAATTCCGTTCTCTAGGTTTAATCACAATTTTTCGCCGGTGGATTGTAACGTTTATTGCACATTTTATTTGTTTGACTTTGTGCTTTCCGGCAAGAATCCGATTTCTCCTATATTTTATTGCGAATAACCAGCACTCCATTTATGAGTCCAGCTTCTGCATCAATATCCACATGTGGTAGGGGTGGAACTTACCCCTCTATTCACGATCATAAATAGAACGCAGTGGAAACTGCTTCTTTGGTGAAAAATGGTCACGAAATGATTGCTAAAAAAAATATAATTGGACATGAATAAAAGAAATAAAAACAAACTCACCCATTTCTTTTGAAAAGAATTCGATTGTGGCTACACAAGATATAGAGAACGCTTTAGAATACTCAGAAATATTCAAGACGAGTCGGTAGTTTTCACTTCTAAGCCCTCTAAAGCAGCTCCGAATTTGATATTTCTTCCTTAATGTTTGTTATATTTACCATTCGAAATCAGAAACATTTTAGCTGGGGCGCTCTAGTATACTAATAATATATGTTAATTTACCAAAAAAATTTTTTTTAACTAAAACTAATTCAACATGTAAATAAACAGTTCAATTCCACGGAATGGATTTTGCTTATAAGTGGCGTTGCACGTTCAATATAGACTGGACCATTGAAAACGAAACAGCGGCTCTGTAGATAGGCAGAACCGAATAATATAAAAACGCTCGGACACGTCAACTACATTTTCGAGGGGGACATCGTTCGCGATGAAATTCACCCGAAATACATTCCATCCCTCGGAGCTATGACCACCACCCCTAAATTTTTAAATGGCATCATATGGCAAGTGATACCCCATCTGAAAGGTATTTTCCTTCTCAATATCAAACAACAAAAATAAATCATTTCTATCGATTAGTTTTCGAGATATAGGAATTCGAAGTTGGAAAATCACTTTTCATTCATTTAATCAATGAAAATAACATTAACATCTAACAATGCAACTGTTCAAAGATAATTATCATTGTCAAGGAATCAAATGATCTGAGTGTTCACCAACAAATAACATGCAATTCTGTTTCAAATTTGTTATTATTTTCATTTCATCCTTTTACTTGATCGATTTTTTTTAACGTTCTTAAGAATCGATAAAATGACGTTTTGTCGAATTCGTCTCGAATGCGAGTACAACAAAAACATGTATGAGATATTTTTTTCGCCAAATCGCCATTTTGGACGTCTATTAGTGTCAAACTGATCTTTGATTGAACGACATTAGGTGAATTACTTGACTAAAGCTGCTGAATATCTTTCCGCAATAATGGTGTATACGATCGCGGAAAGAGTTGAAATAACAATTATTTTTGAGAATGATGAGTGCGGTAACCTAACAGCTAATTTGTTCAATGGAACACATCCAGATAAACTTGTTGCTAGAAAATATGTACTAGAATTAGTGCAAAAATTTCGTCAAACTGGATCAGTAGCCAACAAGAAACGAGAGCCAGAACGTGAAGTGCCGTTGAGAAATAAAGCTGTTGAAGTTGGACTTTAAGGATAAGTTCATGCAGACCCAACATTGAGCACAAGGAAATTGGCTAGTGTTACCAACATCAGTAGAACCAATATCCGCCGAATCCTGAAACATCATAAATTCCACCCCTACAAAATACATTTGGTACACCAATTGAATGAAGATGATTTTGATAGGCGACAGGAATTTTGTGAAATTATGACTACGAGAATAGATACTGATGAGAAGTTACTTTTCAACATCTGCTTTTCTGATGAGTCTACATTATTTTTGAATTCGACTGTGAATCGTCATAATTGTCGTTATTGGTCAGATGCCAATCCACATGTTTTCCACGAAGTCCCTAATCAAACTCCCCAAAAACTCAATATCTGGGCCGGTATTTTTGGGGACCGTTTGATTGGACCAGTATTTCTCAACGGTAACTTGACAGGAGAAACTTATTTGGAATTATTGAATGGATTTGTTTATCCACAATTAGTAGACATAATTGAAAATGACGATTGTTACCATGAAGACCACTTGATATTTCAACAAGACGGGGCTCCTCCTCATTATGCACAGCCTGTTAGGGCGTTTTTGGAAAGAATGTTTCCAGGAAGTTGGATTGGAAGAAGAGGCTTTATAGGGTGTCCAGCCAGATCTCCAGATTCAACCCCACTCGACTTCTTCCTGTGGGGTCACTTGAAAAACAAAATCTTTGCAACCGAACCAGAATCTCTGGAAGATTTACGAAGGAGAATTATTGAAGAATGCCGTCGAATAACGCCGGAAATAATACGAAATGTGAGGTCTCGTTTTGAACAGAACTTGTACTATTGTATGGAAATGGGTGGTAGACAGTTTGAACATTTGGTCCATTGACAATAATAGATATTGCGACAGTTGCTTTATCAGATATTGTTTTTATTGATTGAGTGAATAAAAAGTTATATCCCAACTTCAAGGTCCTATATCTCGAAAACGAATCGATAGAATGAATGTATTTTTGTTGTTCGATATTAAGAAGGAAAATACCTTTCAAATGAGGTATCACTTGCCATATGTTGTCATTTAAAAATTTAGGGATGGCAGTCACAGCTCCGAGGAATGGAATGTATTTCGGGTGAATTTCATCGCGAACAATGTCTCCCTCGAAAATAGAGTTGACGTGTCCGAGCGTTTTTATATAATTTGGTTCTGCCGACCTCCAGAGCCGCTGTTTCGTTTTCAATGTATATATATGCAACATGAAAATGTATATCTGTTAATGAGTAAATAGAAAGAAAGTAAAAATAAAATAGTGAAACAGTAAAACGAATGAAAGATGTGGTAGACTATAAGGCGATAACAATATTAAGTGATTAGTTCATATTTACACGATAAGAGAAGTAATAATAGTATTCATATTATTTGAACCATACCATATATACACTTTATACGAAGTATCCCAGGGTGTCCCACTAGGATAGCCACAGATGAAGGGTCTGGTATTTTGACACTTCTTGTACTCTTCAAAAGACTGTAGGCTTCATTCACAATATGTGATATTGAACACCAGTTGCATTTATGTCCACAGAGAGACAGACAGAGCCGTCTTCACAATAGCAGACAGTCAGAGCTGTCTTCACACTATCTTCAAAACTTTGTTTCGTGACTCTTCTGAGTCTATGATTTACATGCCAGAAACGGTGCTTTCAACAGTAAATACAGCGTGTAAAAAATATTAAAGATATATTCAAACTTGCTTATGGCAATGTCTTACAATGTTCTATAGATATATTTTTGTTTACAGAACAAGGTTCTCGGTCTGGCAGCCTCACCTATGTATAATACCACTCTGAATATTTATACTGCGGGTAAATCGGTATTACCACAATAATATCCCTATATTACCAAAAACTAGAACTACTATTTACACTGCTGGTGAATCGGTATTACCACAATAATATTCTGAGATTACCAAAATTATTACCAAAACTCCAGTTTTTGGAACAATATGTAGCCCTGTAATTTTGCGTTAACGGTTATCGATATCTTTCCAATCTTTAGAACGAGATTTTTCTAGGTTGTGGCAATTAACTTTTTTCTTCCGAATTAAACCCTTCTCACTCCCACATATACTTTCCACATTCCATTCGGTTATTTCCTGAGCTTCACGTTCGAACTAACCCCAACTTTGATACTGTTCGCCGCTCCTTGTTCTAGGCCCATCTGATAATAATTCAATTTTCCTAATGATTTTATATTCCTCGACAGTTATTTTCGTCCGGCGATTTCCCTGAACTCAACCAACTGTTTTATTTTTCTTTGATTCAACTATTGGGCTTGGCTACAGACTACGAGGCCGCAAAATGATTCCCATAAAAAATTCAATATAATTCACTTACTGAAGCAACGAAAAAACGGATATTTACAAAATCACCTTCATGAATCGGACGATGAATAATATTCTACAAAATCCCGGTATCGGGGCTATTGTATTTTGTGAATCAAAACAATGCCCTGCAAGTATTTCATGGGACTAATATTACCTGTTTGTACAGGGTGCGGCACCGAAAACGAAACAGAACGAATATCTTCAAGACACATGTGTTGTGAAAAAAATCCAAAACCACATCGATTTGTAAGCCAAGGGGAACATCTTTTTATCATAACCTCAACTGTCATACCTCCCTCCCGACCCCTTGGTCACTATCACCCATACAGTTCAAATGGGGAAAGTACTAAGTGTGACACATCATTGAAAAGGTAATTTCATAAGGAATTCAGCCATGTGAGTGTTCGCCTCGTAACTTTTCATTTTGGCGCCCTCTTGCGAGAAAAACAACTGTTCTGTATTGCAAAATCATTTGAAAGCTACTTTGAACAATTCAGAAAAAAACAACTAAAATTGAAAAAATGGACATTGTATGGAAATTGGAAAACCTAATATATAAATCATTCCAAACTACATTATTCCACAGTAGCTGCTCAAAGTGTTCTCCATTAACTGCCATACATAAGTATAAGTTAGTCTCGAAACGTTGTCTGACGTTTTGCAGCACTTCTGTACTCATTTGACAATCGGTAATAATACGTTGACGTAACTCTTCTAAGGCACCTGGCTGAGTGGCGTATATTTTACTTTTCAAATGGCCCCACAAAAACTTTACGATTAACGTTTTTGTTTGGGTGCTGCTCATTGAACATTCTACTGCGTGTGTTGGCACATCAATCTTTTTTCAAATAATATTCAATTATTTCCACCCTATATATAAAACCATTTTTATGTTTTACTCGTTAATAGACCTGAAGTACTACTGACAATGAACTGACAGAAATAAGCACTGAAACAAAAGGTTTTTTATTTTACCAAAACATAAGCGTAGTAAGTCAATTTTTATCCAAAGGAACGAATGTCGTCAAATGACTCCAGAAATGCTCCAAAACGTCAGACAACGTTTCGAGACTAGCTTCTACTCATGTATGGCAGTTAAAGAGAAAACTATGAGCAGCTACTGGGAATTATTGTAGTTTGGAATGATTGGGTTAAATTCATGCAAGGTTTTCCAATTTTTAAGTTCATACATTGTCCATTTCTTCAATTTTTGTTCTTTTTTTCTGAATTGTTCAAAGTAGCTTTCGAATGAAGTATCATAATTTGGAAAACAGAATAATTGTTTTTCCCGCAAGAGAGCGCAAAAATAAAGAGTAACGTAGCGAACACCCACAGGGCTGAATTCCTTATCAAATTACCTTTTCAGTGATGTGTCACACTTAGTACTCCCCTATCCAAATTGTGTGGGTGATAGTGACCAAGGGGTGGAAAGGGAGGTATGACAGTTGAGGTTATGATAGAAAGGTCCCCCTTGGCTAACAAATCGACGTGCTTTTGCATTTTTTTGCACAACACATGTATCTTTAAGATATTCGATCTGTTTCGTTTTTGGTGCCGCACATTATATATCTCGACCGTTATTCGAATTTGGTTATTCCCTGAATTCAAACAGCGATGAAAAATAGTTATTCACCTAAATGCGCAACTTGAAATAAATTGATATTTCTGGCAATTGTTTTCGTTCGGCGATTTCCCTAAACTCAAACAACTGATAACATAATTAATTCAACAATTATTTCTGCGACCAATTACCGAATTATTCTGGATGGTTCCCCACTATAAAACATCTGCGAGAGCTGAAATAATAATAACAGACGATGAAAACTAAATACTTTTTCTGGAGAAAAATATTTACACTTTACTAAATTTATTGATCGAAAGATATCGTGAGAATTTACTTTGAGCAACACCAAGTTTCTATAGTACAATTAACTTGAACTTGAATGCAAAACAAACAGTAATATGATGAACAAAATCATAAATAGAAAAATATTCACACTTCCCCAAACAAAATATTCCGGGAGGATTTATTTTGAACAAAAAGAAAATATATACACGCTAAGAAAATATATACATATACACGCTACAGTCTTATGACAATCTTGAACGCGACTGCAGAGAACAGAAAATATTAAAAGTACTACAAATGAAATGTTTACAGGTGCCTCAACACACGAGGAAACCTGCCTTAAAAATGATAGACATATATCTTCACCTACTGATACTTACGGCGCACTTTTTGTCCGTTAATCTGAGAATTGGACCGGAATACTAGGGTTTTACTTCTTTTGCCCGTTCAATAAAAACCAGACGAGAAGCATTTCTCCCTATTTGTATTATATGGAAAAACACAACTCTATTTTATGCCGGATTCTTATGTTACTTCCAGTAGCTTTGAGTATTTACATTTATTTTCTTAACAAGGATTAGAACTTATTGTAGATCGGAATCAATATTAACCCCAAATAGTCCGGGACGTACCAAAGTTATGTTGAACTTTCTTCAGCCGTTCTTAGTAACGGAGCTCTAACAAATGCTTCGTTACAAGTCTTACATAGACGGCGAGTTCGTCATTCACTATAGGGTGAGCAGAATAGAATGTTCATCTAATATTTTAAATTTTTCGGTGTAGATCACGTACTCAGAAGGTGTGCCAAAAGGTACTCGAGACGAGAATTTTCACAAGCCATTAAACGTATATCTTTGGAATATTGTAATATTTTCCTGTGATTTCCTTTCATATATTTTCTTGGAATATTTCAATTATACAATTGCATATCATGAGCTGAGTGTGTATTTTATTAAATGATGACTACACTTTTCATACGAGGCAACTTAAGTTCATCGCATTGTTTATAGAGAATGGTCATCAACCAATCATAAATGGCCTTTTGGCGTGGCCATCATATGACATTTGTAACGTGATACGTTCATTTGAAAGAACTTCATAGATGAACATAAGTCAGTCTAGTACCAGTAATTGTCTATTCAACATCTGACCTGTATTGTTTGTGTTTGAATCCAATATACCAACTTCAAAGATTCTTGAGTATAATTTCACTTCAGCAGCAACCTTGAAGACCACGTTCCCGCTCGATCAACTCAACATATCGAAATAAAGCACCACAATATCACGGGAGGTCTATTGAAACTTCATATAGACGACCCAATAACCGTTTCATAATGTAGAAATTTGCGCAAGCTGCAAATTTTCAATAAATCCCTCGCCCATCTATACATCGCGGCAGACCCTGATCCATCTTTGAATGGTTTAGGGTTTATACCCAACTTATCACAAGTTGGCTATTCTACTCCTATGCGGAAGATTTCGCTAGTTCGTGCTCATTGGAAACATGTACACGAGCTATAGGCGTGAAGGGAGATATAATGATTGGGTCCAACATGCTCTTTTATATTCCGTGGGAAAATTCTGCGACGTTATTTTCCTCAGTTTTTTCACTGAGTAAAAAAAAAGAATATTTGAAAAATCTGATTAAATCTAGAAATTTTCAATAAACAAAGTGCTACAAAACGAGTTCTGCATACTTGCACGGTGGGGGAGTTGCTTATGATCGATCCAATCTACAAGGTGATTCAAAAGTACTTTGACAAACTTCAGGGGGTGATTCCTCACAATATTCTGATATGAATTGTCCAAATGAACAAATGTCCAAAAACGCTTCGTTTCCAAGTTAGGTGTTGAATTTTTATTTTTATTTTCGTTTTTTCAAAAAACTTTCGAAATACTGACCTCAATTGAATGAAAATTGTTATTGAGTGATTTTTTGAGGTGTCGAATTCGAACCTGATGTTATTATTGCTCTTACTCGTAGGGGGCGCCCGTACACGTCTTTTTTTTAAGATTCTTAACTTTTTTGATCGTATTTCTAGCACATTTTCCAGTAAAATCATATTGTCACGCCCTGCTTGTGTAGACCCTGGCCCCCTAATTGTATAGGGTGCCTAATAATTATGTTGCTTGGCTTGCGAGAGGTTAAAACATTTTACTTCTCTGATTGTGACCACCATGGTATAGTGAAATGAAGAAGTGAAGTGAAAGCTATTGTGTTTATTAAAAATATAAGGAGACAAAAACATACATGATGGTGAAAACAAAAATACTAAGTGCAGTAAAAACTTTTGTGGATCATTAAAATTATAAGAAAACGAAAATAACAATGATGAATACAAAAATTACCAACTGAAGTGAACAATGGGGGTATGTACCAAAAAACAAATGGAAGTAACACTTACATTATAATGAAAACCAAGGGAAGAAGATGTGTCACCGTGGACCAGCAGCATAAAACCAAAGAGCCCAATTAAAAACAAACACTTTCATTTATAGGAAAAATATCGCTGACTTGCAGAATCACCGTTCTTGCTATTGATGAATGCAATACCGGACTGAAACCCAATCCCTGGTTAATGACTGGCGTTGAACTTTGAATTTGCAGGAAATACTGTATTTCAAGAAATGTTATACTGAATGATGAATAACTAATAAATAAATGAACTATAGAATTTTCAACTCTGGGCTGAATTATGTTTGAATTTTTGTCTTCAGGTCTGATAAATTTATTCTAAATTTTCAAAAAGAAATGATTGTTATATTTATATCGGTTAATATTTTTCATACTTGACAATATCTACATAAAAAAGCTAACCCTGTTACAAGTCGCTATAAGCAACCATTTTCTAGATATTTGGACTTGAAAATTTATTATTTAATAATCGATGTGTGTTGAAGTTATTACCATTATTTTGCATTTTTCACAAGAATGCTTAGGAAATTAATTCGACGTTTGAGTGAGTAGTTTTGGTAATTACATATTATGTGACAGTTGAACGTTTTGTTGAAGTTTCTGTAAGTTTCAAAACACTAATTTTGAAAAAATGGATTATTTGAACAAAAATACTCATTTAGCCGTCATGCATTTCGTTTATGGCCTTGCGGATGGCAATGCGCGCGAAGCAAGACTTACTTACCAGGAGCGATTTCCTAATCGAGTACTGCCTTCAGCTCCAACATTTACCAGTGTTTGCCAGAAACAGGTAGCTTTAAGAGAACAGCTGATATGATTGGAAGACCACGAGCAGTCCAAACCCCAGAAGTGGAAGAAGCTGTTTTGAACGCTCTCGAGGAGAATTCAGAAACAAGTACAAGAATAATTACTGAAGCTCTCAATTCTACTCAGTCCACAGTTTGGAGACTTATCCACGATCAACAATTTTATCCATACCATATTCGAAGGGTACAAGCTCTTTTGCTATGTGTTAGTGGTTTTTGAGAAAATTGGCTGGAAATCCTCAATTTTTAAGATATGTACTCTTCACGGACGAGGCAAACTTCTCACGAAATGCTATCACAAACTTTCATTACAACCATGTTTGGGCTCTGAAAAATTCGCACGCAGTGAAAGACATTCAGACATTCAGTATCAATTTTCTGTAAATGTATGGGCAGCAATAATTGATAATCACTTGATAGCTCCTTCTTTTTTCCGTTCCGACTGAATGGCGCAACTCACAGAGACTTTTTAGGAAATGAATTGCCGGGACTACTTCAGAATATACAATTTAGCGTTGTAGCAAGGGAACTCCTTAACATTGTCTATCCAAATCGATGGATCGGTAGGGGTGTAGAAGAAGTCAACCAGACGTGAGCACCAAGGTCCGCAGATCTAAACCCGCTAGATTTTTATTTTTGGTGATCTTTGAAGTCACTAGTTTATAAAACTACAGTAGCGAACGTGGAAGATTCAAGAAACCGAATAGAGACGCCTGTGAAACAATAAGAAACACACCAATAACTTTTGAGCGGGTACGAGATTCAATGACTAGAAGACTGAATGACTGTATCTTTGCTGAAGGTGGACACTTTGAACAATTTATTTGAACACAATTTAGTTTCCTTTATGTTATTTTATTCTACATATTCAAAATTTATTGAAATAAATTTTTTGATATTTCTTGCAAATTTTATTAAAACAAATACAGATTTTGCACTCTTGATACAAAAATAACTATTTCAAACGAGTAAAAATAAATAGAATAGGTGGCGCAACCTACAAAAAACCAAAACTCCTAACTTAAACGTCAAATTCATTTCCTAAGCATTCTTGTGAAAAATGCAGAATAATGGTAATAACTTCAACACGCATCGATTATCGAATAATCGACTTGAAATTTTCAAGTCCAAATATCTAGAAAACGGTTGCTTCTAGCGACTTGTAACAAGGGTAGCTTTTTTACGTAGATATGATAGGGAAATTGATTTCTCCACTGAAAAATGTGCTAGAAGTACGCTCAAAAAAGTTATGAATCTTCAAAAAAGAAAAAGACTCGAGTTCGTGGAAAAGTTGTTCATCCGATTAAATCAACTGGAGTATAGGAACGACTTCCACGAGTTAATAAGTGGGAATCCACCGAGTTTATGAACGGTTAGGATGAAAAGTTGGAGCATGGGAACGCGTCCCTGATATAGACCGCAAACTCAATGTCAAAATTTCCCGACTGATTTCAGCGCTATCTACGTGGTTGGAATCATGAACTTATCAATAGGCGGCAATTTTTGAATTCGACTCGTGAAAAGAAATAACGAGACCACTGTACTCAGGCAAGGAAACCTTTCTGCCGAGAACCCTCGACCACCGTTCTTCATGTGGTATTGAGGATTCCTCTACACACAGGATTTCCAGCATAGTGTGGTGCAAACAGGCAATATCCAATCGAAATGACAAACTCAGCTATCACCGTATTGAAAACTCAAACCAGTGACTAATGGATTTTTCTCTGAAGAAAGAATATTGAACGTGATAAGCTAAAAAATCCCTTCTCATTATATCCGGTGTGCTTGGTAATGAAAATATTCAAAAAAATTGTTTGAAAATTGTAGATATGATTACTTTTTCGTACGCTTATCACTAACACCCCCAAACACATCATTTGATGATAAGTTACCAACATCAATGTGTATTATTACATATAACTAGTGCAGCACCCATCGAAATGTTAGTTCAGGAGTGATAGTGAAATACACACTTGTATTAAATTAACAGGAGAGCGATGCATATTGATATCATTTCCATTGTTATCACAGGAAGGCACGCAAAAATGAAATGCCATTTCGACTGAATACGTCTTCAAACACCAAAAAAGCAAACAGAAAAATTATAAATTGTTTATGTTCCACACGTGGAAAATGACAAATCGTGAATGACAGTAAGGACACACCCCCTTGCCCCGCGATTGCATGTTGGTCACTTCAGTCGATCTCAGCACCCCCATACGGTTTGTAGTCAACACTACAACGTGTATGACCTTGATCATATGAGACGATACACCGCGTTTCTTACTGAAATGTGAACATCTTTCATCAAAGCTGGCAATTCTACTTCAAGTTATGCCCATTACACCTCACATGAAGGAAATGGGGTCCAATTGAATAATCCTTGCATATTCCAGCCCACACGTTATCATAAAACTGCTCCAGGTGACGGGATTCCAAAATTGCATGTGGGTTTTATTCAGCCAAAAAATTATTATTGTGAAAGTTTTGGATGGCGTTTTTGGAAATAATGGCTTCATCGGTGAATAGAATTTCATTATCAAATAATGGATTGGATTTTCATACATTTTTCAAGAAACCATCGGCCAAAGTTAGCACCTGAACCCGTTGGATATAGTAGGGTTACAATAAAATGTCATGGAAAATTTTCCAAACAAGAATATGTGAGATAATCAAATTGTTCCCAATTTTTCGTGTACTTCATTCGGGATCTTCCTCAATTGAATTCTGAACCGCTACCTCAATTTCTGGTGTTCTTACAATACGTTGTCCTACTTTCAGATGATTGTCTGCTCCAAACTTCCCTTTTCGCACAACCTTCTATGAATGTTTTGAAATGTTCGTGCATCCGGAATATTTCTAATCAGAAAGCGGTCTTCATATAACCGCCTGGCTTCCAGTGCTTCCAGCAAGCATATACATGTAATGCATATCTGAAGTCAGATTCCGTGAAAGAGACCATGTTTTTTTAATAATATTGTTAATTTTGATGACTCAAATACGTGACAACTAGACTAGGTAGACAACTGTCATAACAATTTTTTTTACAAAACAAAATCTGCTTCTTACCTTCTAGATACGTTTTTAATCCTTGATAATACCCAATACAACGTGCAAATGAATAAATTTCTTTCATGCGAAAACGAAAACGAAGAAAAAAATCAAGAGACCAGATATGCTCAGAAAAAATGAGGATTTCAAAAATAGTTTTTACTTTTTTACTTCAGACTTTTTGTTCATTCTGGAAATTTATAATTCATATATTGAAAATGTTTTAGGAGTCGCAGATTGATTGAAATTTTGTAGTAACTGCAAACGTTTGTCTCCTAAATTATTGATATGTTTCTTATTGTTTCACAGGCGTCTACTATTCAGTTTCTCAGATCTTCCTCGTTCGCTACTGGAGTTTTATAAACTAGTGACCTCAAATGTCCCCAAAAATAAAAATCTAGCAGGTTCAGATCTGGGCACCTTGGTGCCCTCGCCTGGTTAGGTTCTTCTACACCCCTATCGATCCATCGATTTGGATAGACAGTGTTAAGGAATTCCCTGGCTACAACGCCTAATTGGGCCGGAGCCCTATCATGCATAAACCTAATGCGGATACGAATTTCTAATGGTACATTCTGAAGTAGTCCCGGCAATTCATTTTCTAAAAAATCTCTGTAAGTTGCGCCATTCAGACGGAACGCCAGAACCTATCAAGTAATTATCAATTATTGCCGCCCATACATTCACAGAAAATTGATACTGATAATGTCTTTCACTTACTGCGTTCGGATTTTCCAGAGCCCAAACATGGTTGTTATGAAAGTTTGTGATAGCATTTCGGGAGAAGTTTGCCTCGTCCGTGAAGAGTACATATCTTAAAAATTTAGGATTTCCAGCCAATTTTTTCGAAAACCACTGACACATAGTAATGCGTTGGGGAAAGTCTCGTGGCAAAAGAACTTGTACCCTTTGATTATGGTATGGATAAAATTGTTGATCGTGAAGAATTCTCCAAACTGTGGACTGAGTAGAATTGAGAGCTTCAGCAATTATTCTTGTACTCGCTTCTTCCAATTCTGGGGTTCGGACTGCTCGTGGTCTTCCAATAATATCAGCTGCCCTCCTAAATATAATAATATAATAATAATAATACACGTTAATTAGAAATAAAAGGTACATATGAAAGGTACATAAACATAATCAGTAGTAAATAAACATGTGTAATCCACTATAGGCGGGGCCTGTGCGTGAATAAAATGAGGTTACATATATATATATAAATACTTGTATAAGAGTATAAAAACCAAAATGAACATGAAATATAAATGTGAAAGTAGATAGGTATGAAAGATGTGTATATATTTGATGAGGTATGTTGAAATATGAGGTGAGTATCAGGTTTTTCTGTATGGCATGATTAGTCAATAAGACTATGAATTGTTGTTCTGGGCAATGAGAAAATATACAATTTCAGGTTATACTTGAATGTAGTTGGCCTTGAAATATTTTGAATTTCAGCTGGGAGACATTGGTATAGTTTGGGACTTAAATATGTCAGACTTTTTTGTCCTTTTGACTTTCTCATAAAAGAAGTCAAGTATGTGAGTTGTTTCTTCCTTGTATTATATCGATGTTCCTAATTTTTTCTGCCAAACGACGGTGGAGACTGATAAATGTTGCAGCTGAAGGCAGTACTCGATTAGGAAATCGCTCCTGGTAAATACGTCTTGCTTCGCGCGCATTGCCATCCGCAAGGCCATAAACGAAATGCATATCGGCTAAACAAGCATTATTGTTTAAATATTCCATTTTTTCAAAATTAGTGTTTTAAAACCTACAGAAACTTCAATCAAACAACAAAACGTTTGACTGTCACATAATATGTAATTACCAAAACTACTTACTTGAACGTCAAATTCATTTCCTGAGCATTATTGTGAAAAATGCAAAATAATGGTAATAACGTCAACACGCATCGATTATCAAATAATCGAATTGAAATTTTCAAGTCCAAATATCTAGAAAACGGTTACTTATAGCGACTTGTAACAGGGGTAGCTTTTTTACGTAGACATGATAAAAGAATTGATTTTTTCACTGAAAAATGTGCTAGAATTATGCTCAAAGAAGTTATGAGTCTTCAAAAAAGAAAAAGATGTGTAGGTGGCGCCCCCTACGAGTAAGAGCAATAATAACATCAGGTTCGAATTCGACACCTCAAAAAACCTCTCAATAGCAATTCTTGTTTAATTAAGGTCAGTATTTTGAAAGGTATTTGAAAAAAAAAAATTTAACATTCTGTATCTTGGAAACGAAGCGTTTCCGGACATATATTTATCTGGACAATTCATATTAGAATATTGCGAGGAATCACCTCCTGACGTTTGTCAAAGTTCTTCCGAAGCACCCTGTATATTTGTTTAATTATGCAAATATTGAAAAGGGAAACATTCTCAATTGAATATTGATAGAAATATTTTTCTGTGAATTGAAAAATGCACGATTAAAATGAAGTTATTTTTTGTGAATGTCTAACAGAAAACAACTACATCTGATTTTATGAACATCCTGTTTATATTTTCAACAAATCTATGCAAATATTCTTCTGGAAATGTCTACAGGAGAGGTCTTCAAAAATAATCCAAAAAATATGCTTCAACAAATTTTTCTGGGAAAGATGGGATGGAAGAACCATTTCTTTCGGTTATATTTTGAAATCAGTGTTTTTTTTGTGGACAAATGTTAGAAACATTTCATTCGGAGTTACATTTTGAAATCATTGTTTTTTTACATTCATAACCTGTCCTGGGGTATCACTTTTCTCTTCTCTCTTTGAAATGATTCAGTGCAAATCTTGCACGAACGCCACTGGTAAGAATGAAAAATTATATTGTACAGCAGACAATGCTCTTTGATGCATTGAAGATGCGTACCACGTCCCACAAAAATATCTAGGATCATACGAGAGTCATCATCAAAAAAGATTTTTTTCCTGAAACTTCAGCACCCTGTCGTTCAAAAGTTAAGACCTTCAGTACATATGTTCTAATGAAGTTTTTTCCTCAAAATGGACCCAAGAATAACCTTCTTGAACATTGAGTCATTAATAAGTAGACTGAAATCTTCCAACTCCTCTGGCCATGATAATATTTCCAATAATTTATTGAAGAAATGCAGCTCGTGGATTAGTGAACCTCTGAATTACCTAATCAATCTTTGTTTTGAGGAAGGAAATTTCCCAGATAACTTCAAACTGGCAATAGTTCAGCCACTTTACAAGAAAGGAGATCCGAATGATTTTGTTAACTACAGAGCAATAAGCCTGTTATGCAGTATCTCTAAATTATTTGAGATGGCAATTAAGGATCGGTTAACCAATTACTTACTTACTTACTCTTATCGTCCGACCAACATGGTTTCTGCAGTAACAAAAGTACAGAGACAGCACTATCTGAGTTCAGCGGTCGGATCATTTCAAGTATTGATAAAAAAATGTTTGCTTTGGGAATTTTCATTGATTTCTCGAAAGCTTTCGACCTAGTGGATCATCGATTAATCACTGCCAAATTAGAGAGATATGGAATAAGAGGTTTGCCTTTAACTTTTATCGAGTCATACCTCAGTAAAAGAAAACAAATAATAAGAGTCAATAACATTTTCTCTGAAGAAATGGATGTAGAGCGAAGTGTGCCGCAAGGTTCTGTCTCAGGTCCTCCACTTTTCAACATTTTTGCTAACGATCTCATTCTCTATATTCAAAGGGTTCAGAATGTTTATGTTATCTGCTATGCAGATGACACGAATATTTTGGTTGTTGACAGGATCTCAATAAGCTGAAAACTACTACTGAAGCGGTATTTGCCAATATTGTAAAATGGTCCAACAATAATAACCTACAACTGAATCATCGTAAAACAATAACTGTTCTTTTTGGTAATGGAAGGACTGATGAAATCAAACTTTTTGAAGGTTCCAATGATGAAATAGTAAGTAGTAAATCAGTGAAACTATTGGGGGTTACCTATGATAGGCAACTTCACTGGGATTGTCATATTGACTGTTTGTGTAAAAAATTACAGAGTAGCTGTTATAGTCTGGAATTTATGAAGAACCACTGTAGTGAGTATACACTACTGTCATTGTACTATGCAAATTTTTATTCCCATATAAAGTATGGAGTTTTGATTTGGGGAAATTGTGCACATGTGAATAGAGTATTGTACTCAGAAATATGCGATTAGAATTCTTGCTAGTATCATACTAGAACGAGCTGCAGAGATTATTTAAAAAAATTCAAAATCCCAACTGTTGTGAGCTTATATATACTGGAAGTTTGTACATACGTCTATAAAAATAAAAACAAGTTTTGAATACTGTTGAGAAGCATAACCATAATACAAGTTTCAAAGGCCAACTACAACCTGAGAATCACCGGACTACGCTGTACCAAAAAAGTTTTTTTTTTACTGGCTATAAATTATACAACTCTCTTGATGAGCATATTTGAAGCTCCCTCACTTTAAATATTTTCAAAACAAGACTGAAACAGCAGCTAGTTCAGAAGGACTGCTACACTATAGATGAGTACTTAGTATAATTTGTGTTATGTTCGCGATATATGCAATTGATTTGATTTGTATTCAATATAGCATACTTATATATACGACTGTCTCTCTTGTTGTCTCTTGTGCATTCACGTCTTCTACCTTTTTATGATATATTGTCCAAAAGTATGTTCCTGCAAAGATGAATTTCTCAATTTTTATCATATATTTTAATCTAATGGTATGTATTTGATTTTATTTTGTTTTGATGTTCAATTTATTTTGTTTTGATGTTTATTTGTGACTTGTCATAAACATGCATCTATCTTTGGTCCTTGTGATTGAATTTATATGTATATTTTATGATAAATAAATTGTTTGATTGATTGATTGATCAGCATGTTATCAAAAACACCCTGTATGCTTGATTACCGTAGACATGTGAAGCTAAATGAACTCATGTGATAATAATGTTGGCTGAGATAGGAGACGGGTGCAATCTATAATGAATGATTGTCACAGTTTGTAAAGAAATGATTCTAAAAAAAAGTTCATATAACTTCTTTACGGAACTTTGCAACTGGCCTCAACTGCGCGCCTCTTCACCATTCGTATTTCATTTCGTGGAGGAAGTTTTATTGAATTTCGATTCCTTTTGTAGGCCCGCGATTTTGATTTGGATGTCTTTTAATATCCGTTGAAAGTTCCGAACAGAGCTTTTATACTACGTTTTTATGAGGACTGGCCCGGAAGATTTTCGTAACTTTTCCTTCCTTGAAACGACCTGAAAATCTGTAGCTCCAGAATTATGATTGAAAAAATATTTCATGGTTCCCAACGGAAGCAATAACATTTTTGTTCTAGAGCCTACGCTTTGTCAATAAAGGATACAACTTTCATTCAACAAAAGTATTGAGATTTTGCTGCCTAAAAACGTTGGTAGGAAAGTTATGTGGATGATTTATTTTAGAAATCCTATACCACATCGGACGGAGAACTTGAGAATTGATTATTTGGATTCTGGAGAACATGTTTCTTTCGAAATTTTCGGTTACACTTCTGATACTTTTTTCAGGATATTTCTCCTAATTGTTTGACAGTTGGATCGCAGAATACTTGCAGTTCGAAGAAAAAGAATCTTAGCTCGACTGACAACTACATACAGTGCTAGTCAAAAGTCCCCTCCCCCCCTCGTATCTTTGAACGGGTATACTTATAATAATGAAATTTGGAGGGTGGAAATAAACGGATGTAGGCTTCTCAACTGGTCATAACAGGTGACCAATAGTCATAAATGACGTCACAAGGCCACTGTGACCAATAATTTCAAATGGGACCCTATGGGTGACAGCTCGTTTGAAAGGTATTGAAAATTATTCAGTCATACCAATTTTGTTTGGGTTTCGGCTGATTTTTTGATTGATAAATTGAAGAAATACGAAAATTATAGTTTCGCATTTAATTAATAAAGATTTAAGAACCAATTCTTATAATAAGTGTTCAAAATGTGCTCCATTTACTTCCTGGCAGTAATGCATCCTATTGCTAAACTCTTGTCGTACTCGTCCCAGTGTGTCGGGAATTGCCCACATTCTTCAACAATTCGTTGTTTCCAGAATGGCAATACTGTCAGGTGCTGTAGCGTAAACCTTAGATTTCAAGTACCCCCATAGAAAAAATCTAATGGTGTAAGGTCCGGTGACCGAGCTGGCCATTCGATCGAACCTCGTCGTCCAATCCATCTACCACGATATTCTTCATCTAGGTAACGTCTTACTGCACCGTAATAGTGTGCAGGAGCACCATCTTGTTGAAACGTTATTTCCAAGTTGTCAATTCATCTGGATTATCTTCTAGAATTTCAAGAATTAACGCCTCAATATCATGTTGTAACATCTCCAGATACAATCCACCTGTTAAGTTAGCATTGAGAAAGAGGCCCAACTATGTGGTTTCCCAAAATACCGCCCAAACATTAACTTTTCTGAAAATTGAGTATGTTTTCACGAAAGATGTGAGGATTTGTGTCACTCCAATACCTCACATTTTGAGTGTTAACATTTCCATTGAGAAAGAAAGTACTTTCGTCACTAAAACAAATTGTCTGTATGTAGCCTGGTTGTTGGTTCATTTTATTGGACATAGTTTCACAAATTCTAGTCTTCGGTCGGGGTCATCATCTGAAAGTTGGTGCACCATTTTTAATTTGTATGGATGAAATTTGTTTTAGCCAACACCCTATGTACTGTCCTTGACTGACTTCACAGATAGACGCAACTTGGGCTGTTGAAGAAGTAGGGTTTACTACCATTTCTCCAATTATGTCAATTTTTTGTCATCACTAATTGTTGGTCGACCAGATCGTTTGGCATCTTGAACACTACCTGATGCTTCAAACTTCCGAAGAAGCTCCCTCAAATAAACCCTCGATATAGGGCGATCGGGGTACCTCTCATTAAACAGTCGTTCCTGCATGGAAATTGTTTCTACATTCACCAATTATTAAGATAGCTGCTACTTTGTCGGCTACAGTACGTACCATTTTGCCTATGTAAACACTTAAACGTCTCGTTAAACAATAGCTTAGGTAAATTTTCAAGGTATAAACACTTTTGACAAGTAGAGAATTCAAAAACGTCAACCTTTTTGACAATTAACCAGAGGCGTACTTCAAAATCTTTATTAATTAAATGCGAAACTATAATTTTCGTATTTCTTCAATTTATCAATCAAAATCAGCCGAAACTCAAACAAAATTGATATGACTGAATAGGTATTTTCAATACCTTTCAAACGAGCTGTCACTTGCCATAGGGTCCCATTTAAAATTATTGGTCACAGTGGCCTTGTGACGTCATTTATGACTATTGCGTCACCTGTTATGACCAGTTGAGAAGCCTACATCCGTTTATTTCCACCCTCCAAATTTCATCATTATAAGTATACCCGTTCAAAAGATACGACGGGGGGAGGGACCTTTGACTAGCACTGTAGAAGTATTCAACTATAATTTAAATCGTTGCAAAATCACTAGAAATACTGAGATTTTGTTCATGAAACCAGAAAAACTGATCTCTCAAAGTAATTTTTTTTCTGCAAAATTTCGATGGCCCCAATTTTATACAACCGATGTTCCTCGTGACTAAGAGCTGCTTGAAAAGCCAAAGCTCATGAAATGTAGAAAAAATGGAAATCCATTATTTGATACTGACATTTTATTCACCGATAAAGTCAATTTTTCCTCCAGAAACGCCATTCAAAACTTTCACAATTATAATTTTTTGGGCTAGAAAACCCACATGCAATCTTGAACCCGTCACCAGGAGCAGTTTGGGTTGAAATATGCGATGATTATTTAGTTGGACCCTATTTTCTTCATGTGATGTTGAATGGGCATAATTACCGGCTGTTTTGCGAAGAAAATTGCCAGATTTGATGGGGATGTTCGCATATCAGTGGCTCTGGCCAGAATATTCAAACTAAAAACTTTTTAACAAAAAACTAAACCGACGAAAAAATCAACTGAAAAGCAAAAAATAAAATAAACCTTCTTAGTCTGAATGATAATTGAGCTCCTGAACTAATGTAAGTAACTGATTTTGAGTCGGCGCCAAACAAACAATGGACCTTTTTATGCACTATGTGAAAACACTGTAATTAGAAAGTATATGTGCTAATATCACTTGGGATTTTTTATTTTATTTTTCTGATCGGTAGTTTTTCCATAATCCGGAAAAAAGTGGTTTCGTGACGTCACGTTCACTAAAAGTTGATTTGGCATCGTTGTATGAGTTGCGAATCATGGAATTGTGACGTAATGACATTTGTTATTTGATAGGTTCGTTCGTTTGCTTCACGGAATAGAATATTATCAATCGTTTTTCTCTCTTCAGCTCTTTTTCTTGGATATATCTGATACGACTGATACGAGACACGAGATATGCAAAGAACTGCTGCAAATGAATAACTATGAAAATGTCTAAAAAGTGCTATGTGCACGGTTGTCTGAACACCAGTGAAAGTAAATCAACTTTTGTAAAAAGCGGAAATACATGCTTTTGTGCAGAACATTTCCAGGTGAGTACATCAAGGAACGATCTTTAATTTCACTCAATGCAAGTTTGCAAAATCATCGATCAGTACTGTATTTCATATCCAGTCCTATAAAACATATTTTCTTGGTTCAGCTGAAAGAAGATACTACGAATTAGGAATATGCTAGAACAAGGGGATCCAAATTTATGTTGAAGCAAGATGTCTGTCCACATATCAACCTGAAATGACATTGGTCTGACAATGTTTCATCATAAGTATATGACTCACCAACGATGAAGAAACCCAAACCAAATGAAACATCACTCCTTCAGCTAGTAAAACTGTGTTGAGTGACATTACATCCATGGGAAATATTTACTCAACAGTTTCGAATAGTTCTTCTCCTAGCAGTAGCCAAGCTGGTACATTATCCGATTCACCAAAATAACACCACCAAAAAAAATTCTGAGTATATTCCTAGTCAGTCTTTATCCGATTCTGATTGTGAAAATATCGAAGGACAGCAGCGCCAGCGCCTATCTATTGCACTTATAGAAAAGAAGAGTAATATTATTTGGGGCTCCCTAAAAATGTTTACCACATTGTGAAATACATTACCAAAATTGAGTAAATTAAATATATGGATGTTCTGATAAGTTTAAAAAGATACGGGTTGGGGATGTATACTCTCGATTGGCTGATGACTGATATGAGAAATCAAGTGTTCACAAGATTTTCACAAAATCTGTGACTATGATGGCAAATTGTTTATTTATAAGAGCTTATATATTGGCCTGAAATATCTGAAATTGAAAGAAATTTGCCGATCCCTTTCAGAGCTCGCTATAAGAAAGTTAATTCAATTATTGTCTGGAAATTGAAAAACCCTCTGATCCTGTTCGTCTGTCCATGACTTGGTCAGAATAGAAAAAATGCAATACTGTAAAATTTTTAATATCTGCTACTCCAAATGGCACAATACAATTTATTTCAGGAGCATACGGTGGACGAATTCTTTAACAACTTTGTCGATAAGAATAATTTCTTCTATTTTGATTGATTGAAATTCAAAAATACTTTGAATAACTAGAATGTGCAGTATTATGTCAAAGTTTTCTAAGGTTTGTTGTCACATTCTCTTCATGAATGCCAATATCTTTAGAAATATTTTTTTTCTATAGCTTTGTAACCATAGCGAAAATTTTTACCATAGAAAATGTAAGCCTGTATTTGTAAAAAATAGATTAGTATCCCTCAACAAAGAATTGGTGTGAAATAAATAAATAATTTTGCAAAAAATTCACGAAATTAAATTTGTATGAGCATACTTCAAGTCTATTCATTCTAAATTATTAATTATATTTTCAGTAGTTCAAACTTAATAAATATTTGACTCATCACATGAAGGAAACACTAACAGGTACCGAATATGAATTTATTTATATTATAATACAAACAGACAAAGCCTACATATATATTCACAGTATAATGCATTTATGATATATGATATATCTAAACAATCACGAACGTTTCAACTAAGAACCAAAGCTCTTAGTTAAAAGTTGGGCAACTTTCTAGTCATGGTTCATAGTTCTTGTACTAGGGGTTCCATAAACGCGCTCATTGATTTGCTAGTGTTGAATCCTCAGTTATTAGTTCACTTAGTTCTCGGGAACGTTGCATAAACAAAGCATAAAAATAAATAAAAAGAGTCAATCATCTCATAATCCACCCTTGGCCAATTTTCCGAACCTGCTTTTACGAAGCCTTGTTTCATTATAAACACACCAAATCGTTTATGATATTGAGAAATTAATAAGTTGATAAAACAATAAACATTAACCTCAAATGTCAATATGATTTTGATGGGAACTGTCTTTAATATTTGCGGTGTTGCCAATGGTCGCTCTTCATCAAAAGGAAGGCCCGTTCAGAAACTTTGAATGTTTTAAATGAAGAAAACCGTTGTTGAAATGTTTTTTTTTGTTGATGAGTCTATCAATGAACAGTGTTCAATTATATATTAATGGTGTATATCAAGCAGTGAGCTATATTTTTGACAAGAACAGTGATGCGTGTTTCTGAACGTGGATTATGGAGGGGGTAGTTTTCGATGAACGTGACGTCACGGGTACACTTTGAAACGCAATATCTTTTCGAAATAAAAAATATATGATGGCATTCTAAGTCAATTGGACGTTTCATATGAAATATAATCGACCTATATAAGTTTTGGATTTTTTTTTTCGTAAATGTAAAGGTCCATTATCGAAGATCATTATCTATGAAAGAAGTCATCAAAACGCAGCCGCGCATCTCGCTGCCATCATTTTTTCGCTTTACTTAATTCAATTACTAGTTTGTTTAGCGCCGACTCAAAATCAGTTACTTACATTAGTCTAGGAGCTTAATTATCATTTAGACTAAGGTTTATTTAATTTCTTGCTTTTCAGTTGATTTTATCGTCGGTTCAATTTTTTGTTAAAAAGTTTTTATTTCTTACTTTTCAGTTCCGTATTTCGTCGGTTTAATTTTTTGTTAAAAAGTTATTATTTTTCAATTTTTTGTGGCTAAAATCTACCAATTACTACCTACTTGTTTTTTGATTACTTCCAAAATACTTACTTACCCACCTTACTTCAACTATTACCAGTAAAATAATATGATTATCTACTTCCACTATTCGTTGTAATATAAATTATTTTCGTTGTTCTGGTTAGTTTATTTCATTACTATGTATATCATTCCATCCTCTCATAAAATATACTGATTTTGACGGAACAAGAATAATGTCAGTAGCGATCTGTCATTGTCAACTACGTATGTGTGTGCTAATGTTCACTAGTGCAAAATCAATTATCCCCTATTTTTCTACCCGTGAGGGTGGCTAATTCCTTCCGAAATCCAAATATAAGGTATAGCCTATCTATTAAAGAAAGAATCATCCAAATAGAAGAACCCAGTACAAAGTCATGCCTGATAGAATCGGTTAACGGACCAGAATTCAGAGGGTGAGTGATCAATATCCTTCATTTCGCTACCCTTAGGGGTAGATTTCATCTTTTAAATTCAAATGGGACCAAAGTCGAAGTACACCCTATCCACTGAAAAAGAATTATCGGAATCGGACGCCTCAGTAAAAAGTTATGCGTGATCATACATAAAAAAAAAATTGATGGAAAAACATGAAATATACGGGTCGAATAGAGAACCTCCTCCTTTTAGGTTTCGTCGGTTAAATTTCAGGATTTTCGTCAACTGAATTCAAAACAGCTACCTGAATTGCTGGAGTTTTTGCAGTCCGATGTGCTCCTTTCAAGTGATGATTTAGCTCAAAACTTCCTGTTTCACACAACCTGTAGGTGCTTGAAATCGTTCGAGCATCAGGAACTATTCATATGCGTTCCCGTCAGCAAGCCCATACAAGTAATGCATGTCTGCTAATTCGGTATTTGCAAAATTAACCATGTTTCTCTTTTTATAAACAAGTTTTCATAACGTAAATGATATCACGTATCTAGCTAAAGAAGTGTGAAAATTGTTCATGTTGGAAACAACGAAATGTGTTCTCAGCATACTAGATGTTTCTACTCTTCAACGGCTGACTTCGCATAGGAACAAGCAAATGAATGCATTTTATTTTCTAATTCAGAAATCGTTCGCCGGACGAAAAAAAGGCAGTCAACCATTTTTATGAGAAGATTGAGGAGAAATACAAAAATAATATTCATTTGGAAAAAAAACAGTGGCGTGTCATGATTTTGATCAAGAATATATCAGGGCATGTTAACAGGGACGCCACCGATGAAAATTAAGAAATCCTTTAACATGGAAAAATGTATTTCTATGTGTAATTTGCATGTTCCAAAATTGAAGAAAAAGCCAAAGCGGTTTCAGAGATATTGGGGAAGAACTGATTTTTTGTTGAATTTCAACTTCCTGTATCTTAGAAATAAAGCGGTTTCGGACCTATGTTCATATGAAGAATTTTTTCAAAAATAATCCAAGGATTATCGCCCTTTGGGATTAGCATTCAATTATGAAACACCCTGTATATAGTAGCGACATCCATGTTGGTTCCATAGTGAGAAAACACGCAGCTCAATTATCTTCTCCGTCCAATGGATTACAGGAAGTTCTTTAATATATTTTTATTTTCATTTCAATTGGTTTACGGATGATACTTTTTTTGTTTTCCCCAGTCCGCCATATGAGATCCTGTTTGTGTAAAAATGTTTTTAATATTGTCAGTTTTTTGGCGTCACTCTGAATATGGAGGGAAGGAAAAGATCCTATTTATGTCGAGTGGTGCAAACCTGCATTCACATTTGATTGATAAATAATTTCATAATATTCAATTGATATCCATCATATTTTTGTTGGTTAATCATCACCATCGCCCATAACTTTTTTAGCCAGATGGATGTAATCGCCATATCTTCATGACCTACGCCATTTCCTTCAAAGTTGCATGAGAAGTTGCAACTTAATTAACTTTTTAATGAATGCTTCAGAAGTTCCGAACTTTGCAGAATTATCATCTCTTTTTGTTCGTATCCTGATGGTACAGCGTGAGATGATTAAGTTATCAGTTGATGTAGTACGTAATCTGAACTCCCTTTTTATCACATGGAAACATGAACATTTCGCATGTGGAAATCATTAGGACCATGAGATAAAATGTTGAAATGAAATCCCATAAAAGGCAAATATATTTTGTTATTGTTATACAGTGCTAGTCAAAGTCCCTCCCCTCGTATCTTTTGAACGGGTATACTTATTATAATGAAATTTGGAGGGTGGAAATAAACGGATGTAGGCTTCTCAACTGGTCATAACAGGTGACGCAATAGTCATAAATGAGTCACAAGGCCACTGTGACCAATAATTTTAAATGGGACCCTATGGCAAGTGACAGCTCGTTTGAAAGGTATTGAAAATACCTATTTAGTCATACCAATTTTGTTTGGGTTTCGGCTGATTTTGATTGATAAATTGAAGAAATACGAAAATTATAGTTTCGCATTTAATTAATAAAGATTTAAGAACCAGTTCCTATAATAAGTGTTCAAATGTGCTCCATCTACTTCCTGGCAGTAATGCATCCTATTGCTAAACTCTTGTCGTACTCGTCCCAGTGTGTCAGCGGAAATTGCCCTACATTCTTCAACAATTCGTTGTTTCAGAATGGCAATACTGTCAGGTGCTGTAGCGTAAACCTTAGATTTCAAGTACCCCAATAGAAAAAAAAAATCTAATGGTGTAAGGTCCGGTGACCGAGCTGGCCATTCGATCGAACCTCGTCGTCAATCCATCTACCACGATATTCTTCATCTAGGTAACGTCTTACTGCACCGTAATAGTGTGCAGGAGCACCATCTTGTTGAAACGTTATTTCCAAAGTTGTCGAATTCATCTGGATTATCTTCTAGAATTTCAAGAATTAACGCCTCAATATCATTTTGTAACATCTCCAGATACAATTCACCGGTTAAGTTAGCATTGAGAAAAGAGGCCCAACTATGTGGTTTCCCAAATACCTCCCAAACATTTACTTTTCTGGAAATTGAGTATGTTTTCCACGAAAGATGTGAGGATTTGTGTCACTCCAATACCTCACATTTTGAGTGTTAACATTCCATTGAGAAAGAAAGTACTTTCGTCACTAAAACAAATTGTCTGTATGTAGCCTGGTTGTTGGTTCATTTTATTGGACATAGTTTCACAGAATTTAGTCTTCGGTCGAGGGTCATCATCTGAAAGTTGGTGCACCATTTTTTAATTTATTATTGATGAAATTTGTTTTAGCCAACACCCTATGTACTGTCCTTTGACTGACTTCACAGATAGACGCAACTTGGGCTGTGGAGAAGTAGGGTTTACTACCATTTCTCCAATTATTGTCATTGTTGGTCGACAGATCGTTTGGCATCTTGAACTACATGATGCTTCAAACTTCCGAAGAAGCTCCCTCAAATAAACCCTCGATATAGGGCGATCGGGGTACCTCTCATTAAACAGTCGTTCCGCTGCATGGAAATTGTTTCTACATTCACCAATTATTAAGATAGCTGCTACTTTGTCGGCTACAGTACGTACCATTTTGCCTATGTAAACACTTAAACGTCTCGTTAAACAATAGCTTAGGTAAATTTTCAAGGTATAAACACTTTTGACAAGTAGAGAATTCAAAAACGTCAACCTTTTTGACAATTAACCAGAGGCGTACTTTAAAATCTTTATTAATTAAATGCAAAACTATAATTTTCGTATTTCTTCAATTTATCAATCAAAATCAGCCGAAACCCAAACAAAATTGGTATGACTGAATAGGTATTTTCAATACCTTTCAAACAAGCTGTCACTTGCCATAGGGTCCCATTTAAAATTATTGGTCACAGTGGCCTTGTGACGTCATTTATGACTATTGCGTCACCTGTTATGACCAGTTGAGAAGCCTACATCCGTTTATTTCCACCCTCCAAATTTCATTATTATAAGTATACCCGTTCAAAAGATACGAGGGGGGGAGGGGACTTTCGACTAGCACTGTATATACAGGGTGTAACATGAGTACGTTAAAATATTCAAGTGACGTATTCCTGAGACAATTTTAAGAAAAAAAGTCTTTGTAAACTTGTGTCCGGGAATGCTTCGTTTCGGAGATACAGGTTGTTGAAATTCAATTTTTTTGTTCGCTTTTTGTCAATATCTATTGCAAAAAATGAGATATTTGCACGAAATTCGGTACCCGGAGTTTTTTGACGTGGGAAATCATAATTTCGTATTGATTTTCATATAACATCTAGAGAGCACTGCGTACGCTGTCATTATTTATTTCAAATTGCCCTAACATTTTTGAAAGTGAACTTTTGGTACTTTTCATGAAAAAACCTCATTCCCACACCGTTTCTAAGTGAAAAAGGTACACTTCCTCAACAACGCTGGAGGTGATCGTTTTCGAGATATTTACAATTTTCTATATCGATGCATGTTACTTAGCAAGTGTGGGAACATTACAAAACTCAGTATGTGGTAGGTCTCGTCAAAATAAACTACTTCTTTCCCATGAAATGTTTATCGAAAAATAATTTGTTTTCGAGATACAGATTGTTGAAAATTTTCAAAACATCGTTGGTTTTTGTCATAAGTTTCTTGCAATTTTAGTTATTTTCATCAAACTTTAAACACAGACTTCTCTCAAACTGAGCATTATCAAACTGCGTAATCAATTCAAATTGAAAAACGTTGTCAGGTTTAATCATTCAATTAGAAAGTGCTACATTTCGGAGTTTGTAAAAACAATTCGGAGAAGTACATGTTATTTATCAGGCAATTAAACATTTAAAAATTGATCGAAACAACTATTACAACAACTGTGACGACCCCCAACAGTAATACAAGCTTCTGCTCTCCTCATCAAAGAATTCCGCACCCGTTGAAAAATACCGGGAGTGTTTCTTATCGTTTCGCAGCAAGCTATGATGCGATCCCTTAACATTTCCCCGTTTCCAATGGTGCTAGCATGAACTAGTCATTTCAGGTGTCCCCAAAATAAAAAATTGACGGGATTGAGGTCCGGTTACGTCGGGGGCCAATGCTGAGTGCCTCCTCCTCCTATCCATCGTTGGGGATATGCTACGTCTAAGATATTTCTTGCCATCAGACTAAAATGAGCAGGGGCTCCATCGTGCATAAACCAAGAGTGATTTTGGAGACCAATGGGAACATCTTCCATAAGCTGGGAAGCTCGTGTTACAAAAAAATTTTGGTAAGCATCTCCATTCAAACGTAAGGGGAGAAAATAGGGCCCAATTAAATAATCCCCAATTATGCCTACCCATACATTAAAAGAGAATCTGTCTTGGAAATTAGTTTGCGTTATCGCATGTGGGTTATCTTTCGCCCAGATGTGGTAGTTATGGAAGTTCATAATACCATTTCTTGAAAAATTAGCCTCATCTGTGAAGGGGATTTTCGATAAAATTTGGGGATGTTGTCCGACTTTTCTTCGAAGCCATTGAGCAAATTCGATACGTGGTTGAAAATCACGTAGCGTGAGTGCCTGGGCACGCTGGATATGATGAGGATATAATGCTGTTCCTTTAAAATTCTGTAAAGGGTCATGTGACTCACATTTAAAGTTTGACTAATTTTTCTTGTACTTGTCTCTGGATGTTCACTAATTTCTTCGAGAACCGCCTCCTCCAATTCCACAGTTCTTGTAGTCCGTGGCCGTCCCTGCAGAATTTCTTCCAAAGATAGTCGCCGGAAAAGATTCGCAAATGTCGCTGCACAAGGAGTGACGCGTTGGAGATACCTTTTCTGATAGATGCATCTGGCCTCGGTTGAATTTTGATACGTGGTTGAAAATCACGTAGCGTAAGTGCCTGGGCACGCTGGATATGATGAGGATATAATGCTGTTCCTTTAAAATTCTGTAAAGGGTCATGTGACTCACATTTAAAGTTTGACTAATTTTTCTTGTACTTGTCTCTGGATGTTCACTAATTTCTTCGAGAACCGCCTCCTCCAATTCCACAGTTCTTGTAGTCCGTGGCCGTCCTACTGCAGAATTTCTTCCAAAGATAGTCGCCGGAAAAGATTCGCAAATGTCGCTGCACAAGGAGTGACGCGTTGGAGATACCTTTTCTGATAGATGCGTCTGGCCTCGGTTGAATTTCCGTCAGCCAAGCCGTATGCGGAAACCATATCAGCCATTTCAGCATTCGTAAAGTCGGGCATGGTACCAAAAAATCACTTCATAAACTTCGAACTGTGAATTTGTCAATGAATAGTTAAAAATGTGACAGCGAACTTCTATTTTTATTAACGAATGTTCTTAGCCTACTCGATTTAATTACCTTAATTTGCAAGAAGATTTTGCTGGGTCTCAACACCAACAAAGCCTGTGGATCTGACGGAATCCCAATTGTTCTCAAGAAATGTGCCCCCGAACTAACACCTGTTCTTTGCAAGTTGTTCAACCACTCTTACAATTTGGGGGTATTTCCGTCCAATTGGAAAATTGCAAGAGTACAGCCAGTCCCTAAAAAAGGCAAAAAGGCCCTACCTAGCAACTACAGACCTATCGCACTGCTATCTATTATTTCAAAGGTCATGGAAAAAGCCATCAACATCGAGCTCATGAAATATCTGGAAGACTCAGGAATTGTCAACGATAGGCAATATGGCCCATATATGGCAGCTATCTATTGAAAAGTATGGAGAAACTTTAGCTGTGGCATTAGATATCTCCAAGGCGTTCGATCGAGTTTGGCACCAGGGACTCCTCGCCAAGCTTCCGTCTTATGGCTTGCCCCCTCAGCTGTGTTCTCTGCTTGCTAGTTTCATCTCAAACAGGTCTCTCCATGTAGTGGTCGATGGAGTTTCATCTGACACTCTACTCATAAATGCTGGTGTTCCGCAAGGATCTATTCTCGCACCAACACTATTTCTACTTCACATCAACGACCTGTTGAAAGCAACTTCATGTCCAGTACACAGCTTTGCCGATGATAGTACCCTCCATACCGCTTTCTCTTCCAGGGCCCCTATATCAGCCCGTGAAACCAGAAATGAACGAGGAAGAAATGTTAATAATATAAATATGGACTTAGCAACAATTCTCGAGTGGGGATCTAATAACTTGGTAGAATTCAATGCAAACAAAACACAAGCATGTCTTTTCTCTAGAAAAGCCGATCTCACTGTGCCTAACATAACTTTGTCAGGAGTAACCATACCACTGAAGTCATCCATATCGATGCTTGGTATTACTATCAGCAATAACCTTTCCTGGGAAAATCACGTGAGGTCCATTGCCAAAAGTGCATCCCAAAAACTTGGTTTTTTGTTTCGTGCCAAGAGCTATTTCACCCCCACTCAGCTGCTTATGATCCATAAGGCACAGATCCGACCTGTCCTGGAATACTGTTCCCATATTTGGAGCGCAGCACCTAAACATATCCTGAGGCTATTGGATTCTGTCCAAAAAAGGGCAATTCGTTGTCGGTGATGCCTCGCTTACAAACTCGCTCACTTGTCTGGAACACCGTAGAAAAGTTGGCGATTTGTCTCTATTTTATAGATATTTTCATGGGCGATGCTCTTCTGAAATATCAACAATCGTTCCTGCTTTGGCAGTCTCTTCGAGACTAACCCGTCAAGTTCAGTCATCACACCCCTTCGTGGTCACTTTGGAGACCTGCAGAACATCACTTTCCAAAGACTCGTTCATCCAACGAACAGCGAGGCTTTGGAACTCATTGCCTAGGGAGGTATTCCCCGAGGCATACAACCTCCAGAAATTTAAGAGGAACACCAACTCCTACCTTCTTTCCCTTGGTTCCCACGATGTTCTCTGAACATTACAGGATATCCCTTTTCGTGGGAACCAGAACATAAAAAAAAAAAAAAGCGGAGAGTGACAAAAATTATTGAAATCAAATTTGGCTATACTGATTAAGCAGTTTGATAATGCTCGGTTTGGAAGAAGTCTGTCCGGGTATACTGCGTATAAAGTTTGATGAAAATAACTAAAACTGCAAAAAGCTTATGACAAAAACCAACCATGTTGTGAAAAATTTCAACAATCTGTATCTCGAAAACAAATCATTTTTCGATAAACATTTCATAGGAAAAAAGTAGTTTATTTTGACGAGACCTACCACATACTCAATTTTTGTAATGTTCTCAGCAACTTCACTTAGCGCCCTAGGAGCTAAGTAACATGCATCGATATAGAAAATTGTAAATATCTCGAAAACGATCACCTCCAGCGTTGTTGAGGAAGTGTACCTTTTTCACTTGGAAACGGTGTGGGAATGAGGTTTCTCCATGAAAAGTACCAAAAGTTTACTGTCAAAAGTGTTGGGGCAATTTGAAATAAATAATGACAGCGGACGCAGCGTCCTTTAGATGTTATGTGAAAATTAATACGGAATTATGATTTCCGACGTCAAAAAAACCCCGGGTACCAAATTCCATGCAAATAACTTATTTTTAGCGAAAGTTAATTTTAAAAAGCGAACAAAAAAAATCAATTTCAACACCCTGTATCTCCGAAACGAAGCATTTCCGGACACAAGTTTATGTGGACTTTTTTCCTTAAAAGTGTCTCAGGAATACGTAACTCGAATATTTTAACGTAGGTACTCATGTTTTTAGATATGTATATACATATATATATATATATATATATATATATATATATATATATATATATATATATATATATATATATATAATATATATATATATATAATATATATATATATATATATATATATAATATATATATATATATATTTGTCGGTGACCTATTGATGTTGTACGAAATCTCGTATCTTCAAAATTCCACGATGACAGGTCTAAGCTCCACCACACAGATTATAGGTGTCGCTATCTATAATTTGATACTGTTCATATTTCCGTACGTACCGATTGGTAATAACCTACGAGATATCTGATACGAATTTGAAAGAGACCACAAGCCGTCCTGATGATTGGGAAACCATGAAACAGGCTGTAGACGGATGGTGATCTCCTAACAGATTTCTATTTCTCTTATTTGTATTGCGTCCCTAAAACGCACTAGGAGTACGACTATTGGTATCGTGGGTTGGTCTATGCTGGCATCTGTCGGTGACCTATTGATGTTGTACGAAATCTCGTATCTTCAAAATTCCACGATGACAGGTCTAAGCTCCACCACACAGATTATAGGTGTCGCTATCTATAATTTGATACTGTTCATATTTCCGTACGTACCGATTGGTAATAACCTACGAGATATCTGATACGAATTTGAAAGAGACCACAAGCCGTCCTGATGATTGGGAAACCATGAAACAGGCTGTAGACGGATGGTGATCTCCTTTGGATTCGTAACAGATTTCTCATATTCTCGTTATTTGTATTGCGTCCCTAAAACGCACTAGGAGTACGACTATTGGTATCGTGGGTTGGTCTATGCTGGCATCTGTCGGTGACCTATTGATGTTGTACGAAATCTCGTATCTTCAAAATTCCACGATGACAGGTCTAAGCTCCACCACACAGATTATAGGTGTCGCTATCTATAATTTGATACTGTTTATATATATATATATATATATGATAATATATATATATATATATATATATATATATATATATATGTCAATAATACAGCTTCTTTTCATACCAAACAATTTTTGAGTCATCTTTGAAACATCTTGGTGATTCATTTATAGCAAGGTGTCTCATTTATATCTTTCGGATGTTCTGGTTTCGGAACATTTCAATATTATGGGGAAGTCGAAGATACGTTTCGTGGTTAAGAAATATGTCGTAACTGATTCGTTGCGAAAACGAGTCACGAATGGAACTTGCGCTGTGAGTAAACGCGTTCTCATCTGATCTTGTGTTTTGTCCGCTCTGCGGTTAACCTCAAATAAGTGGCGGTATATCATTTATCGTTTGCCGGTTTTTTCGAGTGATCAAATTATTGATGGTATTCATCACCATATACAGGAGAATCAACATGTGAAAAACAAGTTATGTATCACAGCATATTGTTTTCTACTAGGCGGGTAATCAATAAAATCACAATATGATAGGTTGATTTGTTAGTGGCATCACTTCCGCCAGAAAATGTGCACCCTAGTGTGTTTTTATTTTTCTATATATTCTGATGTCTATGACCTGGTGTGTTAGCACCGATGAGTAATTGACTGATTGATCTCAATGATAATTCACCCGAGGATATTGGCCAAGTCAATTTTCTAAGCACATTAAAAATATTTCGTTAATTGGATAGTTTCAAATCAGTTTTGAATCATGCTCTATGTACCAATCCAAATGTGGGGAATCTGATATTAGTTCGTCGAACTCCTGTAGAACAACCACTTCTTATAATCCTAGATTTTATCTATTCATGTCTCGCATGAGCTCATACATTGCAGAAAATCAATTCACCCGACTTATCGTCAACAAACTTGAAGTCTGTTTATTTTGACGCAAATTGGTTAGTTCGCTTGCTAATTGGAAACTACTAATGACTCACAGAAGTTAGTGTGAGGTTAATTGAGAGCAACTAGCTCGAAAGCTGAAAAGTCATTCTGAAAGTATTTACAAATGATCGAGTATGTTGAGGGCCGAGCACATCTTACGAAAAACAGCTTATATATTTCATTTTCAAGGGCAAAATTTGGAATATCCTCTCCATTTGATTTCCACAGGAAATAAAGGAATAGTTAACCCAGAATTTGCTCAACATCCACGTCGTCATCATAGACTATATTTAGAGCCTCTTCTAACGTTAATCCTAAAATTAAAGACAAACATTGCTCACGGATTTGGCCAGCGTTGCAATAAGGTTACACACACAAATACACCCGACAGAGCGACATCATTGGATTTTTCGCCAAAATAATATCCTTTGGGATTATGGGGATTATGGTTCCTAGGTTAATGACTCCGTAATACATGTCACTTTTTTTTATTGTGGGATGTCGACGTTTCGACGGGGGTACCTTCGTCTTCATCAGGGGGTGGAGGCGTTTCCAGCTCAGAAGTTGAGTTTCTGCAATAATAGAACATATATATGATCATTAGTTTGTTTTGTATGTAACCTTTTTTTTATTAATTTATTTTTGTATGGTTAATTTCATACCTTCGGAATGAGATTGCACCAGCACGTGCTTCTTCAATCGTTTTGTATGTGTCTATTTTCAGTGGTTTTATATTTTTATTTTTTTGTGCGAGACAATTGTTGTGTTATGTATGAAATGGATGTGTGGAATGTATTTTGTGTTGGGTCTTTGGTGTTTTTGGTTTCATTGTAAAATTTGTCCATTCGGTTTTTGAAAATGGAGTTTATCAACTTTATGGGGTAATTGTTTTTGATTAGTGCCTTTTTTGCCTTTTTTATGGCTTTGGGTCTGAATTGCTCTGTCATCTGAACCTATAATTACAGTTTTCCTTTGGGATAGGGGTTGATTTTATTTAGAATTCAGGTATCTTTCTGACCTGGTTTCTTTTGTGTACCATTCCGTTTCAATAGTTTTTTCGTTTGTGTGTAATTTGAGGTCTGGGAAATTGATTTGTTGCATTTTTCTTGAGGGATTAGTAATATGCAGTGATCCACGTATCTTTAGAAAAAGGGTATATTGAAATTGACGTTAGCGATTGTTTGTTGTCTTCCATTATAAGTTGTGCAATGACGCTCGAAATTGATGATCCCATTGCGCAGCCTTCGATCTGTTTATAATAGGTGTTGTTGTATATGAAATATGTGGACGGTAATGTAAATTCTATTGCGATTAGGAATTCATCCAGGGTTATGGTTGTGTGTGGTTCGATTTCTGGCCTTTTTTTGTGTTTATGTTTTTAGCTACTCCAATAGGTATGTTTGGTGTATTTGACATGAGATGAGCATGTGGTTTTCAGGTAATTTATATATATATATATATATATATATATTTATATATATATATATATATATATATATACTGTTATGATAGGAAATGTTTATCAGATAATGGAACTGATTATTCATTATTATTATTAGGTATTTATGTTATCGCGGTTTATGCTATGTTTGTTTTACAATTTTTCTATACTTCTTACTATTCTGGAATCTTGTACCATGTTCTTGTCAACGCAAATGTTTCGAAAAGTCAGTAATGAAGTATATCTATTGTCAGAAGTATGTTACCAACAATACATTCAATTTGCACAGCCAATAAAAATAATATAGAAATCAAAATTCATGAAAACACTTTTGAGTAGGCAAAATGGTATTCAAGTTGGAACATCCTGTATGGTAAATCATATCAGAAGGAAACCCAACAGCGAGATGTCAAAAACAATCTTGATGAAAATAGTAAAATATAAAAGTTTGAAAACAGAAAAATGTCAAATATGAATTTTAACAAACTTTGTACATATAATATGAGATCTAGAACTATATGTTGTGAATAAAATCATTAGAATAATTTAGAATAACAAAAAGTGATACAGAAAGTGGGAAAAAACTTTGAATTCGTGAAAATAAACAGAAAGTGAGGCTTGCCAAGAAAAAAGATAACAAGCTTGGGAGAGATGAAGAAAAAACGAAACCATGTACCAATTTTGAAGATCAATTTATCATAAAACACAAGAAGAAATCAAGCGAAACTAACTATCCTTAAACGTTATAAAACGAATCCAGACAAGAATGGGAAAATAAACCAGGAAGAAAAAACCACTCACCTTATAAAGACAACAAAATTCCTGTACGCGACGTTGCCAGTTACAAAAAGGAGTTCATTTTTCCATATATCTAGAACACTCCTAACTGTCAGAAGGAAGAATAGCGGTTATTTTTACACCAGATCTATATAAAGTGAACATATCAGTGCCATACACTTATTTTGGTTATTTGGAACACTTGTGTCCATTAGTTTGAACATGTATTGGTCTTTTTCAGGCTCATAGACTGATCATAACCCCAAGACGTTATATTCACAAAGTATTTTACCACACATTTTTATTACTTTATTTCACTGTTTGACTAAAATAAGTTAGATATCGCAGGTTAGGTCGTTTTAGGGACTCATTTCAATAAAATAATAACTAATTGACAATTTTTCTGAATTCATTGTTTATTTATTCAGTACCTAATCTTAAATATTCCCACAAAATAGCACTTTTGACGTCAAGCAGCGCAACAAGTTGGTATCAAAGAACCCTACTTTTAGAACAGAGTTGCATCATTCTCCATAGACGTACCGACTGAGCTGCGATAAGGTAAAAGAGTGTTGAAAAAGGGTAAGAACAACATAGCGGAGTTTCATTACTGTTATGATAGGTACTTACTTTTCAAAATTATTAAATAAAAAAAACAATTGAACAAATTCATCATAACAAATATTGTATTATGATGACTAATTATTGAATATTGAAAATAAATAAATAACAATAACAATCATTATAAAAAATTAGTCTCATCATGATAAATTTTACGGCAAATTATATTTTTTGTACTTGTATAAACATATGTTGGATAAATAACAAAACCTTTACGTGTATTAGATCTGGGGGTTTTTGACTAAACTAGAGATGAGCATAGTTGTAACCATATGGTAACACTAGCCGTTGAAGGGTGAAAATATTCTTCAACTGACGGTTAAGCTTGAAAAACTGCTATGCTGTTTGCAAAATGTGTATGAATTTCTGCGTTCACCAAGAATGACGTCATATATATGTCCCTTCTGATGCGCTAGTGCTGCCACCATCACCAAGTCACGATTACGCGGCCAAAGCATCGAAAATACTCAGGAGTTGGGAACTTTCCGACAATTTTCCCGAGTATTCGCATTGTTCGAAGCGGAAAGCTGAAAAGCCGAAACCATAATTCCAGTTACATTAATTATGAAAACGACACACTACCCAAATGTGCAGATGACATTCTTTGTACAAAATTAATGATTTCAGTCGCTTTTCTCGAACGGCATCCGTTGGGGGCTTACGTTTTCTTTAGAAACTACTTCAATGGCACCCATTCATGGCCTCCGAAGGCATTTTGTAATATATGCCTGCCTCCCCGAATTGTTACGGAATCATGAAGTTATGAAATTTCGAATGAATGGCGCCCTTTTTGATGGATGGGAGAAGCGTGAAAGTTATTAAGCAGTAGTCGAAATAACACTGCTCGTATGAGGAAATCGAGAAGCGCGGAGAATGATGAAGATGTTAGGGAAACTGCACGGGAAAGTCGACACACATACTGGATCAAAACGCTACACGCTTTTTTATATCAACTCCAGCTTATTTTTCCATCTGGAGTGAGTTTCAGAGCATAATAAAATTCACCCACTATTTCAATAATAATAATAATTTAATAATTACATGACGATAATATTATAATATAATTGATACAATATAGGTCATCTTACTATATACAGGGCTTTTCACGATGAGCGTTAATTAGACGTTTCTGGCAAACAAGACAACGGATCCACTTGAAAATTCCGCAGTATGCATAAATTAATATGATCTACACGACTGAAATATTTTAGACGATGCGGCGTTGCCGCTTCTACTATAAAGTAGCGGCTACTTTGATTTTTCGAATGGAACACCCTGTATATAATATCGAATTATCATTTCTTATCACTTTGTCGACAACTTCATGTACAATTTCTCTTCACATATCTGTTACCGTTTAGAAGATTTAAATTAATTTCGATTGACATGTACCTACTTGTATAAACGCTGATAATCTTGAACTCTTTGGTACTAAGATGATCAATTTCGAAATGGAGTGGAGTGATACCATGAGGATCTTCAGTTCGAGTCATATTTTCATTTGCCTCATACAGGGTCTTTAAAAAATGCAGATACTTTGTTCACATGAAAAAACGAGTGGAAGTCATTTGTTCCAAACGGACACCCTTTATATTTCCACATTTTTGAGCTCTACATCCAATTTTAGATTGACTTTGTTCAGATAATCCTATTTCGATTTCAAACCGTTTTCGAGATGAACTGTTTCAAACAGAAACTGACGTGGTTTCCTTGTATTCATCACTCATTTTTGAAATTTAACAGATTCCGTTCGATGTTTCTTCATCAGTCACAGATAATACAATGAAAAAATAATTATTAAAATACTCTTCAACCATCAAATACTCAGGGGTCGTATTCGATCCGCACATGAAATGGAATCTTCACATATAGTCCAGTCATTTAGTATTTTTACTTGGAAAGTTTTCCGGGAGTTTTGAAAATTGGTAATTTTATAGATTTTGATATGTTCTTTCCAAATTTCAACTTTGCCACCTCGTATGTTTGCCGCTCGAGCCGCCATATTGAAAAAATGTCGCCCAAAAGCAGTTTTTTGATAATAACTCCTTTCCGACGCATTTTACAGGAAAAACATATCCATACAAAATAGAAGTAGAAGAAATTTCCTACAATTTATGTCATCATCTTTTTTTCCCTAAAATGAATAGTTTCGGCGTAGGAGCGCCGTAAAGTGTAATTCAATACAAGTTTCGGCAGAAATACTCATTTCCACACCACCATGAGGTAGAGAAATCGGCGCGTTTTTTTTATCGTGGTATCCCCAGTAGGCCTAATCCACATCTGACTCACTATTTAAATATTTAGTTCAATTTCCGTCGCTTCATTCTTGTTGACGGACCAGGTGTTGGGTTTTCATCGTCTTCAATACCGATTGAAATATCGAAGACGGAAGTTTCTTCGGCATCATCGTGGTCCTCTTCGTTCTCGATTTCATCGTTTATTTGCTCGAGAATTGTGTCCGTTTCTTCTTCTTCAATGTCGTCTTGTGACGGAAATTGCGAATTATCGCAAGAACCACCACAGTTCGTGCACACAACGGAGCACTTTAGTCCTGCTTTTCTGCATCCGCAAGTTTTTTGACAACCTTTCTTGCATTTGCAAGAAATAAGTTTCAGTAAGCTTTCCGGAGCAGGGGGATCGAATGTAGTAACAGGAATGAGCCCGTTCTTGTCTTTTTTCCATCCCCATTGTTCTGCATTTTGTTCGTTTACCATTGCTGAATTTGGTGATGAGTTCGAAACGAATGTTGTCGTGCTGCTACTTCTGTTGGTGGTAGCGACGCAATATTAAATTTTCTCTTACATGCTGATGCTGTGAAGCATCGTGAACTACTATGGATTTCAATCCCACCAAAAGTTTGTATTTATAGTCTTTTCTTTTTATAATTGACTGACGAAAAGTTTCCAATCCTTTTTCCTTCACTTCAATAACTTCACTTTCTTGCAGTATATCACCACAAATGAAGCAGTTTACTTCATTAGAAGCCATGGCTCTATAAATGCAAACGACACTGTGAAATGATAAACGTATACTGATGACTCGGACTAAATATTTCTATTGAGCTCAGCTGGGTCCAGATGTTTCTTAGAAGGGGAAGAAGGGGCTTGACACAGAAGGGACGCATTCCTTTATACCTGCGGAGACATGACAGACTATAGTTAGCTGGGTTTCCATTCTATGGATATAATATGGTATGGTATAATTTTTATAATTTACAAATCACAATATGAGCAGTTTAAAGTAAATAATACACGTTGGTGTGGATGTATAATGGTTTACGGCGCTCGTACGCAGAAACTATTGATTTTAGGGAAAAAAAGATTACGACATAAATTGTAGGAAATTTCCTCTACTTTTATTTTGTATGGATATGTTTTTCCAGTAAAATGCGCCGGAAAGGAGCTATTATAAAAAAACTGATTTTGGGCGCCATTTTTCCAATATGGCGGTGCGAGCGGCAAACATACGAGGTGGCAAAGTTGAAATTTGGAAAGAGCATATCAAAATCTATAAAATTGCCAATTTTCAAAACTCCCGGAAAGCTTTCCAGGTAACCTCTATATTTTCGACCAAATGACTGTAGTAATAACCTATGTGACAAATAAATTGAGAAGCATCTTATTTAAAATTGAAAGACATACTATCTCTGGAACATCTGAGGACCGTATATTTCTCTCTCGTTGAAAGTCATCTCAGATATGCAATCGTCGTCTGGGGTGCAAGTTGGAAATCGCACCTTCACCCTTTAGAAGTTACACAAAGGAGATTTTTAAAGTTAATATATACCAAGAAGTCAAGATACCCAACAGAGGATCTCTACAAGGAATCACAAATACTGGACCTAAGACAACTTTATTTCCTCTGCTCCAGCAAAGAATGCCACATTAACAAAAATAACTCACAACTTCTAAGTCACGATTATGATATCCGTCAGAAACATCACTACGTCACACCATTCATGTTAAAAACGGTCTCACAAAGATCATACTCCTTTTTCGCACCAAAGTCATACAATATTATACCAGAAAATATAAAAGACATAATGAATATAACAAGATTAAAGAAACATTGAAAGAGTTGATTCTCTTCCACGATGCATGATCTCGAGCTATTTTGAAAATCACACATAAGTTTTAGACGACATTTTTTCTATTATGTATGGTTAAAGCTACACCAATTTTAGTACTTACGTTTTTTTTCACTGTATTTTATTATCATTGTATCTCATCTGATTTTATTTCATTTATATTGTTTTTATCTAATTGTATTTTGTTCAAGTCGAATTTTATCTATACTGAATCTTATTTATTTTTTCCATGACGATGATTAACGTCGCATTCAACATCAGTCACAACTTTCTATACAAATTTCATTTTATATACTTGATTTTGTACTAAACAAGTGCAACAACACACAGCTTTTTTATGTAGCATATTTTAAATTTTCCATTGCTTATTATGTGTACTCATTATTAACAACCACGTCTCATATAGCGTCAATTCATTTTATGTCTAACTTCTAAATTGTTTGATATGTGTACTTATTTATTTGTTATTATCAACCACATTCAATATTTCATATAGCATAACTTAACTTTATTTTATATACTATATTTAACATTTTCATTCCTTTATTATGTGTATTTCTTATTATCAATCACATTTTATATAGCATAACTACAACTTTCTGTGATAGTACTTATCGTCCAACAGCTTTATTCACTTCATTCATTGTGTATTTGTGTATTTGTATTTATTTGTCATTATTGAATAAAGATTATTATTAGTATTATGAACCTCAAAAAAACAAAATTTCTACCCTCCAGTTGTGATGCTGCTGGTATGACAAATGTGCAAGAAATCAATATAAACATAAATGGCAAGATACATGATATCCAGTCAGTGGAAGAAATGAAATATTTGGGGGTATACCTAGATCGGCATCTAAGGTGAGATAGCCATATCAATTATGTGATAAAAAAATAACAAAATATAATTTTTACCTTCAAACAACGAGAAACTTGGAAACTTTGTATTTTGCGCTTGTAGAGAGTCACCTCAGATATGGAATACAGGCATGGGGCGCCGCTGCGCGATTATACATCAACCCAATCGAAGTCCTGCAAAAAAGGTTCCTGAAAATAGTTATGTCAAAACCGCGTAGATACTTGATTTGTTGAAAACATAAACAGGATGTTCATAAAATCAGATGTGGAATCATCTGCGACTGAAAGATAAACTTTAGTCACTATCTTCCATCGTCAAGATAACCTCTTGTGGGGTATTCATGTTGAAAAGGGAAACATTCTCAATCGAATATTGAAAGAAAGATTTTTCTGTGAATTGAAAAATTCACGATTAAAATGAAGTTATTTTTCGTGAATGTCTAACAGAAAACAACTACTTCCCCGGCTAAAGCCACGCTGGACATTGAACTACATCTGATAGATATTCTGAAAAAGCCCTAACTCAAAAGAAAAAATCTGAAATTGAAAATTTGCATTATCATTCAGATAGTTATTTGATTTTCTATTCCAGTCTTAATTAGGTACTCATAGGATGAATGAGGCAAAGAAGAATGTTTTCCAAAAGAGAGTACTCACCAGAAATCATTCGTAACATTGACGCAGGAGAGACATCGCATTCACTAGGTCTTCAATACATTTTTGTCGACGAAAATCTATTTCACGCTTCCAAGATCATCAGGAAGACCGGAAGAAATGGAAAACACATTTTCAAGAAGCAATCTCACTTTGCAAAGATGGAAAAAGTTAGAATCATTTCTTTTGGAGAGACACTTTGAAATTAGTGTTTTCTGACATTAAAACCTGTCATGGGGTATGATAGATTGATTTGTTGAAAATATAAACAGGATGTTCATAAAATCAGATGTGGAATCATCTGCGACTGAAAGATAAACTCTAGTCACTATCTTCCATCGTCAAGATAACCTCTTGTGGTATTCAGTTGAAAGGCATTTCATCGAATATTGATAGAAAGATTTTTCTGTGAATTGAATCCACGATTAAATGAAGTTATTTTTGTGAATGTCTAACAGAAAACAACTACTTCCCCGGCTAAAGCCACGCTGGACATTGAACTACATCTGATAGATATTCTGAAAAAGCCCTAACTCAAAAGAAAAAATCTGAAATTGAAAATTTGCATTTTCATTCAGATAGTTATTTATCTGAATGAAAATGCAAATTTTCAATTTCAGATTTTTTCTTTCGAGTTAGGGCTTTTTCAGAATATCTATCAGATGTAGTTCAATGTTCAGCGTGGCTTTAGCCGGGGAAGTAGTTGTTTTTTAACTTACAAAAAATTTTTTCAATTCACAGAAAAATCTTTCTATCAATATTCGATTGAGAATGTTTCCCTTTTCAACGCGTAGATACTCTACTGAAGACCTGTTTAGTACATCACAGATTATGGATATTCGTCAGCTTTTATATTTCAACACGTGTATAACATATCACTTCAGTATAGATAAAGCACCTCATCTCTGTAATCAGTATATGATTAGAGGGTGCCAACTACGCACACACTCATAATTAAAAAAATTATTGGCACAGAGGAGCTTCTCCTACATTGGCACTGAAATGTATAACACCATCCCTGAAAGCATAAATTCTATCAACAACAAAAGAACTTTTGAATCGTACCTACCTGAAAAAGTCCGTACTACAGACTCCCAGGACATATTTTATTACCATGATAGAATCTAATAGTTGAATAAATTTTATGAAAATAAACGAATAGATAACTGTACCCTGTTTTTTACAGATGTAATTGTATTTTTTCTATGACTATTGAAAAAAGCGTCATTTATATGACCATTTCTTGATAAGTAATGAACTATAGTTTTGTCCCCGAGTAGGTAATGATCCATTACTCAACAGGTTCGAACCAATCACAGTTGAACTAGATTCATTACCCAACACTTTGAAGCCAATCACAGATGAGTATATTCATTACTGTGCAGTTGTATTTGCATTGAATTTAACAACTTCAAACTTGTTCTCAAACATCATAATCAATGAATTGACAGTTCGTTTTGTAAAATATTATAGTTTCTATAGAAAAACAAGAAGAAAAAGATGGATTCGGAAAGTGACAACTAGTGTACCCCACCAGAAATTTGTAGTGCGGCGAAAATAATATCTTCAAATCTATTGCCAAATAAATCCAGAAAAAAATATGAACCGATATAAACAATTTTCATGGATTGGCGAAAGAAAAATAATGTGATTTCCTTCTCGGAAAATGTACTTCTAGCATATTTTTCCCAATTAGCTGAAAAATATAAATCGACCTCGCTTTGGACACAATATTCAATGTTAAGAAGTACCATTCTAATCAACTACGACGTCAACATAGAACGTTATTCAAAATTACGTGCGTTTTTGAAACGCAAATCCGATAGTTATATACCGAGAAAGGCTCAAACATTCACCCCAGATGAAATAAATTCATTCATAAACAAAGCACCTGACGAAATATATCTTGCGACAAAGGTAAGAAATGGATATTTTTTCAAAAGTTCACTTAACAAAATGAGAGAACATAGTTAGGAACTTGAATAGCTTCATATCACTTTAATTTGCAAGCATCTCGATAGCACATGAACTTTCAATCCAGTTCGAATCACGCCGGTGAGATTTTTTTTTCCAACCACTACAATTATCAAACTGTTTGAAATTGAATAAAATAACGAAAATTGGAAATATTTTTTATGTATATTTTTTTCAGGTTGCACTGATCATAGTAGAGGAGACCGTGGGGGGTCGACCTTCACCGATCTGATAGCTCGATGAGACATATTTTTTATGAAATATAATTTATAAACAAATATTCCCATGATAACTTGCCTATCGAAAAGTGTTCATAGCTATTTTTAATTGAATTAATTTCAATCAATTTTCTTTCATCACCTTCACTCTTTTGATAACCGAATGAGTTTCACCTCAACTGATAGTTTTTAACACACAGAATATGCCTAGGTAGGCTTGCCTACTTATTTCTGCGCATGGCTACCTGGCAGGCAGATGTGAACAGGTAAGTCAATATAGGTAACTACACCGATCTGTTAACCAATCGAAACTGATATCATAGGTAAGATAATTTAATTACAATACCAATCGTATATGCTTGCCTGCAAAAAATCGTACATAAAATATTATTGCCAAGCTATAATATTTTAGATTTTTAGCTATTTGATAGGTGCGAGAGAGAAAGTAGAGCGTCCGAGGTCCGTGTGATAGAACAGGACACAACATAGCAGCTGCACGCTACCTGACCGTTGAATGTATCCGAGTGCGCATGCTCGTGTACATGTGAGAGACAGTTACAGCATTTATTTACACTCGACAGTAATTTTGAACTCCTTTATATGCTTTGTAATGAACGCTTTTAACAACATAAATGTATTAAATTTTATTTTTCTATATTGATGATTTTTTTCATTTATAATACTAAAGTTTTAAAAGTAACACTTATTCTTTCCCGCTTTACGGCATTTATTTGATTTTAAATAATAGATAAATTATTCTTTATTTAATTTTAAATAAAAAATTTAGATTTTTTTATCATTTTCAAATTTTATAATTTAGCTTTGAAATGAAAAAAATTGTTGAATTTTTATTTTTTATTATTATATAAAATTATTTATTTTTGATTATTTCATAGCTGTAAGTATATATAGTGTGAAATAATACAAAAATTGTGATCGAAATTAGAGTTATAATAAATTAGAGTTCAAAATTACTGTCGAGTGTAAATAAATGCTGTCACTGTCACTCACATAAACACGAGCATGCGCACTCGGATACATTCAACGGTCAGGTAGCGTGCAGCTGCTATGTTGTGTCCTGTTCTATCACACGGACCGCGGACGCTCTACTTTCTCTCTCGCACCTATCAAATAGCTAAAATTCTAAGACTTTATAGCTTGGCAATAATATTTAATGTACGATTTTTTGCAGGCAAGCCTATACGATTGGTTTTGTAATTAAATTATCTCACCTATAATATCAATTTCGATTGGTTAACAGATCGGTGTAGTTACCTATATTGAATTACCTGTTCACATCTGCTTGCCAGGTAGCCATGCACAGAAATAAGTAGGCAAGCCTACCTAGGCATATTCTGAGTGTTAAAAACTATCAGTTGAGATGAAACTCATTCGGTTATCAAAAGAGTGAAAGTGATGGAAGAAAATTGATTAAAATTAATTCAATTGAAAATAGCTATGAACACTTTTCGATAGGCAAGTTATCATAGGCATATTTGTTTATAAATTATATTTGATAAAAAATATGTCTCATCGAGTTATCAGATCGGTGGAGGTCGACCTCCCACCGGCTCTCAGACTATCATGGGATTCATGGGAGCCTATCGTGCGAATGAAATGCACTCTATGAAAATAAGGAACTTGGAAGATATTGGATCGGCTATATTAGTCACCATACCAAACACCAAAACGAAAATTGTTCGGGAGTTCACCATAACTGAGTTTTTTCGCCATATTTGTATTGAATATATCACGCTACGACCGAGTAATATATTAACAGATTAATTTTTTTTAATTATCAGAGAGGTAGATGCAACAATCAAAGAATTGGAATAAATAAATTCGGAGCCATGGGAAAACAAATCTCAACATTTTTGAAACTTTCAAATCCAGAACTATATACTGGGCATACCTTTCGTAGATCATCTGCCATCCTGCTAGTGGATGCGGCTGGAGACATCACTTCTTTGGAGTCAACATCTGTGGCGAAAGGATACATAGATGATTCGATGAAAAATAAAATGAATACCGCAGAAAAAATCTTGGGTTCAATGAATTCGTCTACCAGTACCAGCAACATCTCACAAACATTTATTGCACAGAACACTTCGGAAATGAAAAATTGAAATGTGGATTTGGATACAGAATCCTTGATACCTTCAGTTATGATTTCCAATTGTCCAATTTTACTATTAATCTCATTAACAAAAAATTATTTTGTTTATGTCATGAAATTTTTCGAAATATTATTATAGATTTTTTCATTCAATAAAAACTTCCTATTATGCAATTGAATGAATTACACTCTTTCAGGATTTTCTTCACAAATGAATCTTATTTTCAAATAGTCCTGATATAAGTAACAGAAAAAGTATAGTATTCTGCTCGCAAGAAATAGCCATTACTCGCTCGAATAATTTACGACGCTCGCCTTCGGCTTGCGCCGACAAACTTCATTCTCACGAGTAATGGCCACCTTTCTCGCTCGTTGAATAAAATACTATTATTACATATCGTGTATTATATTGTAGCATTCAATTGAATTTCATCATTCATTTCTCTTTTATTAGATCTTATGTATAATTTTGTAGCATCATTTCTGTTTTTACATTTTTACATTTCACATGTGCACATTGTTGTTTTTTATCTTTATTCTTACATTATCGGCTTCGCAGACGATACCGCAATTTTCTACGAAGCAGATACCTGGACAGAAGTAAAGGAAATAGTAGAAACATACTTCGGTATCATTAAAAAATGGCTTGAAAGCAGGTTGCTTACTATAAATTTTCGAAAAACCAACTTTCTACCTTTCAGTTGTAATAAAACAAATCTTCTCCACTTTACTCAGCTCAATATCCTCGATGGTAAAAACAATATCACAGCTGGAAGTAACATAAACTACTTAGGAGTCGTAATAGACTGGCACATGAAATGGGACAAACACATCAACTACGTTACCAAAAAACTACAATGTATCCTTTATAGATTAAGATACATGAAAAAAATCCTTCCCACACATCATCTGCTCGCACTATATCATTCACTCGTTGAAAGTCATTTTCGATACTGTTTATTAGCATGGGGGGGTGCACTGAAATCCCACATCCGACCCCTTGAAGTTCTACAACGACGATTCCTGAAAATCATTCTGAGTAAAAACTCAAGATATCCAAGTGATTTACTCTTTCAAGAATCAGAGGTACTCGACCTTCAACAACTCTATAACTACAATGTTAACATAAAGTACTATACAACAAAACACTCGTCAAACTTACCAACACACACCTATAACACTAGACAAATAAATAACTACAAAATACCGCAAATAACAAAGTCACTGCTGAAAACTAGCTTTTCTTACAACGCTCCAAAAATGTTCAATTCTTCACCTGAAACAATTCGTACTATACCCAACTCATTACAATTCAAAAAACAGCTGAAAATATTCATGAAGAGATCTGAAGTACGAGACTTCTGAAAATAATTACATCAATCAACATTGACCAAGAAACCTCCTCGTTATATTTCGTATACATTCTTATCTCTATCCCATTTCCGTACATGCTATATATGAAAACGCTTCAACAAATATTAGTATTTAATTACATTTTACATTATATATATATATATATATATATATACATATATATATATATATTCAATCTTGTATACTCTTACCCATATCAAAATTCTTTTAATAACCAATTAACATTCCATTTTATTTATAATTGTAGTAAATGTCCTGAAATATTGTATAAAGTGTCCTAAAATAGTAAATAAATATTATTTTCATAACATTATATTTTATGAAAATACTGTAGTTCGTTCACATTGTTTTTTGGAGTTTATTACATTACTGTATTCACTTCATTCAAATAGATTATATGCTTAGTTTCTACTGTATTTAGGCCAAATTGAATCTAAAATTCCTTGTGTCGATGATTCAAATTCTATACATATAATATATAGTGCTTTTATTCATATTGAATTCAAATAGTCTATAACTAATTTCATTGCATATGACTCCAATGTATATGATTCGATTGTATTTTTTCTGCGAAACAAGTGTAGAAATACTTATCGCCAACCTACTCTATTCATTCTAAATAGTATCCTTGTAAACCCATCTTTTTTTAATAAAGTTATATTATTATTATCTCTACCTTTTTTATATTCTCATAAATTTTTTTTCTCATTATTTATCTGTTTTTTCTTTTTTTTTTTAAGGGAAACAAGTACTTGAACTTATCTCTTCACTACTTTATTTAATCCGAACATGTAGCCATTTAGTTGTAGTTATTTATTCTGAATGAAGTTATTATTATTATTTCCAATACATTATGTGCCTGGAAGGAAAAACTCATTCATTGAATTCTCCCCTGAAGAAAAAACGAATGGGGAGTTCTCGCTATGACGAAATGTGCGGATCGTTAGGCTTGTCTATTATGCGTGATTTCAACTTTCTTCGTCAAACATAATCCGAGAAAAACAGAGATTGTGACACCGGCGTGATCCCATCAGGATTCCGTTTTTCCTTTCAATATATGGTACCATGAAAATATGAAAGAGTACAAACAACGAGCGAGTCGATACATTTTGATATTTATTCACATCTGGTATTATAACGGATGGAAAAGGCGGAAATAACCTAGCACATTGTGCGAAGGTAATTTCAAAACCCGACACAATCGTTATGCAAAACCACAATGGAACACAAACAAATATGATATAATATTACGAGCATGACTGATTGCAAATAGCCCCTTTGTATTCAATAGTTTATTCAAAACATTGTGCCATACAATATTAGCGTGAGGCAGCATGAAATATCGGAACATTGCATATTTGTATAACGTAAAAAATAATTATTCTTGGATTGAGGAAACCAATTTGGAATATAATTCATACGCCATTTTGGTAGTGCACTCTTGAATTTCATATATTCCATCAAATAACTATCAAAATGTGGGTGGGCGGAAATAAAGTCGATAGAAAAAAAGCCGCCGGAAAAAAAACCTCAGAATATCAATATACTATCAACGATAAACATGTCTAACATTTACCAGTTTAATTTTTATGAAATTCTTGAGACTAGGTGATACTTTATATTGAAATATTGAGGAATCCTTTTTAGAGTGTGTGAGTGTGGAAGACTTTTTCGAAATTTCAATATAGGTGATATAATACAACGTTTTCTTCAAAATGTTTCTGTGATTGGTGGTAATTCCTGGAAAATTATATACCCCTTGAAAGCGAGTTCACCCCGACTTTGAACCTCAGAAAAGCCCGCCATTCTCCGAAGAAAAACCAAAAGAAGATATTAAGCCACGCTGAGGTACTTGATACAAGAATGCGATCAGAGAAATGCATTTCCTGATCCGCATTTCATCTACATAGACTTTGAGAAGGCTGTAATGAACGCCACGAAGTCCATTTTGGCAGAGGATATAAGAGGATGCTTCTACCATATGTGCCAGAGTATACATGGGAAATTCCACACACATAAACAAAATACCACAAAAATCAACCATTCAGTCTCCAAACATTGTCATCAACCAGTGAAGTATCCTTACCGTTATTGCTGAAGGATATACTATTTCTTCCCTTTTTCAACTCCTTTCGTAGCATGAGATAACTTATTATATTGGGAATTCAAAATTGGATGCCAGCGCCAGAGTGGCAGAAATTCAAACCAGACATACGTACATTGTTTGTCTGTTTTCTCAGGGGTTATATACTTGTGTTTGGAGTTTTTCTTAAAATATTTCCATTTGGTATTATTTTCCAGTTTTTGTGTGTGGGTTATTAATTTCAAGACTCTAGGGAGGGAATAGGTGTATTCAAATCTTGGACAATATCATTTGCGAGAACTCACTTTAAAGGAGACAAAGTATGTTCTAATTTGCTTGCAAAAAAAAACTTTTTCGGAATTTCTGAACAGCTTAGTGAAGTCATCGGAGATTATTGTTTTGAATTATTTTGAATAAATGTTACACATTATTTGTGAATGTTCGAATTGAAAATAAAACTAACAAAAACAGTTTTTTTTATTTCATCTAAAACAAACAAGATAGGTGAAAATGTGTCCTTATCACCTAGGGATACATATATAGTCACTCTTTTTCCATACTGAATGAATAATCTTCGGTATGTTGAATAACATCTCTTTTTTCTCTTCTTGACTCTCTTTTTTCTCCTCAACTATCTTCAAAGGTTTTTTTTTCACTATTTTTCTTGGCCACACACAATACAGGAACATTTTGGGCAGGATCTGTATTCTTCTTCAAGATCCCAAGAGCTCGTCGTCTGTCTATAGACTCACTCAATCCTAGATTAGCCTGCACCTGTACGTCACATTCATTCTCCCACGGAAAATGATAAAACTTATTCCAGTACAACGGGATCGTTTTGCCTAAGAGTCACATTGAGGTACACAACAATGAGGATCTGAACTAGAATCACTCATTTTTTACTCGAGGACGTACAATAGTCAACAGAATATTCACCAGGTTAACCAGAATTCCATTGAATGTCAACAATCACAAGAGATTCGACAAGTATAATGGCCAAAATCATATAAATATTAATGTTTCGAAAAGTTAACAATGTGTCCTTATCACCTAGATATACACTCTTTTTCCATATTGTATGAATAATTTTCGGTATGTTGAATAATATCTCTTTTTTCTCTCAACTCTCTTTCCTTCCCTCTCAACTCTCTTAGAAGGTTTTTTAACTTTTTTTCTTGGCCACAGTCGATACAGGAAGATTTTGGGAAGAGCAAGAGCCCATTGTCTGTCCATAGACTCGCTCAATCCTAGATTATTCTGTACCAGAATATTACGTTCATTTTCTCAAGGAAAATGATGAAAACTCATTCCAGTACAACGGTATCGTTTTGCCAAGAGTCACATCGAGGTTACACAACAATAATGATTTGAACTCGAATCACTAATTTTTCCACTCGAGGACGTATAATAGTCAACAGAATATTCACCAGGTAAACCAGAATTTCATTGAATGTCAACAATCACAAGAGTTTCGACAAGTTTTAGGTATACAATGGCTTAAATCATATAAAAAATAATGTTTCGAAAAGTAAACAATGTACGTATGTATAGTTTCAAAAATCGTCACCAGAGGGAGTATCCATTATTTTGAATTCCCAATAGTCTCGGGTCGCATTGGAACAGAATACTCTCAGAAGTGTTCAACATATCATTTGATGATTGCATTGTCTCCAAATATGATGACGCCTTTGTTAACAAATATGTTCATCATCCTGCACATATTGCATTGAAATGTCTAATTCCTCATATCAACGACTTTTCTATCAATGCGACAGTTGCAAATAAGCAATTTGATTTTCTTAAGGCAAACTTCCTAGCTATGTATGAATTGATCAAGACAACCTAATGGTGTGACGTTGCTGAAAGTATTGAAGTCGATTCGGCATGTACTTTATTATATAAAAAATTACACAGCATCTCTAGTCACACTGTTCCACTGAAAAAAGTAAAAACACGTTAATTTTCCCCTTGGTTCGACGCCGATGTTATTAGTCAAATAAAATAGAAGCAATTAAAATACTACAAAAAATATAAAAGAGCTTTTTATCAAAATCAATTTTTGGAACTGAAATTTTTTTTTAATTAAATAAAGGCAGCATTCAATTAATATACAAATACAGCTCAAAATTAATATTTCAACAGACAGTTCGAATTTCTGGTCATTCATACAAAGTAAAAGAGGGCATTCGCATATTCCAGGTACAATGAAGTTTGGCGATGCAGTACTTGACAGGCCTAATGATTTTGTCAACGAATTTGCAAACTATTTCAAAAGTGTATACTTGGTTTCTAATGGGAACTTGCTTCGTGAAAACTTCAATATTTATGATTAAGATACTTTAAACATAGGCGCTTGTTCCAAAACTGATATTGTTCCTGTTAAAAAAAAATCTAAACGAAACTCACTGCGGGCGTTGACAATGTTCCTTGTCTGGATTAGATATTGGTAGTAAAGGACTATATTGATATACTATCTTCTGAAGTTTCATGTGATTGCTTGAACCTCCTAGTGATTTTATCTATATCCCACGTGATTTATTCCATTCATTCTATATTTCATTCTATGTTTGTATCTGTGTATCTGTTATCCTATTATATTCGATTTTAACTTTCTTTGTGCTCTAGACAAATTTATTCAATTTATTGACGATTCCTATATCATTTTTAATGACCAATCTGAAGAATTAATATTACTATTATTATAAAACAAACGAGACTGTTAACTAAAGACAAATTATCTACCGCACACATGAGATGCTTTTTTTTTTGGAAGGGGAATAGAACTGGCGGACCATCTTGGAGATGTATTTTGGACAGGTATCCTAACTTCAAGGCAATGCTGACACAATGGTTCTGGAAATTGGACTACTCAAACGGGTATGGAAGTCAGACCATGAGAGGAAGTCAATTTCTAATTGGTTTGGATCAGGAGGAGGATAGCAGAATCCTTGGAGGAATTTCATGAGGGAAAATCTGAGTGCTATCCGGGAGTCCAAAAGACCTTGGACAAGATCAGGCTGAGGTTTAACTGGGTTCTGGTGCAGAAGGTCCTAAAATGAGGCCCAGGACGGATTTCCATTGATGTTGCTGGATCATTACGTGTAATGGATAATGACAACAAATACATCTTTGTTGATATGGACTATAGCGATGTTATTTGCTAGACAACATGTTCCCAGAATTTGGAGTACCGACATAAAAAATAAGTTTGAGCTGAATTATTCTAGGAAGTTTGTTTGACCCAGTCCAATCGAGATTCCAAAAATATGGAGTGATGCAATGGTTGACCAGGCTTTTCTAGAGAACAAACAAGAATTTTCCATGAATCGAAAAGCAGTTAACGAATTTTCTAGTGCAAATATCACTTTCATTTTTATTCATAAAATTTAGACTAGTTGGAGTTTTTGTTGATAATCGCATCAATAGAAATCAGAATCAGAAATGCTTCATTGTCATATAATATTGTCGTGAATTGGGGTTTGTTCACGACTAACTAGGTAGATACTGACCCTTTAATGATTGAAAACACTTTGTGAAAAAATATAGAAAAATATTTATTAACAGGACTACAAGAATCAAATGAATTGTAAATGAAAAACGAAACAATGAATCCCTCCTAGGACCTAGTTATTGATTACAAATGTATAGAGCTTACTTACTTACAGAAATAAATGTGGACTAATTCCAAAAACCATAATCTTCAAATTGGAAATAGGGCAATAGGGCTTCTTAACCTTTCAACTCTCTAACTGCCCCCATTTCCCAATCTAGCTTTGGACACGGCAAAAACCCAATGTCGATTTCCCGATCAAACCATCAGTCGTCACTTTTTAAAACCTCTTGTTTTTGTTTCGCACTAATTCGTGTTTTGCAGAATTACAACATTGTGACCCACTTCAAAATCATGCTGATTGTTTCACTCTACGGGGTGTTCGATACATTTTTGACAATATCAATTATGTTGACAAAGCTTGCCTAAAACTAAGATACATAAAAATAGGATAAAATTTAATGCAGTAAATACGTAATGTTAAAGTTATATATAAAAGTTTGTACAGTTTGTCACAAAGCATAAAAACCATTCAGACAACACATTAAAATAGTTTATAATATATAATAAAGTTCTCAGTATATTTAGGAGTGAGCTGTGAGGTTGTCCATGAAGTATTCATTCAAATCATAATATACTCTTTGGAGCAGCAGTTTTTTCACCTTTTTTCGAAATTTATTTTCTCCTTCCAATTTTCTTATAGTTGGTGGAAGATAGTTGAATATTTTTTTTCCATTATAGATTATTAAATTCTTAATTAGTGTTGTTGAGGGGATAGGAAGACTGATGTTAGTAGTGAGGCGGGTTGCATAGACTGACGAGACATAATGTTCTTTGAGTGTTTTTTACGGATCAAACAGACCGTTTCCAAGATGAATAGGCATGCCAGAGACAAAATTCCTTGTGTTTTGAAGAGAGTTCTACAGGAATATCTGACTCCAGCTTGATGAATATATCTGAGCACGCTCTTTCACATGCTTTATATTAGCTTCACTTGTATGTTTGTTTGTTTGTTTGTAACCGACTCCTTTGGGCGCGATTTTGACCCGTTTCCAGACGTCCGAATGAGCTGAAATTTGGCAGGTGTACATTATTCCGGTGATTAAGAAATTTTTGTGTGGAGAAAAAACAGTATTGCGGCTCCAATATGGCGTACGAGTTTTGTGATTATGGTCCGATTCGCTTCAAAATTGGTATCCAAAGGTTTTTGTGGTCGGAGATTATGATTATTTTGTCAAAATTGAAAAATTCAAGATGGCGGTCCAAATGGGGATGAGTTTTGTGATTATGGTCTGATTCTATTCAAAATTGGTATGTGGGGGTTTTTAGGGTCGAATATTATGATTCTTTTGTGAAAATTGGAAAATTCAAGATGGCGGCAGAATTTTGTGATTATGGTCCGATTCTCTTCAAATTTGGTATCTGAGGGTTTTTGTGGTCGGAGATCATGATTCTTTTGTCAAGATTGAACAATTCGGAATGACGGATCCAAAATGGTGGACGAGTTTTGTGATTATGGTCTGTTCTATTCAAAATTAGTATGTGGGGGTGTTAGGGGTCGAAAATTATGATTCTTTTGTGGAAATTGGAGAATTCAAGATGGCGGCTTTGAAATGGCGGCCGAGATTTTTGATTATGGTCTGATTCTATTCGAAATTGGTATGTGGGGGTTTTTGGGGACGAATATTATGATTTTTTTGTAAAAATTGGAAAATTCAAAATGGCGGCTTTGAAATGGCGGCCGAGTTTTGTGATTATGGTCTGATTCTATTCAAAATTGGTATGTGGAGGTTTTTGGGGTCGGAGATTATGATTACCAAATTTAATAAGATCATTACATTTTTTAATTTGCAAAAAAATAATAAAAATAATAGTTTAAAAAAAACTAAAGAAACACGCTTTTATAAATAAACCACACTTCAAAGTAGGAAATAAATAATAATTTGAAAAAACTAAAAAACACGCTTTTATAGAAAACCAGACTGAAAAAATAGAAAATAAGAAAAAAAAAAGTTTTATTTTAAAAAAAGCGTGGGGTGCATGGTATCAATAATTATATAGTACATGACACACCGAGGCGATACCATGCACCCCACGCTTTTTTTTAAATAAAATATATTTTTTTCTTATTTTTTATTTTTTTTGTCTGGTTTTCTATGAAAGCGTGTTTTTCAGTTTTTTCAAACTATTAATCATGGAGTCTGAAGACAGGTTTAATAATATTTTGGGAGCCTGTACCCCAGTAACATATACCATAACGCAAGTGGGATTCACATGGTGCAAAATAAGCGTTTCTAGGTGAATCGAGGTCGAGACAACTAGAGATGGTTCTTATGGCATAGCAGTTTGACGATAACTTTTTGCCAAAATAATTGATGTGATTATCAAATTTCAAATGTTTATCAATATGTAGACCTAAGAATTTGTTCACTTGTTTGGACTCAATGATTTGGTTATCAATAAAATAGGGTTCTATGTTGCATTTGGAAGTTGAAATGTCAGTTTTGGAGATATTAAATATTAATAGGTTTGCATCACACCATTTTAACTTCTTTCAGATCATGTTCAATATTGTTCTGTAGTGTATTTAGTTTCCTGTTATGCCATGAATGGACGTGTCATCTGCGAAGATTGTGAACTTTCCACCAATACATATATCTACCAAATCGTTGACATACAATAAAAAGAGCAATGGGCCGAGAACAGATTCTTGTGGCACTTCGCAGGTGATTTCCATTTCATTAGATATTATACCATTGAAAGTTACCTTTTGTGTTCGGCCTGATAAATACGATTTAAACCACAGTGATATGTCCCCTCTAAAACCATACAATTCAAGTTTTTTTTAACAAAATGTCATGGTTTACGCAGTCGAATTCCTTCAACAAATCACAGAACACTGTTGCAGCAAACTCTCCATTATTCATCTGGAGAAAGAGGTCATCCAGAAGAGAAAAAATTGCATCATAAGTGCTTTCTGTAGCTCTAAATCCAAACTGTTTGGGATGCAGGATATAATTTTTTTCGAGAAAGCTCAGAATTATTTTTTTTTAATAGTTTTTCAATAATTTTTGTTAATGTGGGAAGTAGAAAAATGGGTCTGAAGCTTGTTGGAATGTCAGGATCACCACCTTTGAATAATGGTATGACTGTAGCAATTTACAAACAAAGCAAAGCAATAACCTCCAAATACTGCAGAAATTGCATTGTTATTCACAATTGCCATAATTTCGAATAAAGTTCCTTTATCTACCATTGGAACTCGTGCTTCAATACGTCTGTAAAATCACACAGACCACTAATATTCTCGGAACAACTACTTGACCCACTTCAACAACCTCTATCCTTCATCCCCGTCCCTTACCACACACACACATCAAGTGTGCGAGTTCCGACGGAGCTTTAATTAAAAGAACCTCCCGTGACGTAAGAAATCCGATGCATTAATCAAGTAATCGTGATAAATGGCGTATTAAGTAGTGCGGTAATACGGACCCACCTTAGTTGCGAGGGTATCAAGAAAGCGGTGACAGTCCGTATTTAATCAAGTAACCACCGATGATCGCATCAGTCACTGTCGACCGTCTGATTGGACCGGAATCTAATCCTTATCAGTCGTACGCTTCATTGGACAGGTCGGCGGATCGAGTTGGATACCGAATTGGAGCTTTTTACGTGGGACAGGACGAATGTTTTGTAGGGATGTCACCGGTGTCAGTGTGGAGGACATTATGGAAAATGGACTACTTGAACGTCGTGAAAAGGGGCATTTTTCACGTTTGATTAGCGGAATGACTCCGAGTGAGGCCGTAGAGGGATCTGACATACTTTCTATTATACGATCGACTTGGAAATTGGCAACCTAGGTACTTGTGGCGTATATGGCGAATCGGGGGTTCAAGGCTATTAAAATACAGAACTGATTATTGACTATTTATTTACAGTTCATTCACAACGATGATAAAGTAATGTGGCAAGTATACAGTGACCGGCAGAAAGTACGCATCATATGGGAATTTTTTTTAATATAATATTTTGACAAATGTAGATACATGCAATCGCTTCTGCATCAAAAGAAACCCCAAAAGATGTTGTACAGTGCCGTTCGTCTTTTCTTGTTTGGCGGGAAATTTAAAAAATTTAAAAATTATGTCCCAAAACACACTTATTTGGGAAAATATTGAAAAATGTTATTTGAAAAAGTTGTTTAGAACGACATTTTATAGCTATGTCCAAGTTTGGAAAGAAATCTGAGATGAAAAAATAAAAATCAATTTTTGCCATAAAAAGAAATTCAATTTGGAAAAATACATTTCTGACAAAGAAACTCATTAGTAGAGCCCAAGAGTAATATTCTGAATAATATTTTGTAAAGATTCACCAGCTACTTCTATTTTATTCGAAGAAAATTTTAAATCTGTGGATTTGCCATGTGTTCAGCTGCTTCATAAGAGGTCACAGAAATATCTTCAGGACATTATAATCCCGATACTATTTATTATTGACAAAGAACCATGTATCTACAGAATTTCAATATGAATTTTTTATTATAATGTCCTGGAGATATTTCAGTGACCTCTTATGAAGCAGCTGAATACATGGCAAATTCATAGATTTCAATTTTTTTCCGAATAAAATAGAAGTAGCTTGTGAATATTTACAAAATATCATTTAAAATATTACTGTTGGCCTTACTAATGAGTTTCTTTGTCTAAAATGTATTTTTCCAAATTGAAATTTTTATTATGGCAAAAAATTGATTTTTATTTTTTTATCCCAGATTTTTTTCAAAACTTGTATATTGCTATACAATAATGTTCTGAACAACTTTTTCGAATAACATGTTTCGATATTTTCCCAAATAAGTGTGTTTCAGGACGTAATTTTTAAATTTTTTAAATTTCCCGCCAAACAAGAAATGACGAACGGCACTGTACAACGTCTTTTGGGGTTGCTTTTGATGCAGAAGCGATTGCACATATCGATATTCGTCAAAATTTATTAATAAAATAATTTTCCATATGATGCGTACTTTCTGCCGGTCACTGTATACAGATTTGTAGCAATGTAAGGGAGTTTGATTGCTTTAATTAGAAGTCGGTATGACTTGTCCATTAGGGTGTCCGTTATTTCCAAAGTTGCTTTTTTTTTGCAAACGCCCCCCAAATTTTCAAGTTATGACCTAAGAAAAATATCAGACCCAAATAAGCCCTTAATATTCATGTTAACCCGTGCCAAAATCATAATACATTTCCCATTTAAATAACATGGAATTTTTACACTTCTGGCATTTTTTTTTCACTGAGATAAAGACAGCTGAAAAAAAAACAATCAAAGCATATTCTTCGGAAATTCAACGTTCTACAAAAACATCGGATTGCTTTTTTTGATAAATTCTACCCTTTAAAAGTTATTCAAAGATAAAGTTGTGTTCATAGTGAAATTCATCGTTTTTTTTTTAATTTCCGCCATAATTCCCATTCATATCATAATTGACCGCGCATAGGTAGGTAATAAAATAGAAAAATTAAATAGTGAGATCTAAAATAACGTTCATTATCGCTTATAAATAATAGTATCAAGATATTTAATGTGTTTTACCACAATTCTTTTGTTATACATTCTTTGGCTGCAGTCGGATATTTCGCTCTGTATTCACTAACAACTTGAATCAAATATTGTTTCTAGTCTTCTTGAGTAGTCAAGTTATTGATATGATTTGCGTTAATCAAACTGCTCTTTCGGCGACATCGTTTACTACCTGCAGATTATTAACGATTGCCAGCCCATTCAAGTAATTATCATTGCTTATCCACATATCAGCATTTGTTTCTAAAAAATATTCACTTATGTCAAATCTATATATAATTTTTTTAATGAATTCGAATTGATAAAAACAATCCATATCTTTCTTTTCTAAACTTTCAACCTCACCATCAGTGAAAGATAAACGCCATGTGAAGTGGAATAAATAGAAAAATCGAATTAAACGGTTTTCTTCACATAAAAGATTCAATATGAATTGAACCAGAAAATTGTAGATCTCAGGTGAAAAACAACTACTTTCCTGGCAAATACCACGCAGAACGTTGAATGATATTCACCTGAGAATCCATGCATACCTCCATATAAATGGACATTGAATGCAAATGTTTCTTTCTGATAAGCTCGATTATGTTTAATTTATGTCATGTTCACCTAACAATCCGCATACCGGTTTCAGGCTTTTTTGGCCCTCATCAGTACGGAGTGGTCAACCAGCCAAAGGTCCGAAGAGCTCTGGCTGAAGCGAGACACCCAGTAAGTGGCCAAAATTACTGAAGACAAAACACTCGAAATCCCGTGTTCAATGTTCAGTAGTCACTGACAGCATATAGTGAAGATAAACGCCTGGAATAAATAGAATCGATTAACGAGTTTTCGATAAAAGATTCAATATAATGAGAGGTAGATCTCAGGTGAAAACAACTTGCCTGGATTGCAGAAGTTGATGATATTCACCTGAATCCATGCATACCTCATATTGACTATTGAATGCAAAATGTTTTTTCTGATACCGATTATGTTTAATTTATGTCGTAGTTTCTAATCTCGTATAGCGGTTTCAGGCTTTTCTTTGGCCCTCATCAGTACGGAGTAGTCAACCAGCCAAAGGTCCGAAGAGCTCTGGCTGAAGCGAGATGACGAGGGCCAAAAAAGCCTGAAACCGGTATGCGGATTGTTAGGTGAACACGACATAAATTAAACATAATCGAGCTTATCAGAAAGAAACATTTGCGGATTTTCAGGTGAATATCATTCAACGTTCTGCGTGGTATTTGCCAGGAAAGTAGTTGTTTTTCACCTGAGATCTACCATTTTCTGGTTCAATTCATATTGAATCTTTTATGTGAAGAAAACCGTTTAATTCGTTTTTTCTACTCACCATCAGTATTAATAATATATCGTTTGAATGAATAAAATTTTGAATCTTCAGTATTTTTTAAGGCTTTTATTTTTAATGTTAGCTGATACGTTTGGATCAAGAAATGCAAAAGCAGCTGTTTCAGAATTTAAATACCATAAATGATTTTTAAATTATGCAAAACAGCCTCAGATATTTTTTTATCAATTGTCCTTTATTGATAAACAACTTTTAAAAATTGTTAATCTAAATTCGGAGATAGTGCTGCACGAGAAACCGCAAACCAGAATGGCACATAAATAAATAAACAAATATCTAATACTTTTTTTTCCAATTTTGTATCTAATTCATAAATATTTCGAAATATGTGAATTTTTAGAGTACAAATCGCCTAAGACATCCAGCGAGCATGATAAAATGCTCCTGGCTTGTAAAATTTGACTTTGTCGACGTCCATTGTACCAAGGAAAATTTTACATAATTCTAAGAGCTCTTTGTGATCATCACGAGGCAAGATTGTGCACAAGAACTCTTCAACTTTGTCATTTGTTTCTCCAATCTTCTTGACTGAGAAATTCTATTTCCTGCTAAACCATTCTTATATTTGGTTTGATCAGGAGTGTTCCAATTTTCCTGGAAATTCTTGAACAATGGAACATTTGGTCCATCAGTACCTAGTAGTTTCATAGTAAAGACACAATTCAAAACTAGTTCGTAAATGTGTTGATCGCCGCTCCACTTCGATAACCAAGATTTGAATTAGTAGTGTCGCAACAAACTGCTTTAATATTATCAGTTAATCCCCATTCTTGAACCGCTTTGGAAATTGCTTGTGCCTGTGTTGCTTCTTTTCTATCTGGTAAAGCCGGTACGCTTAGTATTTTTTCGATAGTATTACTTCTAACTATGATCGGTACTCGGTCGACCTTTTCGCAAGAAAAACCATCAGGTATCAACTTTCCATCCCAATGTACTACCGCCGGACCAACTTCAATGTCACCAAGTTCTTTTTTTTTCGTTCAGCAGCTTCTCTTCGAAATTTTGACCTGTAGTCATTGAAACATGTTTTGTTCAAAATTTAAGCACTAGTGTCAACTCTCAGGTCTGTTGTTATTGTAGATATTAATCGAACAGAATTTCTATAAGAAATATTGCAACTACCTAAGGTAGCAACAACGTCTTCGGTCAAAATATTTATTGTTCCTCTCTCATTCTCTGGTTCATAATTTCGTCATTGAACTTCACATATTTGGTTAGAAGTAGTTGCAGTTGTCTCACCACTTGAAGGCGGCTCACCACTCAAGGGCTGCTCACTTGTGCTTTTAGAGCTTGATGGTAAACTCACATCTAAAAACTAAATGGGAAAATCATTACTTTAAATTTAACAACAAGTATGATATTTTCTACTTCACACAAATACTCTTATTAACTACTTTAATTTGAACGATATTCATCGTTGGTTACTACATCAATATTATCATCATTTTTGGATTTATTATCTTCCAATCGAGTGGTATTGGCATCATCTTGTTCGAATATCGGTTTTTCAGAAATTGATGGAGTATCTAATATTTATACCACGTCTGAATTAGTATGCTCGTTTAACTCTCACTTACCTAATGGCTGACAAATATTGTCATTTTCTTTGCAAATACGTGAATGGTATTCTCTACCTGTTCTTTGGTCAGATAAAACTCTAACGCTTCATTATCAACTATATCTTGAACTTTTCCATGTGCGATGTAGAATATTTCTCCAAGACACTCAGAAAACTCGCTTACTTTTTGTTGGATTCGGATTTTTTTGCAAACTTCTATAATTGTAAAGTTTTTTAATTTTTTTTAAACATCTTGAAGTATTTTGTACTTCAATTCCAGTTCTATTCCAGAATTTAGTTACTTCTTCCGTAACGATTTAATTCGCTGGAAGTGTTTTTTTTGCTCCTCTTGTATGATTAAATAACAATTTGTTTGTTGGTAATTTAGTAACTGATTGTTTCGGTAGGTTCTCTCAAAAGAAACATTGGATTTCTCAAGCAAACATAATTTCTGCTCAAATGATTCTACTATATTCAACACTTCACTGAAAGGTTAGAGTCACATGACTTAAAGTTTTGACAGGTCGCTCATAGATGGCGTTAAATGATAAAATGAATTTGAAACGATATTTCGTTCATCTTTTTCTGTTCATTTGCATTAAATATAAAAATTTGATAAAAAAACAACTTTGAACACTAAAAATCATATTGAATTACTCCAATATAAGGCTAATTGCAGTTACTTCATAATTTTATTGCAAACAAATAGCAATACCAGATAAAAAAATGAAAAACGATGAATTTAACTACGAACACAAGTTTATCTTTGAATAACTTTTAAAGGGTAGAAATTATCGAAAAAAGCAATCAGATCTTTTTGTAGAGCGTTGAATTTTCGACAAGAATATGCTTTGATTGTTTTTTTTAGCTGTCTTTATCCCAGTAGAAAAAAATAAAATGCCGAAAGTGTAAAAATCCCATGTTATTTAAATGGGGAATGTATTATGATTTAGGCACGGGTCAACATGAATATTAAGGACTTCTTCGGGTCTGATTTTTTTTTAGGTCATAACCACAAAATTGGGGGGGGGGGCGTTTACGAAGAAAAACAACTTGGGAAATAACGGACACCCTATTGTCCATCAATACACAAGATAAGTGTAATATACTATACTGATATTCAATTTATATTCAAATATTTCCAGTGTCAATCAAATTACATATAATGCTGTTTGGAATATTGATAACCATTGTTGTAGTTTTTTGAGATTTTTTGTTTTGATTTGTTTCAGTTCAACTGGTAATTCATTATACAGTGCGCGCGTAAAGTATAGAAACATGAATATATCTTTGACACCCCATAATATATAATAACAAAATTTTGGTAATGTATATAAGATGGACCAGCGATTCTAAATTTCATATTTTCGACGTTGCCAAATGTATAGTTTCTGAGATATACAAACAATATGTGTATTTTTAAATGGGAGAATTACAATTTTTCGTTACAGTTTTTTATTGCCGATGCAGCATACAAACTGTTAATGGCCAATATTGACCATTGATTTTGAGAAATTAGGGAGAATATTTTTATTGCAACCGTTGATATTAACATAAAGATAAAATAAAATGGGCCACTTGGTACATGTTAAAGTTTAAAAAAATATTTCCTATTTCTGTACTGATAAACATGATACGAATATCGGTTTCGTTTCGTCAAATCAAGTAGGTTTTACTGTCAGAAGGTAGTACTGAATGGAAATAGAAAATATATACGGAATTTTCACACTCTGCAATTTTTTGATCTGTAAATGAAGTTCCTAAATGAGTAGAATGATTCCTAGAATTTACATATTGAAGATTCGTGCATGGTATTGATATATAAAATATCGAGATTATAATATAGACAGTGCATTCAAATCCCCAATAGAGTATATGATCTAAATCTTGTTATTTTTCTTTACAACAATTTTTCCATTTTCAGACCATACACTGAATAGATTTGTCATTTTTAGAGCTTCATTCGTAATAATAAATCTAGAACTGGTCAAGTCTTCTCTGATGTCTATGCCACTACCTTCAAGTAGCTTTTTGTTCAAATAAATATTTTGTTTCAGCTGATAATTCGTCATCTTGAGAAATACTCCTCTAGCTTTTCCATTATCGATTTTGCCAATCCTATAAGCTGCCTCTGTCAGAAATTCGGATACGTTGATCTATTTTGTTATTTAATAGTTCAATTAGAGTATCAATGATATTTTCGTTTGCATTTTCTCTCATATTGAAAATTCGTAGATTGCATCTTCTTGAATCTTGATCGATGTTATCTAGTTTGTTTAAGTATTTTTCTTGCTCACTCTGTATTTTAAATGAATCTGACCTTGCCTTCTGTATTTCGATGTTCTATTTTTTTTTGTTGTTTCACTAATTTCAGCTCCAACTCAGATATTTTTTTATCAAGAAGATCAAATTTTTCATTCACACTTTTCGTTATCTCTTCAAACACATTGTTTGCAATGGTTCTGGAGAAATTAGGAAAAATATTTTGATTGCAACCGTTGATATCAACATAGAGATAAAATAAAATGGGCCACTTGGTATTTGTTAGTTTGAAAAAGTCTTTGCTGTTTTTGTACTGATAAACATGATATGAATATCGGTTTCATTTCGTTAAATCAAGTGGACATGTACGACAACTGCCAAAAAGTGGCCGCCCTGCTATTCCAGAGCAAACAAAAATTGTTTTTTTTTGTCGGTGGTTGAAGACCCCCATAAAGCTGTTAGAGTTGTTGCAACCGAAAATCACATCAGTCAAACAACTGTTCGTAACTAATTGAAAAAGGAAAAATGGCATCCCTATAGAATACAATTGGTATAGGAACTGTACGAAGACGATCCACATCGCAGAATGGAGTTCTGTGAAACAATGTTGAATAGATTTGACACTAATCATAATTTCTTTAATCAAATCCTTTTTTCTGATGAGGGTATTCTCCAGTTAAATGGCACGGTCAATAAACAAAACTGCAGGTACTGTTCAGATGAAAATCCTCATTGGATGATGGAAGCACATGCAGAGTATCCACAAAAGATCAATGTGTGGGCAGGAATTATTAATAATACCATTATTGGACCTTATTTTTGGAATAAAACCATGACAGGTGAAGAATACTGGGTATTTTTGAAAGTAGAGTTGACTCCAGAATTAGCCAGACTCTTCACTGATGATATAGATCCTCATATCGTGAATAGATCAATTTGGATTCAGCGAGATGGATCGCCTCCTCATTATCTTCGAAGCGTTCGTGAGATTCTCGAGGTTATATTTCCAAATCGTTGGATAGGGAGAAGAGAAGCTATCGAATGGCCAGCAAGATCTCCAGATTTGACACCTGTAGATGATTTCTTGTGGGGTTATTTGAAAAGCAAAGTGTATGTGAATAGGCCACAGACATATCAAAGGACTGAAGGACAGAATTACAGAGGAGATAGCACTAATTTCTCCGGAAACGATTAAAAAAGTCTTGGATGAATTTTCATTCAGAATGGATTTCTGTTTCCAAAGACAAGGAGGTAATTTCAAACGTCTCCTTTGATTTTTTCTTCACGTATTATTTTTTGTTTATACTGCAATATTAATTACAAAATAAAGATCTGTTTACCAATTTCTAAAATTAATGGTCAATGGTAGCCATTAACAGTTTGTATGCATCGGCAATAAAAAACTGTAACAGAAAATTGTTAAATATACAGGTTGTTCCATCTAAAAATTGTTCGTATATCTCAGGAACTGTACATTTGACAACGTCCTAAATATAGAATTTAAAATCGCTGGTCCATCTAATATACATGACCAAAATTTTGTTATTGTATCTTCATGTTTCCATACTTTACGCGCGCACTGTATATTATTGAGGCCAGATAGATATTAGTATAACTCTGCGTTAGCGGCCATCTCAGAAAACGCGTTTTGTCATATATCTCCTAAATATTATTCAGAATTAAAAAATACAAAAGCAAAGTTTTAAATATAAAATAATAGCAAGATGAAAATCTTGATTGAAGCCCGGGACTCGAAGTGATGGCGCATTTGCTGTTTCAGTTGGAGGAAAACCCGGAAAAACCCACAACACCATCAGAAATCAGATCATCAACTTTCTCATAGAAAAGGACACATGCTCCCTGGGAGCTGAGAGAATCAATCTTGGAAAATACACGGCAGACATCGAAGAGGTGCCAACAATTATAATAAGGGTGTTTGCAATATGCAGTATAGTGTCCAATGGAAATGCTGCCGCTATGATTAGATATGGCGTAGATATTATAAAGAGTATTCATTCCATCCTGAGCAGAATATTGGTCCAAATTCAAATTTTTTATGGGAAAATTAATCACATTGTCCAATTTACTGCCATCAGTCGAAGAAACGTAATAAATGTATAACTAAAGTTTTTGGAAATGTTTGTATACGAATCATCTTTTCGAATTCCCTTTTCATTCCACAAGTTGAACTGTATGGGCTCGCATCGTTAGTCAAAGTCTCCTCTTCTGTCATCAGTTCAATACATTGTGTTAAATTCACGACTTCGTTTGGCAAGCCTGGAATAGGGATTGAAAGTGCCCAGAAAGGTTCAAAAGTAACGGAGCAGTAATTACAAAAAGTACATCTCAATATAGACTTCAGCTGACCGGCAAATGTATCCACAATTTTGGAATTATGAGTAGACAGATATCTTGTCCAAGAAATGGAAGCTTTCTGATTATCATTCGTGATAACCAAATCGTTTGGTGATGGATGAATCTCTGCACTCGCCTTGTTTAAATCTTCATGTAAACCTACCAGAAGGTATCTTAGAAATTCTTCCGAATCTGCTGGGACGTTATGATCGAAGGAAGGAGCAAAATTTCTGACTAGACGGACGAAATGTGAAGTATCCACCATTTTTCGAGAAGAATCAGGACTCCAGCTATTTTCCATCAAATATATAGAAGATTTCACTAAATTTCCTTTCATTCTTGATGTAGTAGTATTCAAATCCTCCATACAAAAACCATTCTTGGAAAATTCCAACAAAACCTTGGTGTTCGAAAGACACTGATCATGCTATTCATAAAACCGGTATTTCCTACATTCTTCAATCCTCTTAGGCCAAATGTAGAAATGGAGTCTCTTGTTGGTATGGCATGCTCACTCATGTTCGACGAAGAATCCATAGGTTCATTGTTCCTGCAATTCAAAGAAGGTGATAGAGAAACTGATATTGATTTTTTGGAAAGTACTGAGTGATTATCTTTGTCGCGAAAAATACAAGATATCTGTTTTTTAGATCATTGAATGTTCTTTCATTACTTCTCGATAATTTTTTCTGTAAAATCGATATCAACCAATACTCAGGATTAACCCCCCTATCACGAGGAAAAAAAATCGCTACTGTAGCCTCTTGTTTTACGGCGGCCATTTTTCTTCCCTGCCGACTGAACTTATTGGTGAGAGCGCCGAACCTTGAACCTTCACCAAATCTCATGTAGTATTGAATTCCTTCTTGATTATTAGTTGAACTGAATCAGTAATCCAGATCTCCTCTAAGGGGACAGGTGACCGGGTTTTTTTGAATTTTTTCCATCATTTTACCGACCAATTGAAGTGATTTCTGGGGTTGCATCCTTACATGCAGAAATAACAGTACTAAAATAATTCCTGGATTTTTTCATTAAACTACAAATAATTTTTTTCTACACCCGTACTATAATAATACAGTTATATGCCCATAATCCGTTTCATAATGAGATCCATTATGATACAGTTTTTCATAACGATACAGATTTTTAATCAATAGAAACCCATAATTTCTCAATCAAGCATCCTGTGCATTTGACGTTTGTCCTAGATTTCTATCTAATTGTTTTATTCGTCAAAATCAGTAGGTATTAAATTTTCGTAGAATATAGCTAAACTTCGATAATTATATTATCAATATGTCTGATATCAGCGATATAGAAGAATTACCATCGACTCTTCCACACATATCGGAGAAAGCAGAAAATGCAGTACAAAATATTTTACCCCAAAAATCTAAGAAAGTGTACGAAAAACTATATCAACGGTTTATGGACTGGAGAAATACAATTAATATTTCGACATTCTCCAAAAATGTTTTGATTGCTTATTTTCAAGAATAGATGGAAACTATGAAGTCATCTAGTACATGGACACATTATTCAATAATGAAATCGTTGGTAAATATCAACCGTAATATAGACATTTCTGAATATAAGAAGCTACAAGCTTTATTAAAGCGAAAGTTCGAAGGATATGTTGGAAAAAAATCAACAAAATATTTTCACCTGAAAAAATAAAAACGTTTATCGACGAAGCACCCGATGAAAAGTTTCCATTTATAAAAGTAAGTATCTACCTACCATTGCATTTAAAAAAATGCTGTCATGATTACATTTTCCATTCGACTCATGCATGATATATTTCATTAATGTCGGGAAAACTTCATAAGTTAACTCGTGGCGAATCGGGCTAAGGCGCTAGATTTGAACTATAGACTACAGTATGAGACGCGGGTTAGAAGCTAGCCTAGGTCATCCTGCTTTTCATTTCATTTTTTCTTTTTTTTTCTTTTCTTTATTTCTTATTGTTGTATTTTATTAATTTATCTTTTTGTTTTAGGTAGCAATGATTTTTGGAATAATGGGAGCATGTCGAAGGCATGAACTACATGACCCAAAATGTGGAAATGTCAAAGATATGAATGGAATCTTAATTGGTAATGGGGTAGAAATTAAAACAAAAGTAGAACGAACATTTACAATTACCGGCAAATACTACGAAATTAGTAAAAAATATATGAATCTACGGCCAGAAATTGCCCCTCCCCTTCTTTTTTCGTTAATTATTTCAATGGAAAATGCACAATTCAAAACATTGGTATTGATAGATTTGGTAATTTAGGGAAACAAATAGCAACATATTCAAATCTGCCTGATCCGAATTTATATACAGGGCATTGTTTTCGAAGGACATCTGCAACCGTATTAGTTGATGCCCGTGGTGATTTTACTGCATTAAAACGTCAGTGTGGCTGGAAATCCAATTCAGTGGCGGAAGGCTACATTGAAAATTCGGTTCAGAATAAAATCAGCATTTCCAATACAATATTGAACTCTATTGAGACTAGCAATAATGAAATGAATGTGAATATTCCTTCCACTTCCAGATCAGTGGGACCTGGAATGAACTTTTCAAACCGCACAATGAATAATCTTAATATTTTAAAGAAATCAGATTAATTACAATTATTATGCTCAATATAAATATTAATTTAAATAGAATAATAATAATAATGATAATAATAAGCTTTATTCATGTAAGTTGGATTAAATATACAAGAATATGTGCTCAAAAATATCGTTAGTAAAGAAAGAAGAGTGATAAGTGCTAAAGCACTTGTTTCACAATTATTCAAACAATAAAAAAATGGTATAAAAATGATATCTAAGCAGAAGTATGAAATTTTTAAATAATGAATAACGGTAATATGTAAAAGTAAATAAAACAAACATACAAAACAATCAGTCACACACCTATACATGCATATACATATAATAAAGTTAAATGTTCATTATATTCAGAATAAAATTATAAAAAAGCAGATTTGTGAGCTGGGTACGGTACATAGATAAAATGGGTGAAAGTCAGAAATAGACATAAAAGTAAACAATAGAAACTTAAGAACAATATAGTATGGTGTATAAAACATTCAAGCGAAATTATAAAAAAAAAATGTACAAAGTAGTGATAATAAAATGACACAATCAGTCACTCACCTATACACACATATGCATATTATAAATATAAAAAGTTCGTTGTGTATCAATATAATATTATGAATAAACATATTTTTATATTATTTATCGAAACAGGTTTTCGAAATTTTTTTTTGTCTTCAAAAAAAGAACGAATTATATTTCTTGGATTTTCATTTATGAACTCTCCAAGTTTTGTTTAAATTTCCTTTTGATATTTATACATTTTAGTTCATCAGGAATGCTATTGTATAACTTGGGTGCTAAGAAGAGAACATCCCCTGTGTTGTAGCTTTGACCATTAACGGAGGTATGTAATGATTTTTTTTTCGTGTATTGTAATTGTGGGTAGGTAATTGGTTGAGATGCTTTGAGTCGTGATGTCTTAGGCAGGTGATGAAGAAGTGTAATTGTCTCACGTCCAAGATATTAGATTCAGAATGAAGTTGGTCAGAAGAGTATCTGGAATTTTTGGAAAATATCAATTTTATGAATCTTCTCTGGAGTACTTCCAACGGATTCAGATGAGTTTTTAGTGCTCCACCCCATGCCAGAATTCCATAGCGGATATGACTCTCTAACAGAGAGTGATACAACGTTTTCATTTGATTGAAAGGTATGTTGTCTTTGAGCTTTTTGAATTTATACAATATACTTCTCAACTTTTTTACGACATACATTATGTGCGAGTCCCATCTCATGTGACAATCAATGATCACGCCCAAATATTTGATTTGTTTCACAGGTTCTATAGAAAAAGGTGCATTGTCCATGTTTATATCAAGTTTGCTAATACTAGGCAGGCCACGAGAGTTACAATTGAATGGCAAATAGTTTGTTTTTTCCATGTTAGTCGTAAGTAATTTATAGTCAAACCATTTTTTTATAGAATAAAAGTCAGATTCGGCTTTTTGTTTCAGGTTATCCCAGTTATCAGACCTATAAAAAATTGCTGTGTCATCAGCAAATCCGAGAATTTTCCCACTACTATCGAGTGAGAACAGTCCATTTATATAAATGTTGAATAAACTGGATCCTAGGATTGTTCCTTGCGGCACTCCATAGTCAATTTTTTCGGCATCGCTAACCACACCATCAACACTCACAGCCTGAGTTCTATCGCTTAAGTAGCTCTTGAAGAGTTCTAAGCAAATGCCTCTAACACCAACGTTTCCCAATGACTGTAAGAGTAGAACATGGCTAACGGTGTCGAAAGCTTTTGACAAATCTACGAATATGCACAGACATGGAGTACTTTCATTCAGAGCTGCGGTTATTTTAGATGTTAAAGCTAAAATTGCATCCTGGGTTGATTTATTCTCCTTGAAACCAAATTGATTTTTAGAAATTATATTGAATTTGTTCAGAAAAGAACTTAATCTGTTTTTTAGAATCTTCTCAAATATTTTAGAAAGATGGGTTATCAGAGATATCGGTCGGTAAGTGCCTACTTTCCGTGTATTGCCTTTTTTGTGGAGAGAAATGACCACTGTGTGTTCGAATGCCGATGGATACTTTCCCATTATCATACACAGGTTAAAAATGTGCGTTAATGGCTTTTGGATATAACAAGAAATGATCTTCAAAGTTTCGGCTCTGATATTGTCGATCTCGACTGCTTTCTATCTTTCAATTGATTTATTATGTTCTGTTTTTCAACTGCCTCTATTGGAGAGAGGACGAGAGAATTAGGTACAGAAGAACGGTTTGGAACGAAATTAGGGTCTTTTTTTATTTTACTGACTAATTCTCTACCCATTTCTGCAAACCAGGAATTAAATTCTTTTGCTATATGTTCACTGTCTACCAATAAGCTACCCCCCTCACTTTCAATGGAATCTATACGATGGCGTGCTTTTTTTGTTTTAATTATTTCCTGTACCACTTCCCATAATTTTTTTGTATTGTTGTTGTTATGTTCAATTTGTTTTCTATAATAATTGTATTTGGTTTTTTTGATAAGTACATTCAATTTGTTTCTGTACTTTCTATATTCTGTTCTCAAGTGATCGTTATTTGGATATCTCTGAAGCTTTTTATTCATTGAATTTTTTTCATTTATTGACTTGAGCAAGCCGTTTGTAACCCAGGGTGCAATTTTCGCGTGTTTTCTGTAAAGCTTTTTTGTTCTGTACATATATTCAATGCCTCTGGAGTGATATCCATAAACGAGTTTGTAGCAGTGTAAGGATCGTTCGTTGAGAGTACTGCAGCCCAGGATATGTTTCTGTATGTTTCATGAAGTTTTTTTGTATTAATAAATTTGGTGAATTCGTTTTTATTTTCTTTGTAATTTGTCTTTTTCGTAACAATTTGCAGTATGGTTGCGTAATGGTCTGTAACAGATGTTTCAAGGATTAGTGGAATTATTTTTTCGTGAATATTTAAAGATCAGAATAATAACAATTATTATGTTCAATATAAATATAAATAGAATGTTTGAGTTTTCTTATCTCACTGGTAATACCCGAAGGTATACCATTGATTGCAGTTTTGTAGAATTTTTTATAGAAATACGAGTAATAACTATTATTGTGTTCAATACAAATATAAATATAATATTTATAGTTCTTCATTATTAATCGGGTGTAGAAATAATAGCGTATGCAACTCTCATGTAATGGTTATCAATACTCTCGCATAAACCATACGTATCCCGGTTAATGCTCGTGTATTAATAACCATCATTACATGATCGTTGAATAATATACTCTTTCGTAACTGGAAAACATTTCATAATAGTCCAAAAAATCACAAATGAAAACGAAACTATAGTATATTATATGCCTAAAACTTGTTGTTTACGACATTTTCCATGATTGAAGTTGCTCCAGAGAAGAGAAAACGGTGTAGTAAACTGTGAACACCCCCGTCAAAAATAGTTAATCGTTTCATCATGACCTTTCGGCACTGAATTTATTTTATTTGAACTACTTGTGTGTAAATATTTAAACGAGAAATCGTCGAGGTGTTGAACCTATATCAAGAGAAACGTTAGCACTCCCAGCCGCATTCAACGTGCGACATTTTCTTGAATTATTAATAAAGTAGGATTCAATTTCGTAACGTAGAGTTGCTTTCACCCAATTGGAAGTCTAATCTATACATTCACCGGAGTTTTTCCTACTAAATTTGGAGTGGCAGATATATTGGAAGGAAAATGATTCATTTAGAGTTCAGCATTAGAATTTTTGAAGCATTTATTCATGTCAAGAATTCAATAATTTTATTATTTTCTACAGACATATGTTCGTTTTCGAAATGGCCATTCATGTAATAGAACACAGGAAGAGGGAGTGTTCGAAACCCACTGGTTCTGCTACGAATTATATGAAATAATCTCCATATATGTTCATAGTTTTCAGGGAGGAGGCCAGCGACAGTTTGAATGGCGAATTCATCGAAAATTGTAATATTTTTGAGTATAATAAATATCTTTTCCAGGAAATTGAGCTTAGTGAAATTTTTCCATAATTTTCAATAATTTCATCGGAAGGGAGTCCTCCTTGAGTGATGTTTTCGTGTATTTGATATATGGGCTGTCCAGATCATGGAATCCCCGCTGAGTTTTTCCTGAGGTTTTCTCAAAGATTTTTGAAAGAAAATGTTTTCTTTATCTCATTCTACGGAGTATTCGTCATTCGACTTTGCGAAATGTTTGAAATTCGATATTATGTGATTTGTCGATCCATTTATCTATGATCATTTGGGTATGATTTCGAATATCCTGATGTGTCAACATTGTAACTACTGTCGCACGAACTGGGTGTTATTCAATGCAATACAGGGCTTTCGTAAAGTACTGAATGAATTGATTTGTAGCCAAACTATCTATTTCTGAGATATATCCTGAAATAGGTCGATTTTTATTCTCAATTTGCCACATTCATAAGGAAAAATTAAATATACAGCTAATTCACGTTTGACGAATGACGTCCGCGACAATTGGAACGTAGTTCCTTATCGCGCGTTGCGAAAGGGGGCTAGACGGAATAAATTAAGACCAAAAGTTGTAACGAGACTTTCGCTATGGTTGTTAGCCGTGCGGCGTGAGCGTGAGCGTGTTTCTCTGTCTGTCTCTCTCTCTCTCTCTCATAGAAAGCAAGCCAGTTATTTTCGTTTCGTCTTTCTATTTCACATTGAACAGTGTGTGTTGCGACGATTATTTTTGTTGAGTGTATACAGGTTTTTTGTACATAATAAATAATGAGAAATAATAACAATGATGAATCCTGACAGTGTTTCTGCACAAGTTCCGGATATTGCTGATGGAGTTAGGTAAGTAGGGATTTTATACAGACAATAATAAATGCTTATGTATTTTTAGCAAGTACGCATTATAATCTCTCTTCACTATTGTGCTAACCAAGTCATACGCGTTATAATCTCTCCATTATTGTGTGTTTAGCAAGTGTAGGCGTCATAACTTTGATAAATTTAAAAGCAAATTATATTTTAATATTACAATACAATGCGTATGTATTTAGCAAGCCGTGCGTGTTCTAACCTATACGCTGTTGTGTTTACGAACTCGATAGAGTATATATATATATATATATATATATATTGTTATGTTATGCCAGTTATAAGTTTCAAAAGGAAAAAACCCACAAAAAGAATAAACAAATTTCATACACTGTCATAATGATTATAACCCCTAATTGGTAAAAAGACAACAAAAAGTCTAGATTTACAAAATTTTCATGAATAAAAAGTGATCAACACATTTATAAATTTGAAACATACAGTATATGAAATTGTAGATAACTAAAAGTAACCAATGGTAGAACAGCAAACTTCTTGATGAGAATAGCCAATCAGGGAATAGATGGTCATATGGAAAATTGGAAATTGTGAGAGAATAACAACGGGGTGATGTCATAAGCAATTATTATTAAAATTTGTAAATAGTAATAAGAATGGAAAAATAGTTGTATATATAAATTATATAAGATGAACACAAACAGTGAAATGTGACAATTTGGTGCGCGAATTCAAAAATTCAAATGAAAAAAGGGGAAGGAAAATTCGTATCTAGGTGACAACAAACAAAGCCAAAAGGAGATCGAAAATAAATTTACAAGCGAATGCCACGCAACATTTTGGGGGAAAGAAAAATGAAATAATTCCAACATTTGAAGAACCAAACCAATATTACCTTAATTATACAACATATCCGAATATCCAAAGCTGATTTCTGCATCTGTATGGTTCCTAATTAATGGTATTGGAGTTCCTCGATAGCGATTGGAGAGAAAAGGTATCTAGTTTCAGGGTATATCTTGAACACCGACAGTTCCAGCAGGTATAAAAACTTCAATAGTGCACATCCGGTCCTGAACAATTTCACAAATAACGTATTTCACATCTGAAGAACTTTATTTCACTGTATTTTGAACTATAAAAGAAAACTTCACTCTCAAGGAAAAAGTGAGGTTCTGACTATCTATCCATGATTTCATTTTTATGATTATCCGTGAATATTTGTAGATTCACATTAGTATAAGTTATTTCTCGTAGGCCAGGTAAAATTAAGTCTTCCTGAATAAAGGAAATAATTGCTTTTTGATACTTTGTTGTTTGTTTTCTTCCAATGATCAACAAACACATCTATGTCCATTGAATGAATTGAAATTAGAGAGCAGTGGCTAGTGGCTCAATTGCCTGAACCGGCTATCTGAGATGAGATGCGTACCAACTGTGCTTAGCTGTGGTAAGGAAAATGATAACAATTGGCAGCAACGTGACGAGAGAACAGTGACGTTCGCTACCAATTATTATCACAGCATACAATATATATACTGGGCAAAAATATCTATCTATATCATATCAATTTGGCGCACAGAGGATAGCAAAAATTATAGCTTATTATATAAAAACAATTTATATTTACAATTTGTCACCCAAAAAGTGTGGGGAGAAATAATAACATAATAATTTGTTATATCATCATTATATAATTATATAATTATATATATATATATATATACACATCTGTCGTGTTTACAAAGTCCCCATCTATGACGTGTACGAAAGAATAGACAGACAGTGTACATATATATATATATATATATATATATATATATATATATATATATATATATATATATATATATATATATATATATATATATATATATATATATATATATATATATATGTGTGTGTGTGTATGTATATGTAAAATTTTTTTGCTTTTTATTTCAATAGCGAATCAACTAAAGCATCGACTACTGAGGTACAAACTATAACATCAAGGAAAAAGACAAATGCACAAAGATGTAGAGAATATCGTGAGAGAAAGAAATTACAAATACATGTATTCACTGGAAAACACAAAACAGTTTTTTATTTTTCTGTGAACCTCAAACTCTTCAATCAAACATTGGGAGAAGAGTTCAAATTTCTCTGAACGCTTTGATTATAACTTAAAAAAATAATTCATTACAATTCCTTCACTAATTAATCGAAAGGAACTTGTTCAATCCGATGTCCCTTGACACCTCTCAAGTTTTTTCAAATGGAACACCCTATATATTATTCAATTTTGGAATCTCCATAGAAAGCTGATTCCAAAAATATATTACACATAAAGGTTTGTATACAGTGCGTCCGTTAAATTCTGTGCTCTCGTTAAGTGGTGGATAGAATCGTAAAAAAATTATAGGAATAATTTTTGGAAAGAAAGTTCGAAGTCGTCGAATTTTATTTGCATTTGGGCATTCTTTCAAATTTAATCAATACATACAGCATGATTCGTGTGGGAGAAATGACGTCATCGGTATTTTTTTAATGGAAACTCCATTTTCCATTACGGAATGTGGAATGGTGATTATGAGTATGTGTGAAATGAAAATAAAATAAAATAAAACTATTTTGAAATATGAAAATAGTGAATTTAATACAATGATAGATCAAAACAACGATCAAATTGAATGTTCAAATTGTGCACCGTTTGCTATCTGACTATTTCCATTACTTGGCAGTAGCCATAGCGACCAGAATGTTTTTTTTATTGCTGAAAAGTTTTTGTGAATTTATTTCTTTGAAGAAAATTTATTTTATTTGAACTACTTGTGTGTAAATATTTAAACGAGAAATCGTCGAGGTGTTGAACCTATATCAAGAGAAACGTTAGCACTCCCAGCCGCATTCAACGTGCGACATTTTCTTGAATTATTAATAAAGTAGGATTCAATTTCGTAACGTAGAGTTGCTTTCACCCAATTGGAAGTCTAATCTATACATTCACCGGAGTTTTTCCTACTAAATTTGGAGTGGCAGATATATTGGAAGGAAAATGATTCATTTAGAGTTCAGCATTAGAATTTTCGAAGCATTTATTCATGTCAAGAATTCAATAATTTTATTATTTTCTACAGACATATGTTCGTTTTCGAAATGGCCATTCATGTAATAGAACACAGGAAGAGGGAGTGTTCGAAACCCACTGGTTCTGCTACGAATTATATGAAATAATCTCCATATATGTTCATAGTTTTCAGGGAGGAGGCCAGCGACAGTTTGAATGGCGAATTCATCGAAAATTGTAATATTTTTGAGTATAATAAATATCTTTTCCAGGAAATTGAGCTTAGTGAAATTTTTCCATAATTTTCAATAATTTCATCGGAAGGGAGTCCTCCTTGAGTGATGTTTTCGTGTATTTGATATATGGGCTGTCCAGATCATGGAATCCCCGCTGAGTTTTTCCTGAGGTTTTCTCAAAGATTTTTGAAAGAAAATGTTTTCTTTATCTCATTCTACGGAGTATTCGTCATTCGACTTTGCGAAATGTTTCGAATAATTCGATATTATGTGATTTGTCGATCCATTTATCTATGATCATTTGGGTATGATTTCGAATATCCTGATGTGTCAACATTGTAACTACTGTCGCACGAACTGGGTGTTATTCAATGCAATACAGGGCTTTCGTAAAGTACTGAATGAATTGATTTGTAGCCAAACTATCTATTTCTGAGATATATCCTGAAATAGGTCGATTTTTATTCTCAATTTGCCACATTCATAAGGAAAAATTAAATATACAGCTAATTCACGTTTGACGAATGACGTCCGCGACAATTGGAACGTAGTTCCTTATCGCGCGTTGCGAAAGGGGGCTAGACGGAATAAATTAAGACCAAAAGTTGTAACGAGACTTTCGCTATGGTTGTTAGCCGTGCGGCGTGAGCGTGAGCGTGTTTCTCTGTCTGTCTCTCTCTCTCTCTCATAGAAAGCAAGCCAGTTATTTTCGTTTCGTCTTTCTATTTCACATTGAACAGTGTGTGTTGCGACGATTATTTTTGTTGAGTGTATACAGGTTTTTTGTACATAATAAATAATGAGAAATAATAACAATGATGAATCCTGACAGTGTTTCTGCACAAGTTCCGGATATTGCTGATGGAGTTAGGTAAGTAGGGATTTTATACAGACAATAATAAATGCTTATGTATTTTTAGCAAGTACGCATTATAATCTCTCTTCACTATTGTGCTAACCAAGTCATACGCGTTATAATCTCTCCATTATTGTGTGTTTAGCAAGTGTAGGCGTCATAACTTTGATAAATTTAAAAGCAAATTATATTTTAATATTACAATATCAATGCGTATGTATTTAGCAAGCCGTGCGTGTTCTAACCTATACGCTGTTGTGTTTACGAACTCGATAGAGTAATATATATATATATATATATATATTGTTATGTTATGTTATGCCAGTTATAAGTTTCAAAAGGAAAAAACCCACAAAAAGAATAATTACTAAATAGTTATTAGTTTCAAGAGATTGTTTTGACATAATTTTGGAAGTTCTATTTATTTATAAGCCTATGTATAATATGGATAGATAAAAATGTCAAAATACTTTAACACAATCAATTTCATACACTGTCATAATGATTATAACCCCTAATTGGTAAAAAGACAACAAAAAGTCTAGATTTACAAAATTTTCATGAATAAAAAGTGATCAACACATTTATAAATTTGAAACATACAGTATATGAAATTGTGGAAAATTGGAAATTGTGAGAGAATAACAACGGGGTGATGTCATAAGCAATTATTATTAAAATTTGTAAATAGTAATAAGAATGGAAAAATAGTTGTATATATAAATTATATAAGATGAACACAAACAGTGAAATGTGACAATTTGGTGCGCGAATTCAAAAATTCAAATGAAAAAAGGGGAAGGAAAATTCGTATCTAGGTGACAACAAACAAAGCCAAAAGGAGATCGAAAATAAATTTACAAGCGAATGCCACGCAACATTTTGGGGGAAAGAAAAATGAAATAATTCCAACATTTGAAGAACCAAACCAATATTACCTTAATTATACAACATATCCGAATATCCAAAGCTGATTTCTGCATCTGTATGGTTCCTAATTAATGGTATTGGAGTTCCTCGATAGCGATTGGAGAGAAAAGGTATCTAGTTTCAGGGTATATCTTGAACACCGACAGTTCCAGCAGGTATAAAAACTTCAATAGTGCACATCCGGTCCTGAACAATTTCACAAATAACGTATTTCACATCTGAAGAACTTTATTTCACTGTATTTTGAACTATAAAAGAAAACTTCACTCTCAAGGAAAAAGTGAGGTTCTGACTATCTATCCATGATTTCATTTTTATGATTATCCGTGAATATTTGTAGATTCACATTAGTATAAGTTATTTCTCGTAGGCCAGGTAAAATTAAGTCTTCCTGAATAAAGGAAATAATTGCTTTTTGATACTTTGTTGTTTGTTTTCTTCCAATGATCAACAAACACATCTATGTCCATTGAATGAATTGAAATTAGAGAGCAGTGGCTAGTGGCTCAATTGCCTGAACCGGCTATCTGAGATGAGATGCGTACCAACTGTGCTTAGCTGTGGTAAGGAAAATGATAACAATTGGCAGCAACGTGACGAGAGAACAGTGACGTTCGCTACCAATTATTATCACAGCATACAATATATATACTGGGCAAAAATATCTATCTATATCATATCAATTTGGCGCACAGAGGATAGCAAAAATTATAGCTTATTATATAAAAACAATTTATATTTACAATTTGTCACCCAAAAAGTGTGGGGAGAAATAATAACATAATAATTTGTTATATCATCATTATATAATTATATAATTATATATATATATATATATATACACACTCTGTCGTGTTTACAAAGTCCCGCGCATCTATGACGTGTACGAAAGAATAGACAGACAGTGTACATATATATATATATATATATATATATATATATATATATATATGTGTGTATGTATATGTACAATTTTTTTTGCTTTTTATTTCAATAGCGAATCAACTAAAGCATCGACTACTGAGGTACAAACTATAACATCAAGGAAAAAGACAAATGCACAAAGATGTAGAGAATATCGTGAGAGAAAGAAATTACAAATACATGTATTCACTGGAAAACACAAAACAGTTTTTTATTTTTCTGTGAACCTCAAACTCTTCAATCAAACATTGGAGAAGAGTTCAAATTTCTCTGAACGCTTTTGATTATAACTTAAAAAAAATAATTCATTACAATTCCTTCACTAATTAATCGAAAGGAACTTCGTTCAATCCGGGTGTCCCTTGACACCTCTCAAGTTTTTTTCAAATGGAACACCCTATATATTATTCAATTTTTGGAATCTCCATAGAAAGCTGATTCCAAAAATATATTACACAAAAGGTTTGTATACAGTGCGTCCGTTAAATTCTGTGCTCTCGTTAAGTGGTGGATAGAATCGTAAAAAAATTATAGGAATAATTTTTGGAAAGAAAGTTCGAAGTCGTCGAATTTTATTTGCATTTGGGCATTCTTTCAAATTTAATCAATACATACAGCATGATTCGTGTGGGAGAAATGACGTCATCGGTATTTTTTTAATGGAAACTCCATTTTCCATTACGGAATGTGGAATGGTGATTATGAGTATGTGTGAAATGAAAATAAAATAAAATAAAACTATTTTGAAATATGAAAATAGTGAATTTAATACAATGATAGATCAAAACAACGATCAAATTGAATGTTCAAATTGTGCACCGTTTGCTATCTGACTATTTCCATTACTTGGCAGTAGCCATAGCGACCAGAATGTTGTTTTTATTGCTGAAAAGTTTTTGTGAATTTATTTCTTTGAAGAAAATAAACTTATCATTTGTCGATAAATTATTGAGTAGTTACTCTGTCATTTCATGGAAAATGATCAAATTGAATGAACGAGAAAAAATTTAAATTATTTGGATGATAGGATTTGGAAACAGAATGCATACCCAAAGAGAAATAGTTTAATTGTTTAACGAAACTCATCCTGATCAGCAACCTATTAACCAAAGCATGGTGAGCAAAGTTGAGGGAAAATACCGTGAATTTGGGCATGTTTGTGATCTTCCTAAATCTGGTCGACCCTCACCACCAGAAGACGATCAGCTTAATGTTTTGGCTTCTGATTTCAATATGGCAGCGTCTACAGTCCACAAAATTCTGAGAAGAGTAAAGCACCATCCTTATGCTTCAATACAATTAATGAACATTTAGAAGCTATACACAATTATTGCTGTGGAAATTTGTTGAAAATAAATACAAACAAAACTAAATGGATGTTGATCAGTAGAGACAAAATGTATAAGGAAGTGAGGAGACAGCACCGAAATTGTCTATTGGTGGTGTCCAGATAGAGTTGGTTAGAAATTTAAATATTTGGGGTATTAGTTGATCGTCAACTGTACTTTAATGATCATGCAAAAAATGTGATAAAAATAATTGCCATGAAAATCAACTATTTGAGGAGATGTTCTCAGCATCTTACCCAATGGAGTAAAATTATAATTTACAATACTCTTATACTCCCTCATTTCAACTACTGTGCCACTGTGCTTTATATGGTGAATCAAAATGTGCTAAACCGATTACAGAAATTACAAAATTGAGCCATGCGAATTATTCTTTGTTGTGCACGAGATACGTCGATAAATTCAATGCTAGATACCCTCAATTGGTTACCGGTTAAGAATTATCTATTATATCACTCCCTCATATTCATTCATAAGAGTAAAACCGATATGACGCCTGAGTATCTGCAGAATATTTCAATCCTCAATCAGGAAGTTCATGAGCACCACACTAGATATAGAGGCAACCTTCGTGTTCCCCTGGTTAGCAGAACAATAGCCAGAATTATATTTTTGTCAAAGGTGAAACCATTTACAACAGAATTCCAATTGATGTGAAAAATTCTGGAAGTCTTGATATTTTTAAAATTAGGCTGAAGGAGCATCTCTCTACAAACATATTGTGATATCATTTTTTTATTTTTTTTATGCTGTGTATGTTCTGCATGTTTGTTCATTTTGCTACATACGTTCTTCCTTTGTGAGTACCTATATACATATTTTTTACATATTTCATATTTTTATTGATTTGTTGAAAATATAAACAGGGGAAGTAGTTGTTTTCTGTTAGACATTCACAAAAAAATAACTTCATTTTAATCGTGGATTTTTCAATTCAGAGAAAAATCTTTCTATCAATATTCAATTGAGAATGTTTCCCTTTTCAACATGAATACCCCACAAGAGGTTATCTTGACGATGGAAGATAGTGACAAAAGTTTATCTTTCAGTCGCAGATGATTCCACATCTGATTTTATGAACATCCTGTTTATATTTTCAACAAATCAATCTATCATACCCCATGACAGGTTTTAATGTCAGAAAACCCTAATTTCAAAGTGTCTCTCCAGAAGAAATGATTCTAACTTTTTCATCTTTGCAAACGTGAGATTGCTTCTTGAAAATGTGTTTCCCATTTCTTCCGGTCTTCCTGATGATCGTGGAAGCGGAAATAGATTTTCGTCGACAAAAATGTATTGAAGACCTAGTGAATGCGATGTCTCTCCTGCGTCAATGTTGCGAATGATTTCTGGTGAGTACTCTCTTTTGGAAAACATTCTTCTTTGCCTCATTCATCTTCATGAGTTCTCAATTAAGACTGGAATAGAAAATCAAATAACTATCCGAATGAAAATGCAAATTTTCAATTTCAGATTTTTTCTTCTGAGTTAGGGCCTTTCAGAATATCTATCAGATGTAGTTCAATGTCCAGCGTGGCTTCAGCCGGGGAAGTAGTTGTTTTCTGTTAGACATTCACAAAAAAATAACTTCATTTTAATCGTGGATTTTTCAATTCAGGGAAAAATCTTTCTATCAATATTCAATTGAGAATGTTTCCCTTTTCATCATATTTTTATATTATCATATTTTTTTGTGTTACTCATTGTACTTGATATTAGTTATATGACTAAATAAGGTACGCCTCATCCATAAGCTGAATGGAGACGACTTCGATCGGCGAATTCAATTCTGCGAACAACTGCCACAGCTCTGCAATAATAATAATAATTTTGTAAAAAATCATACTTTTTTCTGACAAGAGGCTAGGTTTGTTTTGAACGGCCACGTCAATAGGCAAAATTCCCGTTATTGGGCTATTGAAAATCCCCGATGGATGATGGAGTATCACACTCACAATACACAGAAAGGGAATGTATGGTGTGGCATAGTCGACGGAAGAATATTGGGTCCCTATTTCTTTTTTCTTTTTTTTTTATTGAAATTAACGTGTCTCGACAACAAAGGCCATTGACACATGAACAGTACAGCAATATGGGATATACACAGGTCAGTATGTTGAAATGCACTGAATGGGATATATACATCGTGAGGTTATATCAGATATAATTATATAAAGCAATATCTTCTAGAAAGAGAACAGTATTTTTTATTTTTTATGCATCAGTTAGCATTTCTGCTAGGTATCCATGGATATGATTTTTTTACACGATTTGTGGCGAAATGTACGCATTTGATCAGGATATGCTTCACAGTGATTGGGACATTGCCGGACATTGTACAAAAAGGAGGGTCTTCAGAGGCCATCAGATCTCCATAGGTTCCTATTTCTTTGACGTGAACCTGACTGGTGCAATATATTTGGATTTCCTTCGATTCGACCTTACTCCTGCACTAATAGCTTTGTATCCAGATCTAGAGGAACCTGATCTTCCGAGAACTGATTCATTCTTTCAACAGGATGGTGCATTTCCCCACTATGCAGCAGATGTCCGCGACTATTTAGATCTGGTGTTTACGAATCGTTGGATAGGGAGTAGTGGACCGATTGAGTGGCCAGCTAGATATTTGGATTTGACACCCATTGATTACTTCTTGTGGGGATACTTGGAGAGTAAAGTGTATGTTAATAGGGCGGAAAATTAAAAAGATTTAAAAGCAAGAATTCTTCATGAGATACAATGTATATCTCCTGACCTAATTGACAATGTTGAAAAAGAATTTATTCATCGTCTCGGCTACTATCAGATAGCAACGATGCCTGATTTGAACATTCGATTTGATCGTGGTTTGAAGCCATCATTGCCATTAAATTTAGTATTTTCCTATTTCAAAATAGTTTTTCTTATTTTATTTTCATTTCACCCATACTCATGAACACCTTTTCACATTCCGTAATGAAAAATGGAGTTGCCATTGAAAAACTACCGATGACGTCATTTCTCCTACACGAATCATTCTGTATGTATGAATTAAATTTGAAAGAATGCCCAAATGAAAATAAAATTCGACGGCTTCGAGTATTCTTTCCAAAAATTTTTTACGAATTTATCCACTACTTTACGAGAGCACTGAATCTAATGGACGCACTGTATTCGAACCCTATGTGTTTTATATTTTTGAAATCAGCTTTCCATGGAGACTAATAAGAATTGAATAATATATAGGGTGTTCCATTTGAAAAAATTGTCGCGGACATAATTAGTCAAACGTGGATCACCCTGTATATCTGATTTTCCCTTATAAATGTGGCAATAAATATTTTTTTGGTTTTCCAATGTTAATTGGTTTTTTCCTTGGGCGGATATTTTGTTGAATATATCCAAGATATTTTAATTTTTTTCTGTGGGTAGATGTTCCAAAAAGTCATTGCGAATTCCGTCTGTTCCAGGTGATTAAAATTCAACTGGATTTCGAGGTTTCTTCGAGTTCGTCCATGGTGAAAGACTGAATAATTTCCAAAATCAAAGTCTTCCATTGCAACTATTTAATAATTCTCCACTTTGATGATTCTGATGAAAATTGAAATATCAAAAGGATCGGAAATATAACAATAAACTGGACATAAAAAAAATTTAAGTTGGAGTCATTCCCGGTGAGAGAGGATGGTGAGCATTTTCAAGCACCAATTTAATATTCTAAATTTCAAATCTCTATCTTCATCTCTCACCGAACAGTGATATCAAGTTCGGACATCTTTTCTTCTTGGTTGGATATGTTCCGAACTCCTAGCTAGCCATTATTGTGATTAGGTAAACTAACTCCAGAAGAATTAGCATCACAGTCAGAAAGCGTTGAACAGATTTCGATCCTTTCATAGAATTCCCTCGTGGAAATATTCCTTGAATTCGAATCGGCGTGGAAAAAAGCATTCTAGCTGCGCCTTCATTAGGACAGAAGCTCAACCCAATTTTTGTATTGCCCGATCGAGTCCAGATGATTATTTTTTGTTGAGAATCAAGACCTTATAGAAAATTGCGTAAAACGAGACAATATAAGAAAATGGGACCATTCTCGCCAGGTAAAAAAGTAGTTCATTTTCAATACGTATTGTGTTATAGATTTATATTTTTGCTTCTATAACATTTCATGAATTCATATTATTATTTTCTCAACTCTATATATTCAGCTAGTTCATTACTTTCATTGAGGGAAGAAAACACACGAAGTTTTTCTACAAATATAATGGAATTGAAATCTAGTGATAGTTGAATCTTCGATAATATAATAATTATTAAATGTAGGTAAAAGATCAATAAACAGGGACACTACAATAGAAAGAAAACCAATGGTAATATATGTTCATGTAAGAAACATTATAAATATTATGCTACTCATACCTTTGTTGGCGTTATTCAACATATTTGCCCAACATAGTGATACAATAGCAAGAATATGTATCCAAAATAAAACGTTCAAAGTTGATGAAAACACATTGTTCAAAGTTATAGGCATAAAATGATCTACTCCATATAGACTGACTAGTGAAATTGACAGGTTAGGTACAATTCCTGCAAAATTCCCTGATCCAAAGATACATGACAGGTGTCACTTGGAAATGGGTTCAGTGGTACCAACTGTTGTTACTGGATTGTAGTTATTTTAAATAATACTATTATTTGATAGTACACTGTTGCCATAATGTGTGTGTCTAAAGACAATAAACTCAAATGGATAATCTCTGTTTTTTCATTGATGCATGTGTTTTCTTGGGAAAGAAAGCCATTTCTAAGGAGGGTCTCTTTGTTGGATGTGACTTCGTCGATAGTACTCTAACTGAATCATAATTCATCTGGTGGTCGAAATGTTCTGCCAGAGCGCATCTTTCAGGGTGCAATCTGCAGTCGCTTTTGTGTAAAATTATTCTGCTTGCTAATGTTCTTCGCGTTTGACCAATGAATTGTTTGTCGCAAATATGAATAGGCATACCATGGATTGCATTTGACAATGAAAGCATTGAAATTCTATCTTCAACTTTGGAATAAATTGATCTGACTGTTAGTACTGCCTTATGTGGTGAGTTTAGGAGTGATCTCCTATATATGGTAATAGAATGAAAAAAAGTTGTGTGAAAATAGTGTTAGTTTCATTGTTGTTAGAGACAGTGCTTGGTAATGGGTGATGAGTGATAATTCTGGTATCTGCTTGAGCTGCATGGTTTCATATACCAATCTACCTGTGGTTCTTAATAGCTTGGTATCAAAAATTGTACTGAATAATCTTCTTCAGTTTGAATTGTTTACTGGATTTTGGGATAGTAGCTGTTGAGGGTATTGAGAAAATCATTCTCACCATCATTCGTTAATGCTATTATGATATCATCAACATATCGTTTTATGAAGTTAAGATAAAACTAGAATAACATTGTCCAACAAATTATTCATTACGCCATGACGTACACTACCTAAATGGGTGAAATGAAGGCCCCCATTAGGGAATCAAATGTTTGTTTATAAATGTTATTATTATATGCAAATTAAGTATTATCCATTGAAAAGGAAAGTCAACAAGTTGAAAAATGTTTCTTCGTAAATTTAACAATAATTAATGATACGATCCTACTTCTTGTGTATTGCTCTGAAACAATCATTCAAATAGACATTGCTAAAAATCGAGACGATATCTAGTATTGAATAATCAAATTTATTGGCGATTTCAAATTGGTCTATTATATAATATTCATTATCAAAATTGTATGCATTAGTTGAAATAAACTATCTTTCCAGTAGAAGCCACTGAAGGTCTAATTGAAAGGGTGGATTGTTGAATTTACGGTAACGAATAGAATTCAGGAGAAATACCATTATATCATCACTTAATCAATTTGGTTTGCTTTGTACGAGACCTTAACTAATTACTTAGGTTCCTCTGAATTGATGAGGTAGGATTTTTTGATAGTTCTACATATGAACAACTGTTAATGATGATGTAATTGGATAAGTTAAAATATAATAAAGAATATCTTCTCTGAGACTGTAGACTACATCACTTCCACTATCACTGAACCTCGAGAAAAATATATCACTATAGCAAGAGCAACTTATATTATAACAAACCATGTCCAACCTTCGAACCATAATTCAAATCTACTGTAACGAACCTAGGCCGGACCTGTCGCCTCACACGTTGCCATCGACAACGATGATGTCATCCCCAGAGATATTCGAGAACAATCCAGTCGCGCTGCCGCGGATAACAACGGTCGGTATTGGAAACAACTGGAACATGCTGTTCGCCAACCGCCAGAATTGGAAACATCGAGAATTCTGTAACGGAGATAAATAGGCAGCCCTCAAGAGGGAGTCTCAGTCTGAGTCTCAGCAGCCGATAGCGTCGAGCGATACAGTGGCGTAGTTAATAATATGAATTAGTTGTTAATTTAAGTGTGGAATAAATTAGTAAAACCAAGTTAAGTTTATTTACGTTACACTACGTACTCTTTTCTTTGAATCAGAGGTTATGTTACAGTCGTAATAGACAAGGACCTTAACCTATCCAATTTTGTGTACGCAGTAACTTCGGAGCAAAGTAATTACTTGCCCTTCTACACCTCTACAAGTGTAACAAAAAATATGCTTCAAACGAAACTAACAGGAAGGGAGCTCTTTCTTTCACGGCAGTTTCTTTGGGTGTTGTGCCAAAAGTAATTATTCAAGAAATGGGTGTAGTCTTCACGCCTAGCTGACTCTGAATTCGAATCGTTACAAAGAGACAAAAAAAGCGTTAGATTAGCTGCGCTTCTAATACCTTCCGATAAGAATGAAAAGTGGGACATTCGCTGGCAATAGAGATGGAGATAAACCTGTTAAGACGTTGAAACCAATGAATTGGGATGCGATACCGGAGTGAGATTCGATATACGGGTGTAATCCATGAAGACGATAGGGGTGAGATGAATCAAATTGTTGAGACGGGAATAACAAACATACCATTATTATTCCCTCTTTATTTGTCTATGTAGTTGGAATTTCAATTGCGATAGCTGAGCCCAAATCTTTTTAATTGTAAATTTTGAGGTTGTAAGTTTTGCGACAATCGCTCAAAATATCAATCGACAGGATGAATATAACAAGCTGACCCGACAGACTTTGTCCTGTCCAAATTTCTATATTCCCTAATTTTTTTTCCTGAAAACTCTCGTCCGCGTAGAATTTATTTTTTCCAATTTTTTTTGTGTTGTTCCATCTACACCGAGAAAAGCGATCCAAATGCACTAGTGCACTTAACACTATTTTTAACCGACGAAACCAAAAAGGAGGAGGTTCTCTAGTCGACACGTATTTTTTTTTTCCATCATTTTTTTTTATGTATGATCACGCATAACTTTTCACTAATGCGTTCGATTCCGATAATTTTTCACATTTATTTGAACATCTGATTTAATTTATTCCTTTTTGTGTTCAGGGTAATTTCTTTCAGTGGATAGGGTGTACTCCGAAGGTGGTCCCATCCGGATTTAAAATATGAAATCGACCCCTAAGGGTAGCAACATGAATGATATTGATCACTCACCCTCTGAATTCTGGTCCGTTAACCGATTCTATCAGGCATAACTTTGTACTGGGTTCTTCGATTTGGATGATTCTTTCTTTAATAGATAGATTATACCTCATTTTTGGATTTCGAATAAAATTATATACCCTTACGGGTGGAAAAATAGGGGATAATTGATTTTTCACTCATGAACATTGGCACACACATACGTAGTTGACAATGATAGATCGCTACTGATGTTATTTCTGTCCCACATCCGTCCAAACCATTATATTCTATGAGAGGATGGAATGATATACAAAGTAATGAAATAAACTAACCAGAACAACACAAATAATTTATATTACAACGAATAGTAAAAGTAGATAATCATATTATTGAACTGGTAATAGTTGAAATAAGGTGAGTAAGTATTTTGGAAATAATAAAAAACCAAGTAGGTAGTAATCAGTATATTTTAGCCATAAAAAATTGAAAAATAAAAAATTTTTAACATAAAATTAAAAAAAAAATTTACAAAAAAACTAATGTAAGTAACTAATTTTGAGTCGGCGCCAAACAAACAATCAACGAACATCATTAAATTACTTCAAAAAAATTATCAGAATATCACCGCGCAACTCGATACCATCATGTTACGCCTTACCTAATTCATTTGCTTGTTTGTTTGGCGCCGACTCAAAATAAATTACTTACATTAGTTTAGGAACTTAGTTACTGGGACTAAGAAGGTTTATTTTATTTTTTACTTTTCAGTTCCGTATTTGGTCGGTTTAATTTTTCTTTAAAAAGTTTTTATGATGACAGCAATATATTTTTCACTTAAGAGCACTGAAGTGCAGTATTTGCTGTAAATAAAAAAAAAACTCCGACAAGAAAGTACCTAATTACCATTATGAAAGTTTTAAACTTCAATCAACGTCCGAACTGTCATGCTTAAAGATATGTATTTGGAGTGTCATTGATAGTCATAAACACACAGAGTGTCAGTTACTATCAGTCTTCATTTTATAATTAGCCTACTTTGATCTTTCCATATAGAGTGTTCCCCGAAAAGTATGTACCATATGGGAAAAAGTTTATTATTGGAGTATTGGAAAAAATATTCTGGGGAAAAGTTTGTGCATGTCCGATTACCTGAAAATCGATTTTGATACATGTCACGTGATCGCTAGTACGGCGGCAAATTGAAAAAAACTGCTACGAAAAAGCGAAAAGTGGGGTAAGATTGCAAGATATCAAAAAAAGTTACAGAAACTTCAACAAAACAACAAAATGTTTAACTGTCACATAATATGAAATTACCAAAACCACCTACTTGAACGTCAAATTCATTTCCTAAACATTCTCATAAAAAATGTTAAATAATGGTAATAACTTCAACACGCATCCATTATCAAATAATCGACTTGAAATTTCCAAGTCCAGATATCTAGAAAACGGTTGCTTATAGCGACTTGTTACAGCGGTAGCTTTTTTACGTAGACATGATGTAGGAATTGATTTTTTTTTTACTGAAAAATGTGGTAGATGTACGCTCAATAAAGTTATGAATCTTCAAAAAAGAGAAAGACGTGTAGGTGGCTCCTCCTACGAATAAGAGCAATAATAACATAAGGTTCGAATTCGACACCTCAAAAAACCTCTCAATACCAATTTTCGTTTAATTAGGGTCAGTATTTAAAACGTAGTATTTAAAAAACGAAAATAAAAATTAAACATTAACACCCTTCTCTTGGAAACGAAGCGTTTTCGGACATATATTTATTTGGACAATTCATATTAGAATATTGTGAGGAATCAGCTCATGGAGTTTGTCAAAGTACTTTCGAATCACCCTGTATATCTCATAGAAAAAGTGAATACGAAAAAGCTGAAAAGTTAATGAACCACCCAGAGGGACGGATATCGTTCATATCGCTCCCATAACTTATCTCGAACTGAATCAGCGACCATTTCGGGTCATGATAACGATATCTTTTCCCGATTGCCCCCACATGTGTGATCCAAGAACATTAGAGGCCTCCCTCCTAATGCGCCTACTTTGATTTCAACACATGGGATGAGCTTGCGTTATCTTCTCATACAATGGCGGCTTCGATCTCGATAAAAAACCCACCCTACTTTGTTACATTAATGATCTCGAGGATTTTTCCAATAATTGCATTCGGCTAAAAATATATTCGTATATCTTTTAGACAGATGAATGGTTGAAACATATTTTTCGGGAAGAAAGTTTTTTTTATTATACAGGATGATTCAAAAGAACTTTGACAAACTTCAGTGGGTGATTCCTGATAATATTCTAATATGAATTGTCCAAATAAATATATGTCTGGAAACGCTTCGTTTCCAAGATACACGGTGTTAAAATTTTATTTTTATTTTCGTTTTTTTCAAATAACTTTCGAAATACTGACCTTAATTCAACGGAAATTGGTATTGAGAGGTTTTTTGAGGTATCGAATTCGAACCTGTTGTTATGATTGCTCTTACTCATAGGGAGCGCCACCTACACGTCTTTCTCTTTTTTGAAGATTCATAACTTTTTGAGCGTACTTCTAGCATATTTTTTTGTAAAGAACTCAATTCCCATATTATATCTACGTGAAACAGCTACCCCTGTTACAAGTCGCTATGAGCAACCGTTTTCTAGATATTTGAACTTGAAAATTTCATGTCCTTTATTTGATAATCGATGCGTGTTGAAGTTATTACCATTATTTTGCATTTTTCATAAGAATGCTTGGGAAATGAATTTGACGTTTAAGTGGGTAGTTTTTTTGTTTTTTGTAGGGGGCGCCACCTATTCCATTTATTTTTACTAGTTTGAAATGGTTATTTTTGTATCAAGGATGCCAAATCTGTATTCGTTTTAATGAAATTTGCAAGAAATATCAACATTTTATTTCAAGAAATTTTGAATATGTAGAATAAACTAAAATAAAGGAAACTGAATTGTATTCAAATGAATTGTTCAAAGTGTCCACCTTCAGCGACGATACAGCCATTTAGTCTTCTAGTCATTGAATCTCGTACCCGCTCAAAAATTATTGGTGTGTTTCTTATTGTTTCACAGGCGTCTACATTCGGTTTCTCAGATCTTTCTTGTCCGCTACTGGAGTTTCATGAACTAGTGATTTCAAATGTCTCCGAAAATAAAAATCTAGCGGGTTTAGATCTGGGGACCTTGGTGCCCACGCCTGGTAAGGTTCTTCTACATCCCTAGCGATCCATCGATTTGGATAGACAGTGTTAAGGAATTCCCTGGTTACAAGCTAAAATGAGCCGGTGCCCCATCATGCATGCATCATGCATGCATAAACCACAAATGGATACGAATTTCTAATAATATATTCTGAAGTAGTCCCGGCCATTCATTTTCTAAAAAGTCTCTGTAAGTTGCGCCATTCAGTCGGAACGGAAGAAAGAAAGGACCTATCAAGTGATTATGAATTATTGCAGCCAATACATTCACAGAAAATTGATACTGACTGGGTGCGGATTTTCCAGAGCCCTAACATGGTTGTTATGAAAGTTTGTGATAGCATTTCGTGAGAAGTTTGCCTCGTCCGTGAAGAGTACATATCTTAAAAATTGAGGATTTCCAGCCAATTTTCTCAAAAACCACTGACACATAGTAACGCGTTGGGGAAAGTCTCGTGGAAAAAGTACTTGTACCCTTTGGATATGGTGTGGATAAAATTGTTGATCGTGGATAATTCTCCAAACTGTGGACTGAGTAGCATTGAGAGCTTCAGCAATTATTCTTGTACTTGTTTCTGGATTCTCCTCGAGAGCGTTCAAAACATCTTCTTCCAATTCTGGGGTTCGGACCGCTCGTGGTCTTCCAATAATATCAGCTGCCCTCTTAAAGGTACCTGTTTCTGCCAAACGACGGTGGAGACAGAACTCGATTAGGAAATCGCTCCTGATAAATACGTCTTGCTTCGCGCGCATTGCCATCCCCAAGGCCATAAATTAAATGCATATCGGCTAAATAAGCATTATTGTTTAAATAATCCATTTTTTTCAATTAGTGTTCTAAAACTTACAGAAATTTCAACAAAACAAAAAAAAACGTTTAACTGTCACATAATATGTAATCACCAAAACTACTTACTTAAACATCAAATTCATTTCCTAAGCATTCTTGTCATCTTCAACACGCATCGATTATCAAATAATCGACTTGACATTCATGGAAAACGGTTGCTTATAGCGATTCGTAACAGAAGTAGCTATTGTACGTAGATATGGTAGAGGAATTGATTTTTTTACTGAAAAATGTGCTAGAAGTACGCACAAAAAAATTATGATTCTTCAAAAAAGAAAAAGACGTGTAGGTGGCGCCATCTACAAGTAAGAGCAATAATAATATCATGCGAATGCGACACCTCAAAAAACGTCCCAATACTCAATATAAAGTCAGTATTTTGAAAGTTATTAAAAAAAAACGAAAATAAAAATAAAATTTCAACACCCTGTTTCTTGGAAACGAAGCATTTCTGGACCTATATTCATTTGGACAATTCATATAAGAATATTGTGAGGAATCACCTCCTGAAGTTTGTCAAAGTACTTTTGAATCACCCTGTAATGAATAATCGCAATCTGAAACAACGCACAAACAAACCTCATAGTAATCGAAAATTTCCTGACACTCCACAATTATCAATACATCCCCTCATTCCCGTTCAACCATGTTCCCTAACTCTTACCGTCTTCGGAATCCAAAATGGTCGAATTCAAATCATCGTATACTTTGTTATAATAATGATGTTGAGGATTTTTCCGATAATTGCTTTTAGCAAAGAATGAACTTGGTCCTTAGATTTTCCATCTTCTGGAGAGCAAAGTGCTTATACAGTATAATTAGATTTTTACAAGGGTCTAACAATTCTTGAATTTTAATGAATCATTTTGCTGTTACTGTTGCTGAATAACCTCCTGGAAATCATTAAGGAGTTATTTTGATGAAGAAAATACGGATGAAAGCGTTAATCGAAAGTATTTTTTGTTCTGGAACACGTTCCGTGATTTCGACTATAAACAAGAAAAGTCAATTGAAGATTTTGTTTCGGAAACTACTGCGTCATTGAATGATGTATTTACGAGGGGGAAACAACTACCCAAAATACGTACACCATAATTAAATATCTGATAATGAACAATATTTGAAAAATATTTAAAAAAAACGAACTGATGAAATATTGAAAATATATTTAGTATAATATAGTCAAATCCAGTAATAAAAACAATCTAATAATACATATAAGATCTATGTTTTTCGCACCTGTTGATAAAGAAGACATATTGAAGAAATTGATTCAATTGAAAATAAAAAATCTACAGTTCTGGATGAAATACCGGCTTCGGTCATAAAACACTGTGAAAATGTCATTTCCCTAACACTAGCTCATATCATTAATTTATCAATCAGACAAGGTAAATTTCCCTCGAGTCTGAAAATAGCTTCAGTCTTGCTACTGTACAAAAAAACAAGATCCCAGTAATGTCGAAAACTATCGTCCAATTTCATTACTGAGAATTTCTCAAGAATAATTGAAAAAGTGGTCGCTCTGAGGATTGAAACATATCTAAGTTCATTTAGTTTAATAATAAGTAGAGAAAAGTGACCAAATATGGAATAGTATCCATAATATGGAATACCCCCATTTTTCTCAAATGCAAACTCACACACGCAATAAACAGTGATTTTCTGTCTCTTTCTACTCCCATTTACGCGTACAAGTTGCCCTTTCGTCGTAGTGACAGTGTTTTGTTTTATCGCTGCCGCATAACTTTCTAAGGTACGTAAAAAATTATTTTTCGTACAGAAAGTGCACACAGTATTGTTTTTATAACTTTTAGAGACCCTTTAGATGTTCTTTATTATGTTTTAGCGGTATTAGATAGTATTACTTTCTGAAATATAAATATGTGAATATCAGTTTGAAATAGTTGGATAATCCAAATATGGACGGATCACAGTGTCCAATTATGGACTATTCCATAATTGGACACTGTGACGTATCAGCTGACTTAATGACTTTGTTATTTTTTTTTTCGGGTTTTATCAGAATGGCGAGCGTCAATTGGAAAACGAAGCGAAAATAATGGAATTCAGAGCATATGGCAGGAGCTATAAAATTAGTACGAGAAAAAAAATGGGTTATTTGAAAGCTGCAAAACACTTCGATGTGCCAAAATCTACCCTGTTTCGTTTATGTCAGAAAAACGAATTTTCTCCAGAAGAAGCCGCAGCTACTACACTCGGAAGGAAAACTGTCTTAGGGACAACCTTCGAAAATCTTTTGGTAGACTACATTTTGACGATGGAGAGCAAATTTCATGGCCTGTTTAAGAACACCTGATAATTGTATGCCTTCAACTGAAGCTGTCACACCCAGACAAGATAAAATATTGAACCTGTGTCCTCAATTTCCGGACTATTTCGCAGTGATTTAGGATTAGTGTCTCCGTATGACATCAGTCCCGTACCAAACAAGAAAAGGAAACCTTCTAATGGAGGAAGAAAAGCATCTGTTGCAGCAGTCATCACGTCGTCACCGTATAAGAATGACCTTATAGACAAAAACAGGAAAAAAGAAGAAAAAGGAAATAAATTAGCAAAAAACAAGAATAAAAAACAGAATGAGAAGAAATCAAAAGGAAAAAAACCAAAAGAAAAGACTAAGCCTATGTCTGATTCAGATGATGAGGAGGTGATGCTGTTTGATACAGACAGCGAACCCGATGCCTTGGTAGGATGTACAGCTCCAGACTCTGAAAATTCGGAGTGTATTTTCTGTGGTATGCTGTTTTCGAATGACACTCATGGGGAAATATGGATCAAGTGCCTCCTCATGTGTGGGCTCTGGGCACATAATGATTGCGCTGGGCCAGAGTTTGATACCTGGATTTGCGATTTTTGTAAATAATTTGTGTTCATTTCTTTATTATACCAAAGTTTTCGAAGAGTCTCTTATAAGTTAAGGTTAATTTTTCATAGTGATTATAGTATTCCATATTTGGGGTACCTATTCCATATATAGGTACCTTTATCGTTATTTAGTTTTTGAAAAATTTTCTTACCTCAAACTGAACAAAATGATCTCAAATTGTTACAAACTTAAGTGCAAATATATGATTGTTAATAATTACCACAAAAAGTATTTTATTTATAAAATTTGTGAAAGTTATGCCTGAAAATCAAAACGGTATTCCATATTTGGTCACTTTCCTCTAATCAGCATGGTTTCAGAAGTGGTTTCTCAACTGAGACAAGCGTGGCTGAGTACACCCAACATATATATGATGAAATGGGTCGCGGTCAATATGTAGTATCAATATTATTCGATTTAACGAAAGCATTTGTAACTATCGAAAAATCCTTCGTTTCTGAAAAATTGCAACAGCTGGGCATTCGTGGATGCATTGATGACTGGTTCCTCTCCTTTCTAGAGAATCGGAAGATTATTGTGAAAATTGATGATGTCTTCTCAAACGAATTTGATATTGAGCTTGGAACTCCTCAAGGCAGTGTTCTTGACCCGTTAATATTTTTATTATTCATTAATGACCTGCCTAGTTATTTGACCGATGCTGAAGTGCTTATGTATGCAGACGATACATGCACAATTATATCAGACAGCAAATAAATTGCACTTTCTGAAAAACACACTAAATCAATTTCAAGATTGGTGTTATCGAAACAGATTGATGATAAATATCAAAAAAACTGCTTGCATTGAATATATTTACAATTCACCATCAAACTGTTTCATCTCGTTAAACAATACTGTCATTGAAAAATTAAAAACGATAAAATTTTTGGGAACCGCATTTGACAGTAAAGCTGGATTTATAGTTAGACGGACTGTAAACGTAGACGCACTGTATACGTAACAAACGGACTGTAAAATATTATTAAATTTATAAATCGACGGAACGGAATTTTTGCGCATGGGTAGAAGTGACACTCAACATAACCTACACATTATACGAATCATAAACAGCCTGTGTTGGTTTGGATTTGTATTATATTCTAAATATTTATCTATGCTTCGTTTTCTGTGTCACAATGGATTATGAAATACATGAAGGTATGCTTCCTGGTGCCGTGGGACTGTTGTTGTGTGCAGTAGCATTGGAAAAGTGTCGACAAACTCGAAGAACCATAATTATGCGACTAAGGCGTTACAAAACAAGACCCATAAACCGTAATAGAAAAGTAGAGAATGCCTACAATAATTTTTTGAAGATGAAGACTGCTGATCCAGATATTTTTTTTAAGTATACGTGAATGACTATTCCAGTATTTAATGAATAATTAGGTCTTTTAAAAAACATTACGCATAATTCTTTATTTCGATTGGCCGGACGCAAGAAACGTAGTGTAAAAGATGAAAGTTGGCCAACTCTTCCGTTCCAGTCTGTTTCACTTACGTTACGTAATGCATTTACGTTCATTTATAAAGAAGAATACATAAATTATATAGTTGATCTTTTTGCAGTGCGTCTAACTATAAATCCAGCTTAACTTCTCATGGGAGGAACAAATCAATGCTGTATGCAAGAAAATCAACCAATGCTTTTACTTATTGGCAGTCCTAAAATCCATGTTAGATAGGCATACTCTATCAATGTGTATTATTCATATGCATACTCTGCAATTGCTTACAGTATTATTGTCTGGGGATAAGGACGTGAAATTCAAAGAGTGTTTGTATTGCAAAAAAGGATAATACGATTTATATTTGATCTACCTTTTCAAAATTCGTGTCGTAACATATTTAGAGACAAGAAAATTCTAACGGTAACTTCTATTTATCTCTTGAAATTACTGAGCAATACTTATCGGACCCAACATGAATTATTAAAAAATAGTGATATACACAAGCATGATACGAGAAACAAAAATGATTTATTGCTCAAAAAAGCAAACCACAATTTCTATAAAAAATCACCCCTTATCGCTGGGGCTTCTTACTTCAATAGGGTTTCCAGCCACTTGAAAAACAGTCCGACATACGAAGTTTTCAAAGGTAGGTTGAAACATTTTTTAGCAAATAACTGTTTTTATAATTTGGGGGAAGTTGATACTCTCCTCTCCAATAATTGATTGAAATGTTTGTGACTTTTTAATTTTGTATCAATGTATTTGTTCTTGGAAAGATACAGCTCTTATATCTGTTATATGCTTCAATGCTCTATTATTTCCATTTCTACACCTGTACTGACTCGTCCAATCTATTGTATTATAGAAAAAATGATTTAATAAATTTGAATTTGAATTTTAATTTGAATTTAATGTACTGAAAAGGTATTCAAATAATTGAGGTACACTGAAGCTATTTGAAGTACTAGAGATGTATTGAAAATAATTAAAATATACCGAGGGTATTGAAAATACTAGAAATGTAATAAAAATAAATAGTGAGTATAATATTTGGGGTAATTAAGGTAATAGAAACGTGATGGAACTATTGAACTGAAGGATTCTGGCATAATTCAACCCTTGTTTTAACGAAAGTACCTAAAGTGTATTGCTGTTGATGACAAATTAAAATTAAAGTTTTCAAGTTATTGGGACATATTATTATATTTCCATTCAAAAATTTTCATCTGAGGATCAGGGCAAATAACTGAAAAAATGAAAAGTATTCCAAAACAAATATTTATTGATATATAAGATAAATAAGATAATAAATGAAGGTTTGAATGCAAACTAAAAACAAAAGGCATGCTGATAAAACAACAGGACGAAGAAATTTCCAATAACTTTCCTAAAAGAAAACAATTAGTCAAATCGGTCCAGCAGCTGTTGTTACAAAAAAAAGTGTTACCCCGATCGGGATTCTTTCGTGTGACCTTCTGCTGGTAATACATGACTCGATAGTTTTTTCTTCGCCAAATTTCTTATAAACACGAATTTTTCAATTTCCGGGCAACTTTCCTGGTTTTTTTTCCTCTTCGGGCTAATACGAACATTAAAAAAAATATCCAAATCGGTTCTGTTGTTCTGACATTTTGCACTCAGAAAGAATCGAGATTTATTTTTATTATATAGAAGATTTCTGAAAATTTTCAAGGACAAATAAATTTCCAATAACTTTTCTAAAAAACGTGGGGCGCATGACAATCCATGCTTCAATTATCAATTGCATGTGCCCCACGTTTTTCGTTTCACTCACAACTATTTTCATAGCTATTGAAAATTCACAATCAAAAATTTTCAGGATAATCTCTATGGGTTGATTTGTTGAAAATATAAACAGGATGTTCATAAAATCAGATGTGGAATCATCTGCGACTGAAAGATAAACCTTAGTCACTATCTTTCATCGTCAAGATAACCTCTTGTGGGGTATTCATGTCCAGCGTGGCTTTAGCCGGGGAAGTAGTTGTTTTCTGTTAGACATTCACAAAAAATAACTCCATTTTAATCGTGGATTTTTCAATTCACAGAAAAATCTTTCTATCAATATTCAATTGAGAATGTTTCCCTTTTCAACATCAAATCTCTATGGGGTTGGGAATCTGTATGGAGATATAAATCTGTATGGGACTAAGATAAATTATTTAATAGTTTTTAGTCCGTTTTATAAACGTGGTATATTAATTTTTTCTTATTCAAATAATTATTTAATAATTTTTAGTCCGTTCTAAAAACGTGGTATATTAAGAAAATATTTACATAATTCTTTTTAAAATTTTTAGTCTGTGTTTTTATACGTTGTTTTGAAAAAAAAAATCTTTAAATGATTATTTCATACTTTTTAGTCCGTTTTATGAACGTGATATATTAAAAAAAACTATCTGAATAACGTTATGTCGCTCATTGTCTCTATGAATCTTTTCCTCTGGGTATCCGGATTTTTTGGGAGTGTTTTCCGGTTCTATTTTCGAATTTTTTTAATATTCTTTCCTCTTGCCTATTTTCTGTAGCTTTCAATTTTCGGCTCATTTCGGCACGTTTTCTCATGCAAAAATCACTCACAATGCCTCCTTCTTTTTACAATGTAAAAATATCCTCGATTTTGGTGATAGAGAAATGTTCCTAAAGTTCATTTTTACCATTACTCACACATTTGCTGAAATTACTTCTCCCATTGAAACCTAATTCAGTGTACTTGCATCTCGCCACTGACTGTCACTATTGTGCCCAAATAATCATTCGAAAAAAATGAGATAAATTACCGCTACCAAAGTGCCCGCTAGCAAAGTGAAGCGTGCTTTGAAAAAGTTGATTGGCCGGCCATCAACTTGGATAGCAAAGTTAGCCAAGTTAGCTTGTGTTCTCTTCTTTTACGTAAGACATTAACTGGATTTCAGGAGCGGACCGAGACACGCCGAAGAATATCCCTAAACCATAGACAAATTAAAAATAAAGAGACTGAAACATTGGCGATCTTGACCACCAAGTTTTTGGTACGGCCAGTTGCGCATGGAGGCGCTGCCCGCAATCGACAGACGACTGATGACATGATAATTTTCCAATTTCGACATTTGTCAGAAAATAGAAGTTTATTCTTTACACATGTATTTTTTCACGCAATTATTCTTCTTCTGTTATTGTCATCGAAAAATTGATGATATAAATCAAACTATGGACCTGAATTAGGAACCCAACGTCGAATATAGAATGGTTTGTTATTCGAGTCGAAATGCTGAAATTCCTGGAAATATTCTTTTACAAGGTAAAATATAAGCTGCTTTTCACAAACTGATACTTATTTCCATCCATCAGTTTCCATTTCCTATCACCTTCTGAGGACGTACGAAGTATGTGGTCTACTTGATTATCATCAAACTGGATTATTTGTTATACTTTCTCGTTCTCCTTTGTACTAATGAATTATTAAAATTATTGTTTGTTGTAAATGTAATGTGAAGAATATTTTCAATTTTGTTGTTTTTCAGAATTTTATTTTTGTTTTGTCTGTAGTTGTACCTAGATAAAATAAAATGTGTTTTTATAGTGTTTAACTTGTTTTTCTTGTTTTATAGGAACTTTAATTTTGTTCTTGATATCATGAGACAAAGATTGAGTTTGAAACTTTATTCTGACCACGGATGAACTAACAGATTCCACGAATCGATTAGTAGATATTTTATTAGTGATCGATTTGCGATTTCTTTATTTCATATGATACAACCATTCATACAAAATACAGGAATGGCAAATCGATCACTTATAAAATATATACCATATAAACCATATAAAATTAACAAATTTAAAAAACCCGCGTTATCTCAATCGTTAACTGAAGATAAATCTCTTTTACCAACTGTACCAACTTAGTTCGGCCAGTTGCGAGATATGTCGCCACTGTCTAAACGTGGTGCCAACTGTTTCTGCAGGTTTGACAACACTCTTTATTTTTAGTTTCTCTATGCCCTAAACTTCATTTTTACCATTACTTATAACACATTTGATCAAATATCTGGTCCCATTGAAACCCGATCCAGTGTTCTTGCATTTCGCTATTGTGCCCAAATAATTATTCGTAAAAAACGAGAAAAATCCCCGCCAACGAAGTGCCCGCGAGCGAAGTGAAGCGTGTTCTGAAAAAGTTGATTGGCTGGCTATCAACTTGGATAGCAAAGTTAGCCAAGTTAGGTTAGGTTGTGTTCCCTTCTTTTACGTAAGACATTGACTGGATTTCAAGAGCGGACCGCAACACGCCGAAACTTGAAAAATACATGTTCTGGATCAAAAAAAGCTATCTAACTCGGAAAGGGAATGGGGCGCCGCGTTCTTGCGGATTTTTGTTAGGGGAGCGAAAACAAGTAAGAAAAGTCTTTCAACTATTTTCGGAGAGGAGTGCTTTTATCGGATATTTACCAAAAATATTTCCGCGCAAACGGTTATTTTCAGAATTATGGCCTCAGATAGGTTAAAAAAAAGTCAATTTCCAACTTCCACTTATTAAATAAAACCGTGAATTCACAAAATTTTGATTACCATTAAATAATTAATTGAATCGTTAACTCTTCATGTCTCTCGGACATTTTTTTACATTTGGCAACATTGCATTTTTAACATTACTCATGAATGACAAGTGACATTATTGACAATCATCTCAAATCTTATTGTCTGTTTACTCGAATGAAAAGACTTTCAAATAGGAAAACTACGTTTTTATCCAAACTTTCTGCGGGACATTTGAAATATAAAACATATCTTCTAGTATCGCATTCATAAAGTCTAGTTCTTTCTGTTTAGAGTGCTTGTTTCGTGGATAATTGTGAAATAATCATTTTTAATTACAACTGTTCATTGGACATTTTTTAACAAAAAAATATTTCCGGCTCTTTCCGCGGAAAAATGTTGGTTGTTCAACGAAGTTTAGCGCATTCTGAAGCAACCGTGGAAATTTCGTCAAAATCGGTGACATTTCACTTTGCTGCAGGTTTTCCGCGAAATGCTAAAATCGCGAAGCGCAAGCAATTACAAGAATGCCCGGCAAGAGAAAAAAGAGTTCTAATGCATTAACGACAAATGAAGTCTATGGGATTGCAGTTGCATGATGAAGATAATCCGAAGGATTACAAAAAAAATGTACCATATAATGGCATATGAACTAGCCTGGAGAGGTGGGAGGTTGTCCAGTGCAAAAAGCAATACTTTCAAAACGAATATACAAACGACGGAATACCAACGGAAGAATCGAGCACAACCCGATAATTGCCAAAACAAGTCAAGAGGGAGAAAGAAGACTCACTGATAGCAAGTGGCTAGTTACAAATACAAATGTTCCAGATGTTTGTCCAGTGCGTTTGTTGAAAAAACTGTTTGATAAGCGCCCAGCGCACGTAACGACAGATCTACTATTTCTGAGAGTAAATATGGCATTGGATAGTCCAAAATCAATTGGGTGGTATCAGAATGTTCCCATTCGAAAAAAAATAATACCAAAATAGACGGGTGTATCCGCGCAAAAAATTGGCATTGCTATAAAAACTAGAAAAATCAACAATCATTGATCTGCAGAGATATCTAATATAGCAGAATGTAGAACTGAAGAGCACTCAATAATAAACATTTGGACAAGCGTGACTTCCATTCCGCCCTAGATACAGCTAAATAGTGAGCAACACAAGAGCCTCATAAATAATATTAGAAAAAGTCCACCTGGATCTAACGATTTTGCCACTGGAAGCTCCCCCTCCATACCTGCGAAAGAGATGCAGTCTCGTTTCTCAACCACCGGCAACTAATCCAAGTCATTCTGTTATTTACCAGAATTGTACTTTGCATTGTACAAATTTCTATTCTAATCCTAATATGTAATTGAAAATAATAAAAAACATTATGTTAAGTGTCAGTTCAGCTTATTTGGGAAATAGTCTAATCAAATTTATCTCGGTCTATTATTTTTCAGGAAAATTTGATCTAAAGATGGTTTCTTCGATAATTGAATGAAAAATCTCTCGCCTTCGGCTCAGATTTTGATCATGCAATTTGCCTCGGGATATTAATCAAGCAACAATCTTTCGATCACAATTTTTTTCGGCAAAATAATTTATATTGTAACTGACTATTTTTTTATGTTTCGACCATAAAGACATTTCCTCGCAAAATGATACAATGTACTCAACAATTTCAAACAATTTTAAACTTAACCGGTTTCAATTCATTTCTCTCTTTTCATGCGAATTGATGACAAACGTCAAATTAAAAATATACGTTGTCAGTAAGATGTCTAAAAACCCTTATACCTGTATAAAAAAACACTTATACCTGTAGAAGTTTGGGATCGACTTGGCGACACTTGGCCTACTTGATAATAGAGATTACTAGCGTGTCAGATGGCGCCAATTTCGTTTTATTTTCAATGCAGTAACAGGGTATATTGATTTCCTTAGCTCTCTTTTTGAGGCGAACTGTTCGCGGGTTCTAATTCTAGCTTTGCTATTGGTTGAAAGGTGACATCTGTCAAACTTCACCAAAAGCCAAGTTAGAATCAGAAGCCCCCGAACACTGCACAAAGAAAGCACTGTCGTGTTGTTTTTCGTGTTTTGTATCATTTGAATTTGAGGTTAACTTCATCTTGACAGACGGAGAATTGGAAATGAAATTGTCATTAAATTGCAGAAAATATCAAATTCAATGCATACAATATGATGAACTATGAAAATATCATTATCAGTCAATTCGTCGAAATTTGTACTTGTTTTTGGTACTGAAAACAGGTGAATCTTCGAATCTGCGGCTTTATACTGTCCACACAAAGTACAAATGTGGCCCATACTACGAAAAGTATCCTTAAACACTACACTACCTGAAAATAATCAATTCCTCACGCACTAATGAACTGATGAACGAGTGATTTTTTCAAGAACGAACTCAGGAACAAGCTAAGCAAGATTTCAAATCAAAGAGATGGAAAACGCATAGATACCGACAAAACACTGAACATTGATTCATATAAGATGCTGCAGATGTCAGAAATTAAGTTCTGAGTTCTGACGTTGAGCGAGATTATAAACAAACATTTTTGGATGGCGCCATCTACTACAGACTACCAGAGAGAAAAGCTTTGTTGAAGTAACAGGTGGTGTCTCCTCGAAAATGTAAACAATATCGAATCACTTCATTCACCAGGGTTTTTAGACATCTTAGTTGTCAGACTATAAAAACAAAATACCTCAAATTATTCCCGCGGCAATTTTCTAGGTAGAATATTCCCACTATAATAATGTTTTGATTGGCCAAAACGTAAATGAATGATTTGAATTGAAAATTTCCATTGGTTTCTAGAAATGTCGAAAAATAATCCTTTTAATCACCCCCGTTGTCAGGCAGGACTCAGCACAAAGAGAGTAAACGTTATCTGAATGGGAGGTACTAATAAGCTCTAGCCAATCAGAATCTTATAGCATCAACGTGTCATAGTGACGTACATGGACATGGCCTGCGTTACATACAGAGTGGTACAATATACAATCAAGAGTCCGCTACACAGTGGTCCCAAATCCCAAATCGCTGGTCGAAAATCGAAAAATAAAATTTATATTCAAGGAATTCTAACTGTTGGGCTAGGTAGATGGGTATTTTCCACGTCCCTTCCAGGGTCGGGAAGTGGCAGGTGCTATGAATAGCCGTTGGGATACCATTCTGGCCCGAACGCTCGAGCATGTAGCATCAGTCGTGCAGTACGGTCTAAAAACTACGTTGTGTTTGAAGTGAAATAACTTGTAGTAGAATCGAGCAATTTGAATTCTCCAAAATGGAATCTATCTCTGGAGGTAAGTTCATTTATTATAGCATTGGGATTTTTCATATAAACCACACACCGAGCAACAAAAAATGTAAACATCTACTGTAAAATCTCGTGCCCGCGGCGAAAATAAATTATGTTTACATTGGGTAAAAGTTAATAATTCAGCGACCAATCAAGTGTCACGTCATTCTCTATACTCTTGAGTAATACACCACCAAAAATCAGCTGCTCCAAATTGCTCCTTTGGTTACGGTGAATTTTGTTTCTTCGAGAAATCACATTTAGAAAAAAAATCCGGATGTATGCAAATTCTGAAATTCTTCCGCAAATTCTGATATATCGGGCTAATTATTTTTATGCAAATAGGCTAGGGGATAGGACGGTCGGTATTGAATTTAAGAAGAATCGTTTGTGGGGTTTGAATTTTTCAAAATTTTGAAATTTTCAAAAATCGTTTCTGGTCGCTCTAAATTCCGGATCTGTGATCGCTCTAACATTCAATTTGGCAAGAATCGCCTAGGATGTTGAAATTTATTGAAATTTTTTAATTATCGAAAAATTTCTGTGGTTGCCCTAACATTCGCAAATTTTGAGATATCGGGCTACATTTTTTTTACAGAAATACGCTAGGAGACAAGGATAGTTGCTATTCAGTTTAGCGAGATTCACTTAAGGGGTTCAAATCATTAAAAAAAAAAAAAATTCAAAAAATGTTTGTGCACACTTTAAATTTTGCAAATTTTGAGATATTGGGTAATATTTTTTTGGATACATTGAGTATCTACCATGGATATTTTGAATTGAATTTGGCGAGAATCGGTACGACCATTAAGTTTTATTGCATTAAGTATTATAAGTAGTATTATTTTGTTAATTATGTATTGTTGTCTCACTGTTGAATTGATTTTTTCAGGCTCTCGGAAAAGCAATGGAGTGGCTGCAGTTGGTTTCACGCGACAGGAGTTGTTCGAATAATTGGAAAATCATTCGCATTATAATGCGAATGGAGTGTACAAAGTCGTGGAGGTCGCATTGTCCAAAAAAGTCCATAGCCCTTACACGTTATCCGCGGATGAAAAACAAAACAATAATGACAGTGATTCGGACAGCAATTGGACTCTATAAGTCTAAGCGTCTTTTTGTATTTTTTTCACACAAAAGTAATATTCAATGTAATTTTCAATAAACTAGTATTCATATTCAAAGTGTATTTATATCCACATGCTTTCCCAATCTACTATATCCCAAATACATGTATGTATTAATTAATTATTTCGTTCTATCAAAAGAAAATCGTGTTCAGCGACCTTAACATTTTGTAGTGACTGATTCAAATTTGGAGGAAATGGTCCGCCATTTTCAGACCGCCATCTTGTTTTTGAGAAACTTGACTTCAGATTCGTGTTAATCGTTCTTAAACATCTCTGAGTACTGTATTTCGTAGCGATTGATTCGAATTTGGAAGAAATGGTCCGCCATTTTCAGGCCGCGATCTTGGTACCAAATTCCTTAGTGAATGATTCAAATTTGGAGAATGGTTTGCCATTTATAGGCCACCATTTCGTTTTTGAAAAATTGACTCCAGATTTGTGTTCATCGATCTCAAAAATCTCCGAATACTAAATTTTGTAGCGATTTATTCGAATTTGCAAGAAATGGTCCGCCATTTTAAGGCCGTCATCTCGTTTTTAGAAAATTTCACTTCAGATTCGTGTTCAACGACTTTGAAAACCCTCGAGTATCAAATTTGGTAGCGATTGATTCAAATTTGGAGAAATGGTCCGCCATTTTAGGCCGCCATCTTGTTTTTGAAAATTTGACTACAGATTCGTGTTCAGCGACTTCAAAAACCTCCCGAGTACCAAATTTCGTAGCGATTGAACAATAACTCCTATATTTGGCCCGCCCATTTTCAGGCCGCCATCTTGTTTTTGATCAATTTGACTACAGATTCGTGTTCAGCGACTTCAAAACCTCCGAGTACCAAATTTCGTAGCGATTGAACAATAACTCCTATATTTGGCCCGCCATTTGGGATTTGGAACCACTGTGCGCTAGTCCGCCACTGTCCAGAGAAATGGTGGCCATGACATGTCCAAATACGTCACTATGACTCACAAATGATCTTTCATCTCTTTCTATTAGGGTCACCATTGTATTATGGGTAATAGACTCTCCTTCTCAGATTTTTACTCTCTTTGGACTCAGCCTGGGGATATTTCCTAGTCCGGCTCCAGTCAGATGGAAATATGTCACTCTGCCATCTTGTTTTCAATATTTTCTCAGTTCATAGCTCGCGAGGTGACTTGACAATTTGTGGCAATTCATGTTTATTCGAGAACAATAATGAAAATAACTCTGTACAAATGCTAATGCCGACCCGTCTTGCAGATTATATTCCAAAACTTCAATGTGCAAATGGGAAAGTAACTCGCAGCAAACAAATTGAACTAAAAATAATTAATTTGTGGATTCGAATTGTTCTCGCTAAAACACGTTCTTCAATTATTTACCGTCTTTTGTTTTAAACTAACTAGATTTCCTCTCCAGAATAGGTATTCCTAACACGTTCGGCTTGAAGCTTTTGTTAAATTAAAGCGAATTAATCTAAGAAGTATGAGGCGGCGCCGACCGACAATTTGAGTTTTCCTATTTTCCGCTTGATGTATTGTAGAAATTAATCTTTTTTCGCAAGCAGCTATGTGTTGAGAATTCTGAATTATAGATTGAGGCTTCATCTTCTTCTGACCCTCTTTGTACTGGGTTTGCCAAAAAAAGAGAGTTACAAGAAGAAATTGGATTCTCAATGACCAATCGAATGAGTTATAAGCATACTAGGTGATTCACGAAGGCTGTGCATAAAAGTTTTCCAATAACTTGCAGACGGATTGGAAAATTTGGCAAATAGCCATTCTACTTAGAATATATTCAGTCCTCCAGCTATACAAGGTATATAAATTATCACTAATAATTGCACGAGAGGTTTGTATTTTATCGGGTAAATTTGGGTTGTTTAATGAGAAACTGTTGCCTAGCAATCAGACGAGAAAAACTATCAACTATCAAAAACGCGACACCGAAGGTGAAGTGTTTTTAGGTTGACAGTTTTTCGAATCAAATTGCTAAAGGAAACAGCTTAGAATTTGAACAACACAAATTTACCCGATATCAATACGAACATCGGACAATTTATTTATTTATTTTGGCAACCAACACCGCGATAATTGATAAACAAATGAATAAGTGCAAAAACCACTAGTGCATTTGTCGCTGTAAAAGTTGCAGCTAACTTTTGCCGCTGTCAAACTGACAATTGCACTGGGGCATATGCGATTTTTTCCATTTCATTATATGTATATTGATCAAGGCTGCAAAAAGAAGTTATTTTGGAGTCTACAGGGTGGCTCAAAAAAGTGTGACATATCAAAGTTGTGTTTTTTTAAATGGAACACCCTGTATTCCGTTGCACTTTTGAATGGGTCAGCAAAAAATTATATGAGTTCATGAGAGTTACTATGTACCTAACTATAACCGTTCTCGAATTATTGATTTTTTTATGAAAATGCTAGGTACAATTAAATAACATCGAAATGTATAGAAATCATCCCTTCGAATTCTGACCAAGCATAAAAGAGGTTTTGGGCTATTGATTTCGATAAAACCCGTTTCTCGATATTATACAGAATGTTCAAAAATCATTGTCACTTTTTTATAATTTCGGACAACGATAACTTTGTTATTTCAAATAGAACACCCTGTATTTCTTTGGTCAGAACAATATAAAATTTAATTATCTTTCATTCTATATCGGAGCTTCCTATACCTAACCTGAATAGTTTTTCAGATATTGGCTGTTTCAAATAGTAGTTCTTATTTCAATGCGTTTTTTGAATCAAGATAGCTTTGAAACGACACTTATTCAACTTGTTGAAAGAATTCTTATTGACAGTTATTGTGTTTTACGTTATTCAAAACATTCACTGAATTATCAGCGTCGAAAATGAAAACTTATCCCATTCAAGAGCGGATAGATATGATTTTAGCGATTGGTGAGTGTTTAGAGAATTGCCTATTGGCGTGTATGCCCAAAAATATCCAGACCGGAATCATCCAAACAAGTTGGTTTTCAAACGATTGCTACATCAATTTTGTAGGACTGGAAGTGTAGCTTATGAAAAGGCAAATAGACCAAAACCTATCATTGGAAATGAGAAAAATGAATTTTTATTATAAGATCAATCATAGAAAACCCTCATACGAGTCAACGTAAGATCGAGAAAGATACAGGGATAAGCAGACGGAGCATTTCTATGGTAATGAAAAAATACAAATTTCACCCGTACCGTATTCAGATGCATCAGGAATTATATGAAATAGACGTCCATCGACGAATCGAGTTTTGTCTGTGGGTTCTGGACAAGTTTAGTGAAGATGAACATTTTTTGGATTTCATTTTATTTTCTGATGAATCTACTTTTCATAACGATGGCTTGGTGAACAGGCACAACTTCCATCATTATAGTGATGTGAATCCTCATTTTTTCCGCACTCTGCATAACCAGAATAGATGGTCTGTTAACGTGTGGGAAGGAATTATAGGTAAACAACAACTAGACTAGGAGGAATCGGCGCATGAGTACCGAAAACTATTCCACCTCAATTTTTTCATATTGCCCTGCTGATGATATAAATTGCCCTGCTGATGATATAAATGCATGTTGCCATGGGACAACCCCGTGCCATATTGTTTAAACAATTGTAAGGAATTGTTATTTTCCAACCGGACAATTTTTTTTATATTCTTTATTGAAATACAAATAAAAAACGATTCATGACTTTTCACGATAAAGTTAATATTTTTGGAAATATGATTTTTTAAAGTTCGAAAAATCTCAAATTTAGGTGCTTTTGACCCATGGAAAATATATAAAAAAAAAGAATAAAATATAAAACATATTATGTTTTTCATGCTTTAAAGAATAGTTAATAATATCCTTAATTGAGATTTGAAAAAATTTCATTGTTTATACCTGTTTTTTAATTGTTTATTACGCGCGCTGACAAGTATGCGTCCCTTTACCTTTAAGTATCGCCGTCTCTCTCTGACTCATACGCTGCATCGGCCTCTCTGTGTCCTGAATCATTATTTACCAGTTATCTTAAAAACTAATAACTTTATCAAAATTGTTAAAGAGAGCAATGTTATTAATAATTAAATTAACTACAATTTGTTTCCAATAAGTTGTTTCCAGAAATCAATTTTACAAAAGTTATTAATGCTTGAAGCGGAATTTTTTATTGGTTTATTTTACTTACTTATTTGTTATTAGAACAGAAAGTATGAGCGTATGAGTCAGAGAGAGACGGCGATACTTAAAGGTAAGGGACGCATACTTGTGAGCGCGCGTAATAAACAATTAAAAACAGGTATAAACTATGAAATTTTTTCAAATCACAATCATGGATATTATCAACTATTGTATAAAGAATAAAAAACAAAATATTTTTTATATTTTATTCTTTTTTTTTATATTTTTCATGGGTTAAAAGTACCCAAATTTGAGATTTTTCGAACTTTTAAAAATTAATATCACCAAAAATATTAACTTTATCGTGAAAAGTCATGAGACCTTTTTTATTTGTATTTCAATAAAAAATATAAATAAAAATTGTCCGGTTGGAAAATAACAATTCCTTGCAATTGTTCAAACAATTTCGGTTTAAACAATATGGCACGGGGTTGCCCCATGGCAACATGCATTTATATCATCAGTAGGGCAATTTGAAGAGGATCGTATGAAAAAATTGAGGTGGAATAGTTTTCGGTACTCATGCGCCGATTCATCCTAGTCTAAACAACAAAATCGCAGCGAGGCGGAACGGTCTCGACGCACGCTTGACTTGGGGAGTAAGCTGGTGAATGCGTGACTAAACGTTACGAAAAGTGTGATCGGGCGAGGCGAACGGTCTCGACAAAAGTGAGTGCGTATCTCATACTAGTTGCTGGCGTCGTAGCGTCATATGCAGCGTTCCTTTTTCCTTGTCTATTTTCTCCCTCTACTAATACGCGGCATTCTACTCTCGACATTGGGGCGCGTTTGATTCTCTGTCCTTTTCTTGTCTCTCTCTCTCTCTCTCTTTCTCCTTGTTACTCTTCCGTATTTCGGCCTCGCGTTTCTACAATTTACTTCAACAAATTTTGAAATAGATACATAAAATTTTACTAATACGTAAATAATAAAATACTAATTAATTGTAGAGGTTCACCATTACTATTATTGGTGACATCGTTATTGAACATGACAATAATAAAATGGAAGTTGATGATGAAAATCCCACTATAGATCATGTACAAAAACCGAGACAAATTATTGGAGTTGGGTGAATTAATTTTTATTTTATTTTTATAATCATTCATGACTCTAATAATAATTTACTAAATTTACCAAACTAAAATGATGAAATTATAGGTTATTAGAAAATTAATATATGTATATACAATTATATAGGTTTGTCAAAAAATATGAATTGTACTCAAGTGTAAAGTACCTTTATATTCGACAATATCGAAAATTCTTAATGAAAAAAGTTGTTCAGAACTGAAAACTACGTTCAAATATGCAATTAAATTCATTGACATTGAAAAATTAGGTTATGTTACTTTTTACTGTTTTTTCTATTTTGAATGAACATTTATCTCTTTTGGTTATGAAACACAAGATCACCCTTTCGTTTCTTAATGTTTTTTATCAATTTTGCAATTTAAACACATAATGAATGCATATGCATATATTGTGCAAATAAGAAAATACATACAAATACTGAGTTGTGTAACTAACATCATATTAATTCTGGAAATGAAAAGAAATTCAATGTTCCCTCATTCCACTGATGCCTCGACATATCCACCTTCTCGTTCAATGCATATAATCGTTTTTTTGGCAAATTCACGTAATACATTCCTTATCATGTCTGGAGAAATTTCCTGGCATGTTTCTAAAATTATCCTCTCCAAATGGTCAACATCTTGAAACGGTCCTTTCTGATAAACTTTTTGTTTCAAGCAACCCCATAAGAAGTAATCAAGGGGGGTTGAGTCAGGGGATCTAGCAGGCCAAAAAAGATCAGAATTTCTGTGAATAACTTTTCCATGGAATGTATGTTTGATATTCCCTAACATTTGATATACTGTGGCATGCGGCACCAAATACATTGACGTTCTTGTAAGGATAGTTCGTTCAAGAAGTCATTGATGTGAGTTTGTAAAAACTGTAGAAAACGTTCGGCATTTATAGATTGGGGAAAAAAAAGGTCCTATTAATCTGTTCTTATAAATGCCACACCACACGTTCGTTTTGAAAGAATATTGGTCATGAGACTTTATTACAAAATTGGGATTTTCATCAGACCACCAGCGACAATGTTGTGACGAGACAGTTCCAGTTGATGAAAATGTTGACTCATCGGAAAAATTATACACCTCGTAAAATAAGGGTCCTCTTCTGATTTTCCTTGGATGAGATGGCAAAAATCAAGGCGCCTATCATAATCCCTTTTTTTCAATGTGTGAACGATTTTTGGTTTGAATGGTCTGAATTTATTCAGTTTTAAAATTCTTGTCACTGTATCTTTACTCACATTTTGTTGCATCGACGACTTCCTTCTGCACAATGACATTTTTGGATTTTCTACAACTGACAGCATTACTTCAAACTGCGTATTCTCATCGGCAACCAGTTTTCGGCGTTTTCCATCAAAATGATTGATAATACTTCCAGTATTCTTGAATTTATTTACTATTTTCGTAACAGTTGAATAATTGATATTTTTATTGCGATGTTCGTTATTAAAAATAGTTGCTGCTTCTCTATGCGTTTTATAGTTTCCTCCCACAATCAGAACAATTTCTATTTTCTCTTCACAAGCTACCATTTTTATGTATCTTATTAATTCTAACGCGTTTTGACATTCACTGTCAAACATATCTCGCTAATAACAAATCAACAAATCATTTCTTTGTCAGTGCATCCTAGATTACACGTCACTACAGTTAAATTTGCATTGTTATTGTAGAAAAAATAAGAAAAAAATAATTTTCCATTTAAATGGATGTAATTGCATATTTGAACGTAGTTTTTAGTTCTGAACGCCTTTTTTCATTAAGAATTTTCGATATTTTCAAATATAAAAGTACTTTACTCCTGAGTAAAATTCATATATTTTGACATACCGCGTATACAACTGAATTTTTTTTATATCTGATGATTGTATTTCAGATTTTAGAATATGGAGAATTTTTTATGGGGAATAACTTTTTCTCCTAAAATCAATAATAAAAAAGTTTTCCATATGGTTCCAACTTAGTGAGACATACTGTATATATTTATATATCTATATATATATATATATATATATATATATATACATACATATAGATGGAGCTAAAGAAGTTTTACTTCAGATCCTATAATTTTTTTGTGTCTGTGTTTATGTTTTGGTGTTATATTGTAGACCTGATGAATGCCATGCCCGTCTTGCATCAATGTTACACATTATTTCTAGTGAGTATTTTTTCTTGGAAAACATTATTGTTTGTTTCATTCATCCAAATGAGTTCTTAATCGATAATGGGAATAGAAAATCAAATAACAATCACAATGAAAATGCAGATTTTTACATTAGTTTTTTCTTTGGAATAAGGATCAAATCAAATCAAATCAAAATATGCTTTATTGTCGGAAAAAATAATTTTTTGTTGACAAAGCGAGTACTTGAAGGTAAATATGTGAATATATAAATAACAATGTAAATAGGAAAAAAATATACATATAGCGTCACAATCACGTTATTAACATATGTAGTCACAAAAATTGTTAATTAACATAAGAAACATAAAATATATAAAACATATCATACATATAAAAACATATAACATATATTATAAATAGTCACAATTTAAAATAATTTAAGATTTTATGCTGATATTCCTATCTGAGTAGAATTCGTCTAATGAATAATAGGCCTTCGATATCAAAAACTTTTTTACTGATTTTCAAAATTTTGTGGAACATGTTTCACCTTTAATTTCATTTGACAAGTGATTAAACATTTTCTTGCCGTTGTAAATGAACGATCTCCTAATTTTTGAAGAAATTGGAATTGGCAAACTAATATTGAACGTATTTCTAGTATGACGTCGAGATATAGTAGAAATTTCATCATTGTATTTTTTTTGCATCAGGCATACCATTTCCAAAATAAGAATGCAAGGCAAGGTCAGGATATAGTGTTTTTTGAAATAAGGACCTACAGGAGTCCCTGAATCCTGCCTTACACATATTTCTAACTCCTCTTTTTTGCAGTACAAATACCCTATCAAATAAATATTGGCAAGATGTTCCCCAAAAACATATACCATAGCGTAAATAGGAATCAATCAGAGCAAAGTACACCTTTTTGGCCGACATAGTGCCCAATTCATTTGCTGATACTCTGACAGCAACGCAACCTGAAGAAACTTTCTTACAAAGACTAGTTATATGATTTGCAAAAACCAAGTTTTTGTCTATTTGCAATCCTAAAAATTTTGCAGACTCCTTGTTTTCAATTAGTTGAGAACTTAGGTAAATTTCCAGCGAGGAGCACTTGAGTGTGATAATGCGATGTTGAATGATAAAAGGTTAGCATCACACCATTCTTTTATTCTTTTTATATCTTGGCTAATCCTTTGCTGCAGTTGCATCTCATTATTGCTGTGCCAAAATAATGTAGTGTCATCTGCAAATTGAGTTATATTTGCAGATATATCAATGCAAGCTAAATCGTTGATATATAGCAAGAAGAGAATTGGGCCGAGAACCGGCCCTTGTGGAACTCCACGAGTTACTGTCTGGGATTGTGATATGTTGCCATGGAGTGTGACTTTTTGAGTGCGTTCGGATATGTATGATCTGAACCATCTCAACGATACGTCTCTAAAGCCATATACTTCTAGCTTTTGCAGCAGGATTTCGTGATCCACACAATCAAACGCTTTCGAAAGATCACAAAAAACCGCTGCTGCCATTTCTCGATTATTAAGACGTAGATATACCTCTTCTAACAGATGGAACATAGCATCTCCCGTACTTTTTGAGCTTTGAAATCCAAACTGACTGGAACTAATAATATTATTTCTATTTAGAAACAACATAATTCTTTTTTTAACAAGTTTTTCTATGATTTTCGCGAGGGTAGGTAGCATAGAAATAGGCCTGAAGTTAGCAGGATTGCTGGTGTCACCACCTTTGTGTAAGGGAATAACAATCGCTGTTTTCAAGCATGCAGGAAATATTCCTAATGTAAAGCTTGCATTTATAGCTTCCGCCAGGGCAGTGAGAGCGGAATTTGGTAAATTGGAGAATATCTTTATGGTCATGTCATCCCAACCGGAAGAGTTTGTATTTTTAATTTCTTTAAAGATTTGCTTAATTTCTGTAGCATCTGTAGGCATGAAAAAAATGTCTCTGATATGGATCTGTCCTTGAGAAAACTTAATGGATGAATATTAGATTTTATTTCTTTTGATAAATTGTATGCCACGGTGCAATAATAGTTATTTATAAAATCAGAGTTTAGATCAGTTTTTAGTGGAGCCGTATTGTTTTTCCCTCTGAGGTCATTTATAATTGCCCAGCTCTCTTTCTGTTTGTTTGCAGATCTTTCAATTCTTTCATTATAGTAACGCTGTTTTGCAGTCTTTATAGTATTTCTATAAATACTTCTATACCTATTGTAAAAGGAGTTAAAGGCTGCATCGTTCCCAAATATTTAATTGAATGTAGGGATCGTAGATTTTCTGCTGATATTTTCATGCCTTTCGTAATCCATGGCTTTTTCACTTTAATTATTTTTTTTGCAGAGGAAATGCACTATTAAATACATTTGATATTTTTTCATGGAACCTATTCAATGGGCCATTATTATGAAGCATGAAATCATCCCAGTTTGTATTGTTGCATGTATTTATAAATTTATCAAAGTTTTTCCTGCTGCAGAACCTACCAAATCGTTTCTTAGATTTCAACACTTGTTGGTCGCATTGGAATTTAAATAAAACAGACTCATTTTCGGAGAGTCCAGCACTCACAACTTTACAGCTGATTCTGTGGGTATTTGAACATTCATAGTCCAAGATCGAACTAGAATAGCTAGAAATACATGTAGGAGAATCAACGTGCATTGTAAGATTAAATGTGGTCAGGATGTTTTCTAATAATAATGTTGATGAGGAGAGTTTATTCTCAAAATTTATATTGAAATCACCCGTAAATATAGCAAATGCCTCAGGGGGAATTTGTGATAATAACATTTCTAGTCTCTCCAGAAAGGTATTTACGTTACATAATGGTGACCGATAAAGGCAAAACATGTATAAATTGTAATCCTTACAGTAAATCACTGAAAATTCAAATTCTCTTTCGACCAACATACAATTATATTTATCACACTTGGTAAAATTAATAGTTTCACATATCCTTTTGTGAAGAAGGATCAGTGTTCCTCCATGTATAGAGATGGTTCTAGAGTATTTTGATACGATAAAGTAATCTGGTATATAAAGTGGTTCACCCTCCTCCAGCCAGTGTTCCGTTAGCATAACAATGTTAGGAAAATTTTGACTTTCCAAAAAAATGTACAGCTCGTTTGTTTTATTACGTACTGATTGGATGTTTAATAGCATTATGTTAATACATTGTTCAGAGGGTTTCTCCCTAAAAAATCATAGTCAGCATCATCATTAATTGAATGTGCAGTTGAATTCGCGTTCCTTTCGCGATCCTTTCACAATATCTATCAGATGTTGTTTGATATCTATTGTGTCTTCATCCGAGGCAGTAGTTGTTTTCTGTCACAAAAAATAACCTTTTCAATAAGATTCTCATTCCTACCTCATCCTGTGGTTTTGTAAAATTGATTCTCATTCGAAGCTGCTCAATGACATTCATATACCAACATGAATTCAATGAGAAAAAAACAAAAATAATGTCGATGCAAGATAGTGGCAATTCAAAAACCCAAAGATATTTATGTTATCTAGAAACTTCAATAACTGACAACCACTGAAATTCGAAGATCCTATCTCAATTCCCAGTTCGCTTCGCATAAATTCCACATCGAACAGCAACAGAAAACCGAACCCAACAAATAATACAAAGAACGAAATGTGAATTCTAAGAGTAACTTATACAGAAGATAATGCAATTATTTTTTTATTCCTCGCTACAGCAGAGAGCGGAGAAAACTTTGCAGCAATTTATACCACCAATCCAATTTTTGGCAGCAGTGCATTCGGTATTCACAAAACCTACTCGAATCAAAATGATTTTCCGTTGGGATATTTCCATTGAAAGCAGGACTCGGGTTCATTTCAGATTCACTATCGGTATATTTTTGTCTTATTTCTACATTCTAGCATTCATAGATGGAAGTATTGCAATCGTTCGAAAATTCGAATCCAAGATTATGACAGGAATCGATTGTTCACTACTTATTGGGAATTCAGAATTGGATGCCAGCGCCAGATTGGCGTTAGTTCACACCATACATTAATTATCCTAAGTTATAAGTCTTAAGATTTGTGTGGTGAGTATTCGTTCCTAGATTTTTTTTCTCTTTCGAATTTTTTTTAACTTAAAGTCTTTTATGTACCTCGGTCCAAAATTTTTCAATCTTATCCCAACTCACCTTGAAGAAATAAAAAAACTTTTTAACAAAAAACGGAATCGACGGAAGAATCAACTGAAAAGCAAAAAATTAAATAAAACTTCTTAGTCTCAATGATAATTGAGATCCTAGGATTATTGTTCCTGTTATTCAAAGAAGGTGATAAAGAAACTGATATTGATTTTTTTGGAAGGAACTGAGTGATTATCTTCGATAACTGATATGTATCCCGTAAAATATTGGGACGATGATAAAATAATTCATCCAGTGCATGCGATTGAGGAAGAAGTAGAATCATTGCTCCTTTGAATTGCTATACTAATTCTTTGTATCGAAAATGACGTTGAACGTTTATCTTAAGACAGAGATTCAGGGCCAAAGACACCGAAAGTTTCGACAGCTATTGGATGGAAAAGATAATTATGTCCAAGATTTTGATATTTCTTTCTCTTCAATTCCTCGCTGGATATTCCTTCAGCACCTGCAGACTTAGAAGTATTTGCTAAATGAGACGCTGCAACTGTGTCAGCACAAGTGAAGTCCCACACCACAGGTTTGCCACATTTCCAAGGTATCAGCGTCATATCCTCAGGACGTTTACCATCATCTCGGCTAGTGCCAAGAGGTTCTAACACCGCTGGAATACCTGCCGATACCATAGAACGTTTATTATATCATTGACTTGATAATGTCTAGATAAACGACCTGCATTGTTATAACAGCTCAAACCATGGGTTCCTTTTTGGTTCACTTCAGTACCACATATACACATTCATGAGGAATACAAATATCTGAACCCAGTCGCAGTCCAATAGATATCCTGGAAGACTCGTCTTCTAAAAGGGTTCCGAGAGAAGCCACAGGTAAAGCATTCAGCCAAGCTCCGGATTTTTTTAAACTAACAGCTTTCAGACGAGCCTTTTTCAATTCAGACTTGGACGAATCAAGTAAATTTCTGAATTTTTTTTGCAGCGGGTGGCAAATCTGAGTTGGTTGGTAATAACCAAAGAGGAACAGCTCCATCAAAAAAATTATCAGTCGTATCAGAAAAAGTGGAAGGGAGAATAGAATCGATGAGACTGGTTACATGGAAGCTAAGTAGGCAAGTAAAGCTAGGGAAGAAGCCTCAAGAAGCCCAGACCTCCAAGATTCACCGGAGAAGTGTTGCCTGTAACCAAGAATCTTCATTAAAAGAATTATTAGTAACATTTTCCAGAATATAGCGTATTAAATCGTCGAAATCTTGAATCTCATTGGGACTTCTCCAAAATGGAGAACATCTGAGGGTATACATCAATTTTGGTATATCGAGGCAATTTCCCAAGAGAAAGAATGAGACGTGAATTGGTAGTTCATTCAGACTGGTGGAGAGTAACTGCAGAGAGTCCTTATTATTTCTAATATGTCCAGAAAGAGCATTGATAGAAAGGGGCGTACCAAAAAGGCTGCAATTTGACTTTTACAGAATTTTTATACCAGGGGCTACTGATTGGAATTTGGATTCAAAATCTGTTTTTGGGATTAGTAGTGAAATTAGTTCGCACTTATTGTATTCATAATATTTCAAGTAAACCTTGTACTTATATAGAGTATGAGCATAAAAGTAAATGGGTATACATAAACTTTATCTTTTGCTTCAAATGATAAGGATATCCTCCAATAACTCTGAGTGTGGTCAGTTGCAGACTCGACTTCGTAGTAAATGGTCGTACTAGCGTGATTGCAGATGTGGTAGATGTGCGGAAGCTGAAACTGTTCAAGCCCTGCTTACCATCACTTTCATAATTGATTCGATTTTTGGGTAGAAATTAAGAAACTCGGGGAGATGCGTTGTCGGACGATCTTGAGATTAAAATATGTTCACGCTCTCAGTGACCCTGGATGTCAAAAAGGTATCTGTCAAGAACTTGGTGTTAGTCAAGTGACGGTATCTCGTACTGTGACTGCAGTAGTTGACAACATAATTGCGCAATCAAACGAACGGATAAAGTTTCCAACTAGTAACAACTAGAGGAAGCCGAACAGTTATGACAAAGCATATAGGTGTATGACAGCAATTGGTGTTATTGATTATACCCACGTAGGAATACTGGAACGAAATCGTCATGGAGAAGAGTACATTAAACGAAAAGGTAATCCTACTCCAAATGTGTAGGCCACTTGTCATGCCAGAAGAATGTTCACAAGTGTGGGCGTTAGTTAGCTTGGATTCATGAACGACTCGAGGAAATGGAAAAATTCACAATTGAGATTACATTTACGAAATAAAAGCAATGTTTTGCTGCTTGCTGATGATGGATATGGGATAAAGACCCTTGGCTCACGACTCCATTCAGAAATCCCGCCGCTGGTGCTGAGCTTCAGTATAACAAACTTTTGAAAACAGATGAAGTAAGACAATTCCAACAGACGTTAAATTCCTATGAACCTTATTATTGTATTGTGAATAAATAACTATAGAATTCAGTTCCAAATATAGGTTGAGATTGTGACTCTTGTAATCATGTTTTTCTTTACCTATTTGTCTTTTATTTCTCTTCAGTTGAACATAACTTGGTATCCTGAAGAAGAGAAGAAATATACACAACATGGGAAAATTGAGGGTCTATACTTCCAGGGTCTATATAAGGCTGTGTGCCGTAGATGAAAAAAACAAGCAGAGGCATGGCAGGCCCTCTACCAGAATGCTGCTACCTGAGAAGTGGAGCTGACTGTCCAAACGACCACACACAAAAAAATTAAGGATAAAAAAATTAAAATCAACCAGAAATTTTACCAATCGTATGAGAGCGAGGTGGGTTTACAGTGCACAACATGTTTTCCAAAATTTTAGAATACCATAATATATTACGCACATCAAACTATGGTGAAAATAGACGCTGTTGGGAACTGGAGAGTGACAACCTCTCACAGGAATAGCAGATTTCATATGTACGCCACTGCATCTGGATGAATAAAACGGCGCCTGCTACTCGTTCTAGCCCATGTCGTAGCTGTTTATTTCAGGAAATGAAAGTCGTGAGAGTGTTTGTTTTGTTATGTTTGTTGCTTCGATCAACTTTCTTGTATTTCGCCCATTTCTGTTGACGATGCTGGAAGTTGGAATACACTTTTTAAGGCCAATTTGATTAGATAGAGCGATTCGAATTCGTCCTGTTCAACTTTTCCGTTTTTCTTTTGCTTTCGTCGTGCTGCATGTAAGCTTTTGCAAGCTTGCAGCAATATTTCGTTTGTTTAATACTTTGATTTATTTGCAATATCTATATTGCTTTGGAAAACTTCAGTACAATTTTGTTGGAACGACGTATGAAACATGTTAAGCAGAGTTGCAACTTTGACAATTGATTTTTATGGCTCTTTCAGTCGACTGGAGTCGTAAAACATGGTTGTTATTTCAGAATTCCTGAGTTGATGAATAACTTCATTCCTATGTTGTAATTCATAGTAGAAGACAAAATCTTCTACATCTACTGTCATAGTATGCAGTTCCGGGCTTGACATTATCTAATTTCTCTCTACATTGCATTGCAAGCATTTTGTACAAATTGTCGTAGTGTTTAGCGACTACTGTTGCTGGATCGATTGAATTAACTTAATGAAGCCAAGATCTTAAACATTCAAGTCTGGACGTTGTATATGGGTTCAACATCACTGGAAACTCAAATCTGATAGCTGGCAGAATATGTTTTTACATTCGATGGGTCACTAATATTGATCTTTCTTGATATTTACTATTTTGTTTGGCAGGATCTTCATAAACAAATGGCCAAAGTCCTACCGTTCCGTTAAAATATTGCTTTTCAGCAGAATTATACCAAGGTCTCACCACTGCACCCATGAACATAACATAATTTTTGTAATGAAGCGCCTACTTCTACAAGAACTCTCGAACACTTGCTCATCAAGTAAGACATGGAACGATCGTTCAACTTGAGTCAAATGAAACCATTTCTCCTGTTTATGTACGAAATATGAATAGTAGAGCTGTGTGTACGGGGCAGAACCAAAAGTCTTATTTTTTATTTCGTGGTGCAATCAAATATTTTTCAATTGTGTAGCCCTTTCAACCTATACGGTCAATTTCAGTGCTTACTCGTCAGATAAGAACAGGAGGGACCCATAAAATAGAGACATTCATTCACAGAGTTAAAATGGTTGAAATGTATAAAATTTTGACGAATAGTGTGAAACATAAAATCTTAAAAATAATTGAAAATGAAACAACCGCCAGCGTTTTCCAATATATTTGACAGAATCAGTCTGTGAAAAAAAGCGGGAAGTGAAAAAAATTATTATTCCAGCATATAGGCGAAAGTGACTAGCCAAGCAGCAGCGACGACAAATCAGTACTTTGTCGAATTAGAAGTGGCAAAATATTGTCACACACAATTGATAAAATGTAATAAAAACATACATGTCTAATATTGCAGTAAATCACACAAATAAAAAACTATTGAAGAATTCTGAATAGATATGGAAGAAATATAAATGACCATATTAAAATTTTTCCTTTTTTTTTTTTATTTTTTGAATACTATAATAATTAGTATGAAAAAAATTAATTGTTCATATCAATGCGAAAACACATTCTGATACATTAATGTCACCGAGTTCTTCAACCCAAATATGCACAAAAAAATTATGAAATGACTTTGAAAATTTCCAATTATATGCCGTAGAAAGTAAATATCAATACTGCATTCATTTCAATTTGCCAATAATTTTCAACAAAAAAGTAATACTAGTAGTAATTAGTGTATAATAATAACGGACTTTTCTCCAATCACTTCTTCCCTTTGGTCTCGTTTATAGTTCACCGTAGAAAAACCATAAAATTTCGTATTCGAGGGTTAATTTAAACGCGTGTTTGTGCACCCTATAATACAGCAGTGACCACCCAGAAACTTTTTTACTTCCTTCAGGTAATTTACATTTGATTCGAGATTATATGCGGCCGACTCGTTCATTGTCATTCATTAATTATACGCGTACTTTCTAAATGGGCTTTTAATATTACACTTTGTAGACACCCTTTTTATCACAACGGTAAATGGGGATAAGTGATATTGTCTGGACCAGTTTGTCCGATTCCGCCACTGTGGCGCTGCAGGTTCATCTCATCCCCCATGCTCCGAGTCCATACACGAACCACTATGTTTTTGTGAAAACGGGTGTGATTATCATTTTCTGATCTTTTTGTTTTTTTTCAATTGACAGGAACAAAATGTCAATATTTGTTATATTTATAATCATCATAAAATGTGTGAAATTCCTTTGAATCTCAATAATTGAAGGAATTTGAGAACTGTACAGAGATTTTTACTTCTAGGGGAAAGAAACCCAAAAACGAATTCTACATCTTGTTGCTTCAACTATGAAAAAACCTTATATGTTGTGATCTTGAAAGAGAGACTCATCAGGAGTGAACATAATAAAAATGTATTCAAATCAATAATAAATTATCCATTACATTTTCCACTACTAGTTGTTACGGTCTATTTTCAGATCGGGATCTTTCAAATTGAGCGACTGTTTCTAAGAATGCGTATTAATATTTTCAGTGAACCTTTTCCTTGTTTCTACAAATAATTTGGATGTTCTATCATTCGATCTCAGATAAACGTAGAAAATACCTGGATAGTCAGTCGTTCGATATGTTAACGAATACAGCAGTGAGAACCGACAATAGGTCGCTAATTACAACTAATATTTAATGTGATGAAAAAGGATGGTCAATCGAGGTACTCCACTTGGGGTATTTCGCGCATTCCTATACGAGAGATCCATTTCACATTTTAAAAACCGAATCAGTAGCAAAAGATTTCAGGCGAGAGCATAGTGGTGTCAAAGTTCATTTAAAATTACGTTCTGTTAATTTTATTGAATATTACTCAAGTGTGGGGATTGAATCTCTGTATTCGTTTCTGTGATTATCAAGATTATTTGGTATCTGTCTCCTCACTTTAAGAGGGATATAAGCTGAAATCAGTCTCTGAGGCCACACGCCATCCAAGGTATGAATCAATTACTATTTATCTCGGATCATGGAATTATTCTTCTCCTTTTCATTTATTAGGTACACTCTCGGGAATTCCGCGCGAGGAGGAATCTTCACAGGACCCAGTGTAGTCTTTAGAAGTAGAGAACCACCCTCAGTGCTTGCAGTTCATGGGGTGCAGGGATTTGGATGAGTACCCATTTTATTTTAATTTGCCTATTTCCTTCAACCACCGATTTTGAAACCATATAGGAAAATACGTATCCACCGCTTAGTTTTTCAGTTGTAGAACTGTCACAACCCCTAGTACGTACTGGGCTAGGAATTTTAGCCCTAAAAACTGACTGTTTTGTATAAATAACGTTCTGGTTAATATACACTTTCCTCATTCTCCATTCACAGTGGGTTTATTATCAACGTAACTATTGTACAAGAACCTCCCCTTCTCCACTGAGCTATCCAGTGTTCTACCCTTCTTTTCAATACTGGCTAACAGGTAGATCACTATAAATTTTGGTACAATTTATTATTAGAACACTTAAGAAATAACTATACTAGCTTCAACTCTTAAAATTAGCACTGCCAGAAAAAAACCGTTTCATAGTAACAGTGAATGGATAGTCACTGAATCCTGAGAATCCTAAGAGAGTCATTGAATCCCGAGGAAATCGAGATAAATATCAAGAATCACACTTCCGTATCCACGAACACTTTGGAAAACCACTTTGCCTCTTTCATTTCTCCATAATACGTGATACAAATTCACTGTCGAGAACATTTTCTCCCGATAAACCGAAACAAACACTAGTATCGTCGAGTAGTTTGGTTTTGTGTAGGATTTAAATTCCATATAAAGTCAGCAGAGGCAATGGGGAAAGTCAAAATTCAATATTGAGCTTGGAGTTGTTGGTAAATATCTTGCGGAAGACCTGTTGCCACTTAGAATTCTTGAAGGGTCTCGCTCGAACATCACGTCGGCCTTTTATTGGAGCCATCTTTGCTCTGCAGTTATAGACGAAGGATTTGTTTTCCGATGAGAATCATATTGGAATATGTTAAAAAAATCCGTGTTTTCCAGAAAACATGCAGATGTATTTCTCTCCACTCTCTAGAACACATTTTGATAATTTTTTTAATTTTTACTATGGGGATTTTTTCCCAATTTGGTAGAGAAATCCCAAATGCGGTATAGTACATCCAATCCCTACATTCGTTCATAGTATCAGGAAAAGCATACATGGATGATTTATTGAAGTTAAAATCTCTGCATGCTCAGAAAAGTGACGAACTTCCATTTTACGTTCAACCACTAGCTAATATGAATGATATTTATAAATGAATGCACTTCAAGACAAGAATGGGTTCAAAATCCATGCAGTTGAAAAGTAAAACATTCTTCATTAAATATCGAAAAGAAATAGTTTTCTGGAGAATACGATAAATGAAAAGCACACGTAGGAAGGTGACCCACATCTCATGGCATATTAAAGCGCGCTATAGGCTATATATTGCAAACTGTTTCTTGTCCTTCGATTAGAATCTCGAAAAAAGTTATAAGACAACAACGCAATTTTAATCCGACATTTCGTCCATATATTCAGACTTCCTGAGGGCAAAAAGTTACCAAAGTTGTCGACCCCAAAGAACGATTTGAAATGTTCGCATTTCGATCGTGATTTACTCCATACACTACTATCGTCACAACTCGATAAAATAATATGTGTTTATTTTTCACTGGTTATTCTAACAAATGTCCAACCGTTGCCTTTCAGGCTTCTAGGAGACAACCCATGAACTTTTCTCGAGATATTGTAAACTTTTACAAAGTTGTCCTTTCATGGTGCAAAAGCGGATTCCGCCACGAGACATCGAGTACCCAATATTATGAAAGCGGACCCATCGAAAGGCCGTAGGCATCCTCTGACCTTTGACCTGTCCAAAACTACTGAAAACACCGGGCTCCGAGTTATATGCCCCTGATAAGGGGAAAAATAATGATTAGTACTGCTGAAATACAAAATACAAAAACAACAAAGCAATGTACGCTCCCTAAAATGAAGGTACATGCATACACACTGAAATTTCACTATTATCTATCCATACAAACACAACGCCTCCACATACTGGCGTTATAAAACACCAGCACTCCACACGATATTAATTTCCACCTTGAACTGACAGATATTCCGACGGCTAGTCTGATAGGTATACGCGCACTTCAAAACAACAACAGCTCACCAATGCATCTCCCGAACTCAACTGTCAATAAACTGAAAATCCGCAGATTGGAAAGCCGGTATGTGTTTGCTGCCCTTATCGTAGGTCAATGCTATCAGATCGCTTTCTGAAAGTGATATATTTGGATCTCAGAGGAATCTTGACGTCAGTACTTCATAATGGATATCCAAACTCATATTCGAACTGCGAGCTCTGCAGTTATGGATTCCAGTTTGTCCAACAAATAAATCGCTGTTAATTAATGAAAATAATGAATACTTCTATTAAAAGGTACGGACAAATGGCAGGATTCAACTTCTGCACCTGACAGTTCATGGGCAAGAATTGCTCTTCCATCCAACCAACAGAATCGACACGAATTGTTTCATAATTTGAGAAGAGTCAAAAACCAAACAGAAGATTTTGAAATCGTCGAATGATCTCATTATTACTGTCAGGGATATGCCGTCCGAAGATGATTGCCCCAGATTCTCATGATCAGGGTTAGCATGCTCAGATGTTCATACAACTCATTTTGTTTAAGTGTGATTCAACCTCAGATTGTTTGGGAATGAATCACATCAGACAAACTCACGTAAAAGAGTGTTGCTGGCACTATCGCGAGATCAGAAGTTATGAACCATTTTTCGGAGAAGTGAGTAATTCTCCTCAAATAACATCATGTTGCTGCCAAGGGGTAGATTGAGAGATCTTCATGTAGTGAGGTAGATATATTTATTCTATATTATGTATTTGTGTTATTGAATAAATTTGTACTTTTTTGAATATTAATTCATATATTCTATGATCTGGTTGTCATAAAATTTACCTTAGAGCTAACAACCCCCTCTTAAGGCCCCTTGGGCAATATAGTTATGACATATGGTGGAGGCGCGAGAAAAAGTATCATATTATTTGTGAGAGGTCAAGCCCACGAAATGAAAATTTATTTTGCGTGACAGTTGAGGCTCACAACGCAAAATGAAGTAATGTATGTTTAATATGTAATCATTATTTTTTTTCTTATGATTTCAGCACAAAACATAGAATTCTACGGATCTCGATAGAATAATTATAAACAGAATGAGGAGATATTATATTCAAAGGGAGAAATTCGAAACACTTTTTATTTTAAGGGAAATGTTTGGCAAGAATCAATAGTCAGAGGAGTAATTCTATAAATGTCAAATTAATTATGTTGTTAAGCGAAATAACAAAAATGTAGTAGTCATCAAAATAGAATCACATCAGCCGTTCGTTGCTTACCCCAATATTATGAAATTTGATTCCAAATTACTCATGAGGGTTCAAGTATTGTCAAGATAATATGGATTGAAAAACAATGAGTTCGCTTACATAGATCAGTTCAAGTTCAAAAATATATAAACAAATTCTATCATGTTCAATTGTGAATGCTCACATGGCGATAATAGAAAACAAAAACATTGCAGAGAGGAATATTTATGACATAGAATTGATTTATATTTTGAAAACAACTGCCAATTTTTTTCCTTTGTTTCATGTAAAATCGAATTCCACACATCTCAGAAGAGGACTGATCACCCGCAGGACGAGTAAGGGCCAAAGATATCGACGAGAGAGGAGAACAAAGTCACTTGGGTCCTTGTAAGATGTTGAAACATAGCAAATACCGCAAGGAAAACGAGTAGATCCGGGAACCTGAGGAAGCAGCCAAAAAGTCTGTTCACTACTCTTTGAATTTATATATCCTATAATCTGGTTATCATGAAATTTACCTCAGAGCTACCAACCCCCTTTTAACGCCCCATAGGCAATATAGTTAGGACAATACCAAAACGGATAAGCAGGACAAAATACAGTATTTGGGAAAAACAGAGAGAATACGGTTGCGATTGATAAAAAAGAAAAAGATAAAAACTGAGAATTTTGATGTTTTTTTGTATTATATCTGAGTGTTCAGAATAGATATTGGTTAACTTTTTTTCAAGTTTTGACTGGAAGTGATATGAACTCCTTTAGTAACCGGTTGTAAAAGCATGCAATCTATCGAAGTTCAGCATCATTGCACACTCAATTCGCGATTGTAGCTGTGAAAAATTATTTGTTCTGGCTCAAACTCTGTGGAAAATTCATTTCTGAATGATTACGATACTTCTGATGCATCCTTCAATTTATAAAATGATTTAGTTACAAACATATTTTCCTCCTGTAGAGAAAAATGTGAACACTATTTCAGTCACTGCTGGGAAATTCAAAACAATCGAAGACATCAGACATTAAGTGAAAAATGAGTGTAATTTGAAAATGGTTTTTGATCGTTGAGTTCTCATTTGAACGCATATTCCAACCAGAAAGGGTTGTAGATGAATAATACATAAATAAGCACACAATTCTGACAGGGTGTCAGAGAAATAACTCTGTAATGAAATATTTGAATTAGTAAACATGAAAATAATTGATATTTTTGGAATATCAAAAACCTGTTCCGGCATCATTCCTGAAAGGAAATACATGAAGTTGTATACTCCATATCTCGTGGAAAATTATTAAAATTATAAAAAAAATATTGCAGAAAAATGTTCCACATATGTATGGATGTTAACTTCATGGAACGGATTAAAGCAATCGAATATAATGAGTATTTGAAAAAAACTATTCAGGAAAAGTAATGTGAATTCATGTCCTACAGTTCTGAAGAATTTTTGATTGCTTTTAATTTTTTCAGTCGAAAACTGCTACAAATATGTGAGTCTCCACAAGGAAACCAACCATTATAGAGGTTTTTTTGTACTAGTACCTATCCATCACAGACAAATTATTATTCTTATGAACCCTCCCCACTAGGAATATTTTTATTTGTATGTTGACTTTCGTTTCTATATTTTGTTTTAACTGCTGTTTCTCCCCGTCTAAAATCAACCAGTCGCTGCCTGCTACGAAGCCTGCTTCAATGGTAACAATCTACAAAATAGACTACAACGTGGCACAAGAAGAATTGCTAAAAATAAAACGCTTATATCCACCCTTGCGAATGGCCTTAGACTTTATTTTTATGTTTCGCCATTATAACACAAATTGGACTTTACAACGTTTCGCTATGTGGTAACATCCAAATTCGTTGCTCAAATAATATGTGAACCATTTATTTTTTCGCAAATTGTATCTCGAAATCCTTTCTGGCACGGAAGAATTATTATTGTGATATTCTCTGATAACAGGAATAGTTATGCAAAGCTTTGGTTTGTAGGTTTTCTTTTCCCATTATACGACATTCACATCCTTCAATTTCACTGAAGATTGAAAAAGTGGAAACAAGGAAAATGCAAGCGATCTGAATATCAGAAAGGTGCTACCGTTTCGACTCTTATTTGTTGTCATCATCAGGACGGAAAATATAAAATTGAGTACACTACACGTGAGATGAAAATAATGTAATGAGAAAAAAGATTAGAAAAATACAATAATAAGCCAGATATTGAACAAATGGAATATACTGACCCAAAAATTAATAAATAGATTTCAGTTATTCCAGACACGAACTATTCATGAAAAGTCTCAAAAAATTCAATACCATGTACACTCTACCTCCTATTATTTTTTTATGCACCACTACCAGTGACGCCAAAGCGATTTGGTCCAGATGCTGGTCTGTGTTTCAAACCAAACTCCCTCATTTTTTGGCGAACTGTCCACACACTAACATTTGTACCTCGGATCTCTTGGATTTCTTGATTGCACTAACTGCAGCCGAAACATCATAGTGACAGTGGTGAGATCTGTAAATTAATTAATTCTGACGAAGTGAGCATTTTTCATTTAAATGTACGTAAACTTTCGAACAAACTGGACAAACTCTCTATGTTTCTAGACGTAATAATAAATTTATTGTTCTTTGTTTTTCCGAGCACTGGTTGAATGAGGATTGTCTTCAATTCTGTAATATTCCTTACTATAATTTGGCAACATATTTCAGTAGATCCAACCATATAGACGGTGGTGTAGCTATATTTGTACGTGATCACATTAAATTCAAACCTCTTTACTCAGGGGATTATTGTATTGAGCGTGACATCGAAGTGTGTGGTATCGAACTCAGCACTTCTAGAATTGCCGTTATCACAATATATAGATCAGCTTGCATAGATGATTGTACCATTTTTTTCTACAAATAAGAAGAACTTCCGATATCTATATCGAAAAAATTTGTAAAAATCATTCTACTGGGTGATTTTAATATCAATTTCATGAGACCATCCACTGATCCCAGTAATTTGATCTGCCTAATGAACTCCTTTGGCCTCCATTCAACTATTGCCGAGTTTACTAGGATTGTAAATGGCTCTAGCAGCTGCATTGACAACATTTTAACAAATTTAGATGAATCGTGCTATCAGACTGGCGTAATCGATCCCTGTTTCTCCGACTACTACGCGCAGATACTGAATCTTAGGAATTTTGAGAGACAAAAAAGTGCCCCGTATTTCAGGAGGCAAATAACCAGCCAGGGAACACTCGCCTTCCGTGCCTCGATACTTACAGTTAACTGAAACACATTCTACGCTTCAAACTCCTCGAAAAACAAGGTGGATTTCCTCCCAAACCTATACTGTCGTCTAGTAGAGAAACATTTTCCTCTCAAAAAAATATACTGTGAATTTGCACACAAATACCCTCTCAGGTGGTTCAATGACGATCTGAGAAAATCAAGGGAAACGGTACGTGCGGTAAAGATAATTTACGATGCAACAAATGATCCCGTTCATGAGCAAGCTTTCAAAGTGATTAACAATAAATATCAATGGGCCATCATGGTATCAAAACAAAAATAATGCGATAATTTCATCAACCAATCTGATAATGAAATTAGAGATAGCTGGAGGCTGATCAATTTTTAACCGACGAAACCAAAAAGGAGGAGGTTCTCTATTCGACCCGTATATTTTTTGTTTTTCCATCATATTTTTTTATGTATGATCACGCATAACTTTTTACTGAGGCGTCCGATTCCGATAATTTTTTTTTCAGTGGATAGGGTGTACTTTGAATTTGGTCCCGTTTGGATTTTAAAGATGAAATCCACTCCTAAGGGTAGCGAAATGAAGGATATTGATCACTCACCCTCTGAATTCTGGTCCGTTAACCTTCTATCAGGCATAACTTTGTACTGGGTTCTTCGATTTGGATGATTCTTTTCTTAGTAGATAGGGTATACCTTATATTTGGATTTCGAGAGGAATTAGCCACCCTTACGGGTGGAAAAATAGGGGATAATTGATTTGTCACTAGTGAACATTGGCACACACATACGTAGTTGACAATGACAGATCGCTACTGACATTATTCTTGTTCCGTCAAAATCAGTATATTTCATGAGAGGATGGAATGAAATACAAAGTAATGGAATAAACTAACCAGAACAACAGAAATAATTTATATTACAACAAATAGTAAAAGTAGATAATCATATTATTTAACTGGTGATAGTTGAAGTAGGGGGTAAGTAGTATTTTGGAAGTAATCAAAACAAGTAGGTAGTAATTGTAGATTTTAGCCATAAAAATTTAAAATGAAAACTTTTAACAGAAAATTGAACCGAGAAATCGGAACTGAAAGTAAAAATAAATTAAACCTTCTTAGTTCAATAACTAAGCTCCTAAACTAATGTAGGTAAATAATTTTGAGTCGGCGCCAAACAAACAAGCAAATGAATTAGTTAACGCGTAAAATGATGGCATCGAGTTGCGCGGTGACATTCTGATAATTTTTTTGAAGTAATTCAATGATCTCCGTTGATTGTTTGTTTGGCGCCGACTCAAAATTAGTTACCTACATTAGTTCAGGAGCTTAGTTATTGAGACTGAGAAGATTTAATTTATTTTTTACTTTTCAGTTCCGTATTTCGTCGGTTTAATTTTTTGTTAAAAAGTTTTCATTTTTCAATTTTTTGTGGCTGAAATCTACTAATTACTACCCACTTGTTTTTAGATTACTTCTAAAATACTTATTTACTCACCTTACTTCAACTAGGACCAATTGAATAATATGATTATCTATGTTGAAAAGGGAAACATTGTCAATTGAATATTGATAGAACTATTTTTCTGTGAATTGAAAAATCCACGATTAAAATGAAGTTATTTTTTGTGAGATTATCTTGACGATGGAAAATAGTGGCTGAAGTTCATCTTTCAGTCCGACAGTAAACCGACGAAAAAATCAACTGAAAAGCAAAAAATAAAATAAATCTTCTTAGTCTAAATGATAATTGAGCTCCTAAACTAATGTAAGTAACTGATTTGGAGTCGGCGCCAAACAAACTAGCAATTGAATTAGGTGAAGCGTAAAATGATGGCAGCGAGATGCACGGCTGCGTTTTGATGACTTCTTTCATAGTTAATGATCTTCGATAATTGTTTGTTTGGCGCCGACTCAAAATCAGTTACTTACATTAGTTTAGTAGCTCAATTATCATTGAGACTAAGGAAGTTTATTTATTTTTCGATGAAAGAAAATTGTATTTCGTGCATAAAATAATTTATTAATTGTAGCAAAGCGCTTTCGACCGTCATCATCAGTGCGTACTCGTCAGGTGTACAAGAAGCCAAAAAGCCAATAAAACATCTCATGATCAATGAAAATTGTATAGGTTCACATAACAAACATGTTGAAATAAAGTATTCTAGGCCAGGATGACACTAGAGATTGAAATTTTTCTCTTCTTCTCATTTTAAACCTTTGGTAAGGAAGTGATGATGACCTAACGGTCGAAAGCGCTTTGCTACAATTAATAAATTATTTTATGAACGAAATATAATTTTCTTTCATCGATTATATCGATACGTGCACACAGTCACACTTTTAATTTAATTTAATTTCTGCCTTTCAGTTGATTTTTTCGTCGGTTTAATTTTTTGTTAAAAAGTTTTTATGAAAAAAGTAAACCAGCATCTCATGTTATATCCGACGCTATCTCTCCCAACCAAACTCATACTTTAGCACCATTGCCAAAACCATAATGAGTCAACTCCCACTCAATGCTTATACCCTTTCTCTGAAATCACTGGACAATAAACTCAAACCTAGCTCACCTGGGTCTTTTTTTCTTGAACCCATCACTCCAGCTGAAGTTTTAAATGCTATACACGACCTGAAAAACTCCTATTGCCTTGATGTATACAATCTAAACAGCGAAACCATAGAAGAAACCTGTACATATTTGGTTGATCCACTGACGTCTATCTTCAATACTTGTATGAGCGAAGGACCTTTTCCTGATGAATTTAAAATCAGCAAAGTCATCCCTGTTTATGAAAAAGGTGACCAGAATCAAGCTGAAAACTATCGACCCATTTCTATCGTTTCCATTTTTGGTCAAATTTTCGAAATTATTCTCAAAAAACGGCTTGAACTTTGTTTTGAGGGCAACAATCTTCTGACTCGGACCAATACGGTTTCCGAAAATCATTTTCCACTGTTCAAGCGGTAGCACGAGTTGTGAGGGATATAGTCGACGGTTTTTAAAAGGGTCATCATAGCTCTGCAACACTGTATGACTTGAGTGAAGCGTTCGACTGTGTCTCTCATATTAATATGTCACATAAACTGGAAGAATATGGAGTTAGAGGTCTGGCACTCTCACTCTTCTCATCCTATCTGACAGAAAACAGCTTGTTGATCTAGGCAATAACAGAACATCTGACCGACAGCCAATTGAATTTGGTGTTCCCCAAGGATCCGTTCTGGTGCCTCTTCTGTTGATTGTATATATCAATGATCTCTTCTATGAACTTCTACCCCACAGATGTGTCATCTATGCCGGTGACACATCTATTTTATGCTCTGACAAGAACTGTCAGACTTTGCTTGCCTCCATGTCACATGCCGAAAAACAAGCTGAATCGTGGTTCACCTTCAATCTACTAAAACTCAATAAAGGAAAACCCAACAAATAAAATTTTCAACTAATCATAATATCTCGGTGAGACAAACCGTCAACTTATTGGGAATCACACTTGATGACAGTTTGAATTGGACACCTCACGTAGAAGCACTGAGCAAGAAACTCTCAAAATATAGGCAATTGAGAAACTTTGTAAGCTTGGAATCGCTTCTCTCGGCGTATATGCATTTTTTCATTCCCATGCTAGCTATGGAACTCTACTCTGGGGCAACTCCTTGAATGCTACAAAAGTTTTCACACTCCAAAAACGCGCAATTAGAACAATTTCAAATGCAGGTTACCGAGATTCATGTAGGCCCCTTTTCATAAATTTGGGCATTACCATCTATTTTCATATACCATACTCTCTTGGGAATACATAAACATAAAGATGGTTTTTCGACCAACTCCCATTTTCACGAGTATAACACCCGTGGGGCTAACCTATTGAGACCTTACCGGATTAACTTACAGAAATCCTCAAAGAAATCCCTCGATGTCAACCTTTACAATGTCTCACCGTTCACTACCAGGAATTCACCCCTGCCAATGGTCAAAAAACAAATCATGGAATATATATTTAAAAAATGTTTTTATAGTACAGAGGAATATGTTGCCTTAACCTCAGTGCTTGAATTTCGATAACATTTCTAATATGTACCTATTATCGAGAGTGTGTGTATGTACGTTCGTGTGTTTTTATATCAGATCTATTTTACTCAATGTTGTACATTAACTGTTTATATATACATATTTATTTATTTTTTATTTCTAATGTTCTTAAGGATCTTTGTGCAGATCTGCTGTTTTTATTATCACTCTGTACTACTTGCTACTAATGTATCCTTATATACCGTAGTTAATAAACATATATCTATCTATCTATATGACGATTCTGCAGAGTTATAATGTGAGAAAACTGTTAACAATAGCGGAAGTTTTCTGTTTTCTGCCACTAACCACCTCACGCTTATTTCTGCCAATTCGATGAAGGATTCTTGCCACATATTCATAATTACGTCCATCTTCAACAAGAGCAACAGTTTTAGCGCAATTCTCCGTCTGCGTCATTTTTTTTCATCAAACTGACATTAGCGCAACAACGAGCAAAGCCTCTTCGTCAAAAAATAAGATGTGCTGAAGTAAACTGTAGGTGACAAGTTCATTTCGCTCTTGAAAATGAATCAGTGCACCTAAGAACATGAACCAAAAAACAAAATGTAGCAAAGGAATGGTTCTTGACAAAAATTGGTATTTTGAAAGAATATGGCTACGAAATTATTGAACAGATTATTTTGAATTTGGGGTCATACAACTTTTTCAATAACCCTGCATGATGACTTATACAATAGCATTCGACAAAAGACTAGATATGCAAGTGGGAATTAGTCATTTCATCTACAGTTCATGAAATTGAACTGGAAATGAAAAAAATGAGACCTTAAATTTTATCGAATACCATCTTGTTGCGTTTTTTTGGATGTGTATTTTCTCATGTGTTGCACTACCATGGACGAATATTCCCTATGACATTTTCTCTCACTCGTAAAACGTTGAATAATCAAACCGATTCATTTAATTCAAGACGTGCATTCTCAAATGATATGTTTTTATGACACGCCCTCTACAAACGATCAATGGATTCAGCAGAAACATTAATAACAACCTGTACGGTTTTACCATTAAACTAATTGCCTAGTTATCAAAAGCACATCCTAGGATAATCCCTAGCGAACACTATACTATATTTACATACATTATTACGTTATGTATTATGAATTGCTTCGTTGCCTGATAAACGTAGCAAGCGGAATAACATGTGTGGATTTTCCTAGTGTACTTTTCCTTGTTGCTGAATCATTTAGTGTGACAGTAATTGTTATCGAATGACTCAATTAGCTAGTGAACTAATTATTCATGAAACTAGCTGCGAAGTTCAATTCTTCAATGAACGTATTGATTATTGGTTAGATATTGGGTCAAATTGACCAGTATTTCAGCATAGAATGGGTGAAGATACTGAATAAACTGTCATTTTCGCCTTGTGATGACGAAATATCACTGTGAAAGTCAAAGAAACGTTGGGCATCAGAGGTTCTTGTATCAAGGCAGGTGCGGTCCTAGAGGGGAGTTCAGAGGTCATGACTTGTACGAATTTTTCGTTCCATCCTAATATATTCAGTTGAATCAATTCACACTATTTCGCCATCAGCTGATGCGATAGTCACTGCCAAATTAAAAACATGTGCAAAGTTGTTAGTCACGCTTCACTGAGATTTCACACATCGTATTTGAGTAGGTTGTTCTGATTTTTGCATAACTGCTTTTGAATGGAAGAAACGAGGTTGGTGTTGGAAAAACAGGCGAATTGGTGATTTGGTGGAAAGGAAAATGTATCGGTCTCTTCGAGTTCCGCTTCGATTGAAGTGGTTGTGTTTTGATTTCTGGTAAGATTATGAGTTGGTAATTTCAACTAAAGGCTGGTCACTGTTGCTTGATGGTTGAGTATATTTAATGATCTGATTTTTCATTATCGCTTTTATGGTTTATTAACCGGCTTTTGCTTATTCAAACTTACAACTGGACAATTGGCATAATAACCTAATGAATAGAGATAAAGAGAGGTTACCTTACAAACGGTCCGGTAGTTCTGAATTTTCGATATGTTGTCTAGGATGGTTATTAAGTGTTTGAAATGCAAAATGCACACTTCCCTTTCCTCCGCGCCCGCCTACATATTGAAAAAACCGAAAAAAATCAGAACTTTCTTCAGATGTTCGCTTAAATCTTCGTTTCGGTGCATTATAGCTACAAAAGAATTATACTCAATGTTGTGAAAAATGAAATTTCCTATAATTTACGTCTCGAATTTTGTTTCTAGGACTGATAGTTACGGAAATATGCACTTTTTAAAAAAAATTAAAAAATCGCATTTTCCGGATATTTGTCAAACTTCTAAATTCAGAACGCTGTAATTTAGTTATGGCCTATTCTAGGGGAAGAAGTATGGAATTAAAATTTGGAGGGAATTTAATTACCTACAAAATACATGTACTTTTTTTCTAACCAACCCCACTAGTGGAGGGTACACATAAAAGTTAAAACAATGGCATATTGCTTTTTTTGGATATTGTGACTCCACATTGTATCTTAAAAAATTCACCAAATATTTTTCAGTTTTGGCTTGAATTTGGAGTGTATACCAATCTCACTTGACTTACTTACATGTCACAGCGTAATGCTCATGAGGCAGGTACTATTTCACTTGAGTACCTACTGTACTGATTTGGTTGAGAAACATGTACATGCATTTTGTAGGTAAGTTCCCCAGAAATTTTATTACAATACTTGTTTTCCTAGAATGGGCCATAACTGAATTACAGCGTTCTAAATTTAGAAGTTGGACAAATTTTCGGAAAATGTGTTTTTTTTATTTTTCAAAAAAATCCATATCTCTGTAACTATCAGTTGTAGGAACAAAATTCAAATTGTTAGTTATAGGAAATTTTATTCTCCACAACATTGATTGGAACTATTTTGTAGCTCAAATGCACCGATACGAATATATAAGAGAAATTCTGAAGAAAGTACCGATTTTTTTTCGGTTTTTTCAATATAGCGGCGGGCGCGGGGGGTGAATAATTGTGCATTTCATATTTAGAACACTAAATAACCATCCCAGACAACATACAAAAAATTCAGAACTACCGGACCGTTTGTAAGGTAACCTCCCTATATTTACTGAATTATATATATATTTACTGAATTATATATATATATATATATATATATTCTAAAATGTTAAAACAAGTTTTTGAAACAGCTGGTCATGCAATTCTCAATTTAATTAATACATCGCTTCAGAATGGTCAATTGCCAGAATTATTAAAAATAAGTACTATCATACCTATACCTAAAGTTACAAACACTATAAAAGCAAGTGAATTTAGACCTATAAATACCTTACCGCCAATAGAGAAGGTTCTAGAAATAGCAGTATACAATCAATTACCTGAGTTTATTGACGAAAATCAAATTATGTTTAGCAATCAATCTGGTTTTAGAAAGAAACATTATTGTGAAACATCGCTACAATTATCACTAACTAAATTTACTAATGAAACAGATAAAGGGAAATATGTCGCAGCTGTTTTTTTAGATTTAAAAAGGGCATTTGAAACGATTGATAGAAGTATACTGCTTCGGAAGCTGAGAAGGTATGGGATTGGGGGGAGGGTTTATGAATGGTTAAGTAATTATTTATCAAATAGGAAACAGAGAGTACGTGTCAATGATTATTTCTCATCAGATACAATGAATCATACAGGAGTACCACAAGGTAGTGTACTTGGCCTCCTCTTATTCATTTTATATCTGAATGATATTCAATTATTTACAGATTGTGAGTTCATAAACTCATTTGCAGATGATACATTATTGGCATGTACTAGAGTAAATTTAGAAGAAACTGTCCTCAGAATGAATACAGTGTTAGAAATGGTCAAAAAATACCTGAAGATCAATAAAATGAAACTTAACGTTGGAAAAACTAAAGCAATGATAATTACTACTGAATTCAAATATAATCAAATAAATACAAACAACATAAATATAAAAATGGAAAATGAACGTATAGAAATAGTAACATCAGTGAAGTATTTGGGGTTTCAACTTGATAATTGTTTAACTTTTGACGACCACTTTAAATATATTGAAAGAAAGATTGCAAAAAAATTATATTTTTTCTCGAGAATCGCCTGTAACTTATCAACAGACACAAAAATTTTGGTATTTAAATCAATAATCCAACCCCATTTTGATTACTGTGCATCTATTTTATTCTCTTTTAATTTGAACAAAGTGCAACAAATGCAAAAAACTACAAAATCGGGGAATGAGAATAATTTTAAAGTGTAACAGGTATACACCAATTTCTACCATGTTATCTGCTCTACAATGGCTCTCAGTATCCCAAAGATTACTCTATTGTTCTATGGTGTTCATCTATAAAATATTAAATAGAATGACCCCACCTTACTTGTTATCATTAATAACTTCCAATAAAGACATTCATCACCATTCAACCAGACACAACAGTCACATTCATATAAATAGAACTAATGCAAGAAGTAGTATGTGCAGTTTATTCTTCAAAGGTGTTGTCCTATTCAATAATTTGCCTGACTCAATTAAATCTACTCCATCATTGAATGTTTTTAAGAATGAACTTTTGGAACATATCCAGGAACGATATTGAATATTTCTTTTGTCCAGTTTAAATACTTTATGTATATAGATATTGATATTTGTATTATTAGTATAAATTTAGTTTATTGTACTATATGTAAGTTAGCTAACCTGTATATTAGGGAATCCTATTTCAAATAAATTCTATTCTATTCATAATTGCACCGCATGTATTTGTAGGTTACAATCCAAATTTTTCATGTCTCGCAACATCCTGATTTATCTTTGGATTTGCAGGTGCCTGATCCATCCAATATTTACGACTCTAAAATTCAGATAAATTTCTTGCATGAGATATTTAGGCTAATCAGTGGATTTTTCCATACAGTACTGTTTCTTTTTGACTTTTGTACGTTCAATTAAATTCAATTCGGTATAATTCCGTAATTTCATTCCCGTTTAAATCTTTTAAGTAACTTATGTACTCGAGTTATTTCGCATGCCTCACCAGCTGATATAGTAATTTTGGGTTAGACAATTGATTTGACATCCTACGTTTTTTTGGTGAAGGGTACCATCAGGTTCAAGATAATTTTCACCTTTGAGTGGAGGAGTAGCTATGTAACCGACAACAGTGTGATTATTCCAAGAGGATTTCAACCCTTAGAAACGGAGTCGACTATTCTGGGACATTTAAGCAGTTCTCCATCTGAGCATTTGTTTTTTTCATAATATCTGAGATTATTTTCTGTGTTTCTCTTTGAGAAATAAATGCTCCATGAGAAGGTTGGTTCTCTGGCTTAACTTGTGACAGAGTACTCGAACCCCACAGTATCGGTTGCTTTCCTCAAGTCTAAATTCTTAATTCAATATTGATTAGTTTCATTTTGTCATTAGCTCATCAAATTAACAGTGATAGTCCTATCTTGAAAATCTGCCAAAAATCAATCCGCTCACCGATCACTCCCTTCGTAACGGTATTGAGCACATACGTGCTACAGGAGGACTTGTCAACCTCCATAGGATTTATTTTTTTCCCTTTGAGAGAAATATCGGGCTCATCTTTTAGAAAAGGAGGGTTCGAATATAAGAATTATGGAAAATAAAAACACATTAAGAACATTATTGAAAGAAATATGTGTGAAATTGAACATAGTACACAAGAGCAGAAAGACGACAAATGATACAAGATACATATTTGAAAGTATAAATCAATTGAAAACATCTAAATATCTTGATGAGCACATGAAATTTTCAGTCACTAACATTTTGTTCTATTAATGAGTATTATGTCACTGACACGTTAAAGCCATAGTTATAGCATAACAGAAAAGCTAACAGCAAAGATGCAGTTAACTGAGTCATAATGAATCATCCAAATATTATTGATGGAATAGTAACATTTATTGATTAGCAGTCATTTTATTTCATTGAAAAATATTCTGGAACCTCCAGAATTTTCAATTTCAGTTGGTTGTTTGTTGTAGAAACTTAGTGCATTGTAGTGAGGAGAGTTTACGAATGTTGCGGTTATGTGGTTAGTAAGGTATTATCAAGTGACCACAATGGCGTGTGTGATAAGCATGAGAAGAAGCATTTGTTTCGGAGGATTTCAAGTTGCTTCTAATGATTTCACACAATTCAAAATATACATCGATGAGGCAGTAAGCAATTTCTCTCTTATAAATACTGATTTGCAACTGTCTCGGTAGTCAAATTGACGGTATACGAACATTTTAAATACAAAATATTACGGCGAACGTCTGAGCAATGAAATCAAAAACATTCGTAATAGTTCACTAAGAAGTCACTCTTCGCAATTGCGAAGTAAATTCAAAAAGCTGCGACGACCGATACGTCACAGTCACAGCGCCATGCGTCGGAACTTCTCCGCACCACGAGATTATTTGACACTGTGACGTGACTGTCAATGAAACACAGTTTATGTTTTGTTTTCGTTTGGTCTCGGTGTTTTCGTGCATGTTTTTTAAAATTTTAATATGAGAGATCTGAAAGGATTACTGAGTTGATTCCTTAAATTTTATTCATAGACATCAATATTTGCTATGCTACATCCGTACACTTCAGGAACATCATTTACCACTTTGAGGCACCTAAAAACTGGGCTGAGAGCAAATATGCCAGAAGAGAGGCTGACGAGCTGAGTCTTTTTAATTGTACATCCCGAGATAACTCCTGATGTCTCGAAAATTATCACTCGATTTTCTAAAACGAATAAAAGACTCCCTTTCAGTTTGAGTGAATTTTTTGCTATTTTATTAAAAAATATTCCAATATGTTCTACCTGTTTCACTGGTAATGTTGACTTTGGAACTATACTTGGGCCAAGTTAACCTCCCACACCCCCAAATCTTGGGCTGCGACCGCGCCTGCAATAGGGAAGGTGAAGTAAAAAAGTAAAATGAAACGCTCTACTGATATAAAATAGTATCAAGACTTAATAGAGTAGAAGAGACAAGAGAAGGATTATTTCTTGAATGGGTACAACGGATAAAAAAAAATTGAGTGGGGGTACAATCATTCTAGATAATTTTTGAGCGCATACCTCAAGTTCCGCCATGTTTCTCTGGCATATTATACCTGTTAAACTCGTCAATATGAAGGTTTCAATGTATTATTTTATTAGTTTTCCAAAGCCTCGAATATCGTTGAACTAATTGAATCAATGAAACAGAAACATCTACAAAATATGGACGAGGTGATGGTCGAGACCGTTTAGCATTTCCATTGATAATTTGTATTTGCTGATTATTCATATTTATTTTTCTAGTTATTGTTATAATGATTCATTTAAATCTAACATGAATGTCAGTGGTTATCTAACCTTTCTACAGGTTTTGAGTTTTTTTCACCTTCTGGACGGCCATGGCATTTCAACCATTGTCGAAGTTGGGATACAATTATGTGCTTCAACTGCTGTATGTACTGATTGAGCACTATGAATATCTTTATTTTACATTCAATTGCACTGATAATGAGGGTGATATTTACTAAAAGTGTCCGAAATTTTGATATTATGTCGGATGCGCTGGCACGTAACGAGTCGCGAAAAGGCCTATAGGAAGGGGGGGAAAGTAAAAAACATTTCTCGTACAATCCTTTTTTTTTAACTCACTGCCATTATTGAAACAATGAGTTATCAGGATCTCCTTCCTATCGTTTGTGAATATTTTGGATTTCCTGTATTTTCATTTCACACAGAATAGGCGGAATCACAAACTCACAAATTTACTCCATATGTGCTTGAAGTTGAAATATAGTGTTGAAATATCATATATGCATAGTTTCTCCTAGAAAATATTGTGTAATATTCGAATAAACGCTGATCTAAAACTCTCAAATTCAGTGAGTCATTCGAACAAAGCGTTATTGCCGCTTCATTTGACGTCATAAGTCCTTTGATTTGGCATTTTCCTGAGTTGCCAGAGTCACTATTTTGCGGAACTTCTGAGGCAACTTTATTCTCTTCCATCCTATGAATAAATCAGAAATCATGTCAGCATGTGTTATATTGACTATTCCACGCACCTTGGAATTTTCACAAAATCTGACCAATCAAAAACCAAAGACAGCTTGTATTATCGCGAGAACACCAGCTGTCTTTCAATTCTGATTGGTCTATCAGCATCGTGTTTTCAACGACGTAACCATGGATACGGATCGCAATGCAAAGTTTGACAGTTTGACCAAAAATAATTGTAGCTGCAAACGTCAAAATTAGTCGCCTCGGTGCTACTAATAAACCAAAATATTGAAGAAAATATACCCAGTGACACAAAAAAATCGAAATCTTATATATGGAGACAATTTATGATGTTCTGTGCGGTACAAATTGGATGCAGAAAATAGCAACGAAAGATTGGCATTCATTCTAAAACACTGGGCATTCAAATGCGGAAAATTGATGGTAGTGATTACAACGAGAGTGTTATTTAAACCATATGGAACACTACTGCAAAATGAGTACAAGGAAAATAGTTTTGTGAGTATCAGAGACATATTGATCCCTTCAAAGATATAATGTTAAAGGAGGCGAGGGCGGCTCGAAATAGTAAGAGAAAATTGTTGCAAGCTGTACCCGAAAAAAGAAAATGAGTTCTGTCGCTATGACTTCAGACGAATATAGAAATATGTGCTTACAATGGGACGAAGACCGCCAGAGGGACTCCAAAAGAAGTTTTTTCACATAGCGCGTAGAACTAGCTTGGAGAGGTAACGAAGTAACTTTCTCCATGTTATATTTTTTTAAAGAAGGGACTGACAACAAAGGCTGTTTAACGAACAGAATTGCATTTAACCCGATATTTTCCAAAACCCGCCAAGGTGGTGATAAAAACTGTGCAGATACTAAATGGCTCACTCAAAATAAAGGTCATACTATTCAAAATGTTTACAATTTATAACAATTATAGTCGCGAATAATATATTAGGTTCGTGTTCTTGAAAAATTATTTATTGTTATAGTAAAAAATAATAATTAAAATAAATTGGTTATAGTTAAGATAAATATTTCATGATTATAATTAAATTTGAATTATTTATTATTATTGAATTTCTTCCTCTCATTCTGCCGAATTTACATTTTTTGACCTTTCACTTTGTTCGTGAAATAGTCTAATGAAATACCACTCGTGATTGAATTTATCTTATAAGTCTGTCTTCTATTTCTAAACTCAACTGAGTTACTTGAAGAAAACACGTCCTCGTCAAGCAACTCAGTTTCGTTTAGAAATAAATCGTCAGACTCACCGCGAAAATTCAGTCACTAGTGGTATAACTACTGAAAGTATCTGAAAGATATCCTTGATTTAGTTATTCTTGAATGATATGCATGCGTACCGACTGCTATGTCATTATTTTGTCGTCCTGCGCTTATTGTAAAGAGATATCATGGATAACGCTTGGCAACGATGTAATTCGTAGCACTCTCCGCGATCGGCAAGTTGCTATTTTGCGGAACTTCTGAGGAATTGTTATTCTGTTTCATCCTATAAATGAAACAGAACTTTCGACAGCATGTGTTATATTGAAATGGAGGCTCCTCATTGGATAGCTGCTCTGGATTCAGTTATTATTGAATGATATGTATGAACACCGAGGGCTATGTCATTATTTCTTAGGCCTAATCACATTGTAAATGAATATCATGAATAACGCTTGGCAACTCTGTAATTATCTTGCACTCTTGGCAATCGGCGATAGATGAACTTGTGACGTCACATTATGACGCGGTTTTTGCAGTATTCAAACAGGAGCATTTCTTTGGAATTGTTTTTTGGTAAAACTACTTCGAAAATAAAATTTAAAAAAAAATCTAATTACTTTTCTCATCGTTCTGGACATTGTGGTATTTTTTCCAGAAATTAGTGATCTCGCCCATTATTGATATGACATACGAATAATTCCGCACATTTATCAAAACCATAATGACCTCCAGAATAACCAGGAACAACTTCTTTATGATAATTTTGGGTATTCACTAGAGAAGGGGATTATCATTCGAACCCTCATAATGGAAAATATGCTTGTTGATAGCAGAACAGTCAATGGCCGTTTAATTCCGCCTTTTATAAAACATCAAATAACAATGTTTGATGATATTTCGATTCCAAACAAGCGTTCGGCCGATTCGGCGCCGGCAACCATAAAAACAGACAAAAGATCCCTCATAGGCGGAGAGCTCCCATCATCTCCATAATATTCTGAAGTTTATCTCCGGAGTGCAGCTAAATTATAGATTTCTTTTGCCAGTTGAATTGAAAAAAAAATCCCGAAACGAATCGACCTCTAGTGCCCATTTCCCAATGAACATGTGGAAGAGATTTAAATGATGACGTGAGGGATGATTCCTTCAAATTTTGAATTGATGCGGCCGATTCTTGATGAAACAAAAGACACTCACATCATTTAGTGAAGTGAGTTTTTTTTGTTTACTTTGATACCTTCATGTGTGACATATCATTTGAAAAGTCTATTAATTCTCTATACAGCCATATATAGGTGATTATTTTTTTAATTTACTCAAATTATAAGAAATATTTTAATTGATTCTTTCTGTAGACATTCAAACCAATTGTAATAAATTAAATTTTCTCTTTATTTGAAGCAAATTTTTCTTGATAATGAGCAAATCTATGGAATTCTCTAATACAGTGTGACCCATTTAAAATGGAACCAGCCCTGTAGAATACGCATTTTTCAGTCAATCTCAAAAAATTTATTTTTAAATATTGAGTAAGTATCGTAAACTGCATATTGACACAAATTTTCATAACTTTAGTTTCATTTCCAAGGCACTCTATGGTTTTTTCTTCTTTTCTTTGTCAAAAACGGCAAAAGTTCATTAGGCAATTTTTGTTTTTAAATTTGACTCCACTACTGGATCTGTAGGCGCCATAAATGGAAACCATCAAAGTTTCATATGAAAATATTGGTTAACAACGAAGTTACAACATTTTCAATTTTGGAAAAAAAGTATTTGATTATATTTTTTATTTAGATTATAGACATATTTGAAATCTGGAAACACCACCGATACAAAGTAGAACCCCGGTGAATTTGTAAAGCAAAAATCGGAAGTCAATAGCTCATTCCGTTCTACAGTTATAACTCCTGAAACTATGGGAATGAGAGCGATTTTTGGTGGATGTGATTTTGTAATAGAAATCTGACTACGCCACTGGATTCGTAAATTATATTCCCTCAAAATCATGTATTTAAGTGAAGGTTATAAGTGTATTTGAAAATTGAAAATTCATTTTTAAGTTATGCAGTAGCATTCTTCCATAGCCGATAGAAACGAAATCACCCGAATCAAGTTTCAAAATATCAAAATTATTCATTCAATAATAAAACAGAAAGCAGGATAAAAAATATTCCTTTTAAATTTTGCAAAACTCAACTGAAATTGTACTGTATTCACCTGAAGACGATTGCAGATACAAGCATTCGAAACGTCGTAAAAACCTTTTAAATCCATCAAGACGATGGACGTCCGAAACGAGAGTAATCTACTTATCTTCAGTTTTTCGCAAAAATTATTTCAAACCTTAACTCTCATCTAAGTGGAGTATTATGAATTTCAGGTTGGGTTTGTTTGTCAGTTGATCTGTCAGAACAATCATATGCAAGGAAGTATGGTAACATATCAGTGAATCCACGACATCGATTCGATCAAATAATATAATGAATGAAAAAATGAAGTTATCGGTGTCATTCTGATTCAATCGTTCTATGTTTCCGATTCTCCCAACAATAAAAAATGTTTAGGAGGTTGACACATATTCCGATATGTTGTAAGGAATTAGCATTATGCGATTATTGCACTAAGGAAATACCTTCTGTTTTTCTCAATTACCACAGAAACCTCCACTTTTAGGCACTTAGAATGTCATGACTTTAAGGTTGAGTATCGATGAGCTGAACTGATGTCAAACGCTCATTTGTCCATTCACTTGTCCCAAGAGAATATGATTGAACATATAACCACATACCAAGTCGCAAGTACTCCACTGGTTTACGAAAATGAAAAATTATAACTTGAAATCAACACGTTGATTTACCTTGATTAGTGTACCAAGTTTCAAAGTTTTTCCTTCATTTTTTTCGTACTTTCGACACCTTGTATCTCAGAGGGGATGCATTTTAGGACATACCTTGATAGTAACTTTTCACCTCGAAATGAGGTGAGCAATCTGTAGTTGGAGTTTGCCGGTCTTATTCTGACTCACCCTGTATACTTCGAAATGAATTCAGCTAATCAAATGTATTTATTTTACCAATCAAATCCCAATCCCAATCAGCGAATATACACCATGTTGCTAGTATATCCGCGAAGCAGGCATTTACCATTGTTCACACTAAACCAATCAAAATAATTCATTTACTGTCAAATGATGTCCAGTCACTGTCAAATTAAAAAATAATGCCCGAACCGTTTCGGAAACACTTTCTTAGGAGAAATATGAAAAAACGTAGAGAAAGTAACACCAGTTTTTTAAGTGTATGTTTGTAATAGCTGCTCGGAATATAATCTTGTTATGTACAACTTGTGACAGATATTTTGGGTATGGTATACTTCGATATTTTTCAGCCAATATTGTCGCAAAAATACCATTCGACCAAAGTTCTATGGAAAAATACTATATTTTTAAAGAAATTTGGTCTTGTGAATTCCTACAATAATATTAACAAAAAAATGTCAAAGTATACTCAACCAAAATATCCATCACTTGTGATATAACTACTGAATGTATTCCACTGCTTCAGATATACATGGTCCTTAACTATTCATAGGTTAATTTACAGACATGAATAAGTTGTTTATTCTGTAGAACAATTAGCAAAACTCAAGGTGATAAGTGAGTGGTTGTAGGTGAACACCACGATTTCAAAATGTATGTCGTGCTATCCCAACCATTTTGGAATAGTTTCTTTCAACTAATTGTTTAATCTCCAAAACCATTTGAAAATTATCGAAAGGTGAGTTAAGAAGTATCGAAACTCTTCAACATCAAAGTGGATTTAGGACCATTTATTTTGAGATAATTATGTCGCAATGTACCCGACAGCTAGTACACCCTGTATACAATCCAGTCAGCAGAACTAACACCGCGTGGGGAGCGGAGGAAGCCTCGACTAGAACCTTATAGTTATAATAGTTAAGTTGATATAAGACCGTGGCACTGTAACATCAACAACTCAATAAACATCAGATACGAATCTTACCACTTTAAGTGTAACAAACCCCCAAGTCCCTTTTTCAGTGTCACAATATCTTACCCAAAACGGATTCTCTTGGCATTCCTGTACGCTCACCCATTCTTGTTTTCAGTAAGTATTATGAACTGGTGTTGAAATAGTTTCCTTACCCAACTATTCTTCGAAAAATCATTTATATTTCAGGAGTTGGAGGAGGTAATTAAGAAAAAACAATATCGGTGGGACATTAGTTAGTTGAGTGTATTTCAATAGTCACTGACCCCAGCTTAGTAACAATATACTTCCATTTGTTTGAGTTTTGAATGAAAATATCGTTAAGTTTTGTAAACTGTTAATTTTTTTGTTTATTCCCCAGTGTCCCCCTTAAATTCGATTCCGATATGGAATTAGTTTCATGCAATGGTAACAAAATTATATTACCTAAGAACTAGGTGAAATACAATAAATTCAAAGAATATTCCAATTCCAATTTTTCGAGCCATCAAACAATAAAAAAAAACAAAAATAACCAAATATGTGAAAACTATTTAGGATTAGGTCAGGAACTAGTAGGTATTAGTAAGGATTTAGTAACTATCAGTCAAGTAGGTATTACTCTAGAATTATCTT